>OU452311.1:11876372-12476372 GCA_911728475.2 Pterostichus madidus
AAAAATAAACAGCCAAGAAAACAGGCAATCCACAACAAATTTAAAACGTGGAAAACTTCCGTCTAACTGGAATTCTTATGTAGAAACTTATAATTCTCCTGGTACAAGTAAACAAGTAGCTCAAAAGTTTCCCAAAAACCTAACTAGAGCAAAAACTATTTCTGCGAACAATGAAAAAACTGAAGGTGCTGTGTCAAGAATGGGACACCCCACGCCACTGATCACAGGAAAATATATTGGCATTGATTGCGAAATGGTCGGAATAAATGATTCTGGAAAAGACAACATGCTAGCACGTGTTTCTTTAGTAGATGAAAACTGTAGTGTTGTTTATGATACATTTGTCAAACCGACACAGCAGGTACATATTTATTATGTTTGAAATACTATAACAATATTAATACGTATATTTACATTATAGGTAATAGATTACCGCACGGCTGTATCAGGAGTAAGGGCAGAAGACTTAACAAATGGACGAGATTTCGAAATAGTGCAATCTGAAGTACATAAAATACTAGAGAATAAAGTGCTAGTAGGACATGCAATTCGCAATGATTTAAAAGTTTTATATCTTTATCATAATAAGAAATATATAAGAGATACATCGAAATTTAATAAATTTAGAGAAGCAGTTAACGGTGTGACACCAAGCTTAAAGTTCTTATCAGCTCACTTTTTAGGCTTACAGATCCAAACTGGCGAACATAATTCAATTGAAGACGCGCGAGCAGCGATGAAATTATATTTAAAATTCCGTGATATTTGGGAAGCCGAGCTACATACAAAAAAAATAGACAATAGATGAAAAATCGACCATTTCATAAGAATGTTTTAAAAATTTAATGTTTGCACAATATTTTTGTACATAAATAGTTATGTATAGACAAAATATAAATATATTTTATATAAAATATTTAAATTACATATTCCTTATTTATTGTAAACATTAAAAATTACCTTTAATTGAAGCATAATATTAATAGGAAGATATCAAGAGAATACAATACAAAGGTCGCCCAGAGATATAGCTCTTGTAACAGTTTCATTGTGACGGTTATATAGGCTGTATGAACATGGCTAGTAAATTGTTTAAAATACTAATATTAGGAGCTCCTGCATCGGGAAAAGGAACAATTTCATCCAGAATTCTTAAAAATTTTGATCTGGCATATATTTCTAGTGGAGACAAGTTACGATCACATATAAAAAATAATACCGGTGAGTAACATCTGTTATTGTTATAAGTTTCTCTTATTTTATGGAAAACATATGTATTATATAATTATTTTGATAATATAACCTAAAATATTGTGTAATTGTTATATTGATCTATTATGTGTTTATAAATAGATTTGGGAAAGATTGCGAAGTCATTTATAGATTCTGGTAAATTAGTTCCTGATGATTTTATGGTGAAATTTATCTGTAATGAAATAAATACTGTAAACAATAAAAGTTGGTTATTGGACGGTAAGGTTCTAATGTGTATTTAAACTATAAATATATGTACGCATGTTTATTATTTAGGATTCCCCAGAACAATTAATCAAGCAAAAGAATTGCGAAAAGTTCAACCGATTGATTTAGCACTAAATCTATGTGTTCCTTTTGACATAATTATCAATAGAGTAAAAGGACGCTGGATACATTTGCCAAGTGGAAGAGTCTATAACAATGACTTCAATGCTCCGAAAATATCTGGAAAGGATGATGTGACTGGAGAAAACTTAATTCAGAGAGAAGACGATAAACAAGAAGTTGTTAGGAAAAGATTGGAAGAATATGATAAATTAACGAAACCTGTTGCCGAATTTTACAAAAACATTGGAATTCTTCAAGAGTTTCATGGAAGAACTTCAGATGAAATTTGGCCAAATGTACTCAAATGCTTGAAGTTGAAAATTCCATTAAACAACAAATCTGCTTAAAACAAGATTTAATCCAATATTCTTATTAATATATAAATATAATATATTACAATGTTTTCTAGTAATTTTGTGATTTTCATTGTGAACTATTTTTAGATATACAAATTTATATACATTTTTACTCGCACGTATAAGTCGATGTAAAATTGATTGATGATTTTTCTTAAATATACAGAACTTAATTAAAATATTCAGAGAATAATTCATATAAAGAATAATATACTATGTGCCCCATTTTGTGTTGAAAATAGTTTTTCGGTTCATGACATACACAGAAATAGAACATACGCTTTATTTAATAATTTTTTATTGACACCATATAATTGCGATTAAAGAAAAGATTCCATGAAATATAAATATTACAATAAATAACGTAGAATTTACAATTGAAACTTAGTATTAAGTATCTGATGTAATAATTACAGTATAAACAATATGTAATGCTGCATAAAAATATAAACTGAATTAAAATACTGTCGAATCAGAACAGTAAGTAGAGTTAATAAATGTCAGTCATGTTCAGCAAAGAGTAAAATCATAAGAGATTCAAGACAATGCTTCATTTATAATATTTCGAATTCTTCGCTTTCAAGATCATCTACATCAGCTCCTGAAGTATAATGGGAGTAATTTATATCGAGAGATGGGTACAACATAGGTGAAGGCAGTGCGTCTGAGCTGCGTCCCTCGCAGAACACGAACATCGGGTATTCGCCACTACTTTTCTGCGACGATGGAGGAACTAAAAACTAAAGCAAACAATTTACATTTATCTAAATAAAATTTCTATATTGTATACACGTACAGGCTGTACAGTTTTCATAAAATTATAAAACTCAGCTTTAGTAGAGCAATAAAAACCGAAACAACATGATGGGTCCATTTTACTTAAGTGCATTTTTCTTGGTGATCGACAGTGAAAACTTGTTAGAGAAAATCCCGGAGCCCATACATCAACCATTTCTTGGCAGTAATGCGGATCCAGATGTATCAATTTGTCATCTAAAGCAAAGTTTAATATAATTCTAATGATTTTTAAAATTCATCTCTACATATTCTGACCGATAACTAGTTAAATTTCTACCTTGATAACCAACGAAGTATAATGAATGTTTAGGCCTGCCACCAATTATACCAATACAATTTTCATGGCTAAGTAGAGTGGTTAAACATGGCCCATAAATGTGGTTAAACTTTTCTGCACCTAAGCGCACCGGAACCATTATTATCAGAGATTTCCATTTGTCATCGAGTTGAGTACACTCATCGATTATATCTTGAATATATACGGCACAATCCTGAGCTACGTAAACATTCAAATTGTCGAACTCGTAGTTCTCTCTAGATGCCAATTTCACAGCTTGTCTATTGAGCGAATAACAATTAATACAAGTAATTAAATGAACTTTTTTACATAGATACATTACTTACCTGAGAAGATGCGCAACAAAAGCGGGTCCATACCAGTCTCCTGGTTGTTTTCCTGATGCCTCGCCCAGTGACACTAGTGTGTGTATTGATAGCGGACTGTTCCGAGATGGCTTGTCTCCAAACCACTTGATAATCATACGATGATACGCGTCTTTAGTGAAACCCTCTCTGCTTATTATTGGTTGATCAGGATTCCAGCGCCAACCTAGTACAGTGAATAGTAACACGAAAAAAAAAACTAACTAACTTATGTGTGACAATGCATACTTCTGCCTAAAAAATGACATACTAAGGCCTGAGCTAACATCATTTGCCCACTTCGTAGCATGCAACCCCAACCGCAATCTGAACTGAAATTTGAACCGTTCAATATAGGAAATTCTCTTCGATATGTTAACCACAGTCGACTGACGAAATCCAATTTAAAACCTTCAATACCTTCAGCCTCATCTTCATCGTTTACAATCTACAGTTATAAGTATTGAGTTACGTGTAATTCATTTAGTGTCACATTTCAAAAAATGACCTGTCCTTGACTCTGTGCAAAAGCTACATCTGTTCCCAATTCAGTTGTGTTTTCGTTTTCGTATTTCTTGTGGTAATAACGGCCAAGTAGCCAAACAGGTGACTCTTTTGAAAAGTTTGTTTTTAATTTTACTGTCCATCCATATTTCATGTTGTTCCACATGGACATTAGTCGAGCTTTAACTTTGCCTTCCACATCGTCTTCAGTTCTACTTTGTGAACTGCTAGAACTATTGGGTCCCACATTATTTTTCGAATGTAAATGTGATTTATCTCTGTTTAATATTTGTGTATTCATTATAAAAGTTATGGAACTGAAACTTAGAATTCACATATTTATACTTTATAATTAAAAATGAGCACTGATTGTTGTTTACAACTATTAATTTTGATATGATAAAATTTGACATTAGCGACAACTGAGATTCAGAATGAAACAACTACAAAATAAAATTACTAGATTTAATACCGAATGACGGCGCAAAATAAAATATCTTTCTTAGGTTGGTATTGTCGGTTTATCTGTAGTCATCTTGAAGAAGAAAGAAGTGCAAAACATTTTATATCTTTGTAGTTACTTGTTCAAGTAAAATAATATATCTTGTATTATTATAATTCTTTATAACACAGTGAAATTTTATCGCCATCTTTATTAAAAAACAGTTAAAATGACTGAAAAAGCAGCAACAGCAACTAAAGCAGAGACGAAAGTCGAGGATGACAAGTCTGAATTGGTGAGTGTTTTACATGTTTTAATTCAAAATTAAGAAAAGATTGTGACATTTAAATACATTATTTTTAATTTTAGTCTGAAGAAGATAAGTTATTACAAGAAGAGTTAACACTTTGTGTTGAAAGATTGCAGGTATTGTATTGTAGGCTAAATTTCAGTATATCCTCTTGTCGACTGACAGTAGTTTGACGCATGCGCTAGATTAGAAATTTTACATGATATGATCGGTTCTAAAACAGTAAATAATCCTAATCCTATAGTTGACAGATGGATTGTTGTTATTATAATGAAAAATAAAGAGGATGGTTAGGTTCGGTTAGAGGTTAGCGCGAGCGAAGCCAGCAAATCTAAAATCGGAATAATAAACCGCCTGAAAGGTAATGGTAAATCATTGTTTTAGAGTTATTGGAAACATGAACTTTTACTATACAGTGCTATATTTTGGCAAAATATAAAAATAGGCAAGAGGGTATGCTGGAGTTTTACCGTATTGTATCTACTGGGTTTGCTTTTCTTATTATATTGTGATTATGATTGCAGGAAAATGATCCTAGGCTTTATCAGGCTGCTTTGCAAACGTTGGGTAATCAAATTCGGGCTTCAACTACGTCCATGACGTCTGTACCAAAGCCCTTAAAATTCATGAAACCACATTACAGCACAATGAAGGAGATTTTTGACAATCTTAAGCATCCACAGGTGAAGAAAATGTGTGCAGATGTTGTATCAGTATTGGCAATGACAATGGGTGACAAGCGCGAATGTTTGAAATATCGTTTATATTCAGATCTGGATCAAATAGGTGATTGGGGTCATGAATACGTTAGGTAAATATGTTTTATTTAAAAATATTATAAATGTACTAATTGTAAATATTTCATAGACATTTAGCTGGTGAAATTGCCGGTGAATGGGCTGATATGACTGGTGAGGATGAAAATGAAGCTGATTTAAAAGAAAAATTAATTTTGTTGGCTCGACAAATCGTGCCTTACAACATGGCTCATAATGCCGAGGCTGAAGCTTGTGATCTGCTAATGGAAATTGAACGTCTTGATTTACTTGAAGAATTTGTAGACGAAAATGCGTACCCAAGAGTCTGTTTGTACTTAACAAGGTAATAATTTTCATTTTGGGGTTTACGATGCAATAGTAAGTGTGTATTTGAAAAAATAATTTGAATATTTCTGATAATTGAACAATATATTTATTTAAAATTACGATATTACATTTAAAAAAAAATAAATTAGTATTATCAAAATTATTGTATTTGTTTAGAATAATTATTGTTACAGCTGTGTAGCATACGTTGCTGATCCTGAAAACACCACACTTTTACAAACAGCTTTACGTTTATTCCGTAAATTTGGCCAGTATCCGCAAGCTTTGAGGTTAGCTATGCAGTTGAACGACCATCAACTTATTGAAGAAATTTTTACTTCATGTCCCGATGTGTAAGTTTCTTAAAAATTAGATATACTCGTTTTCACTTAAATATATGTATAAAAAAATTGTTTTAGATCTATACAAAAACAGTTAGCTTTCATGCTTGGTCGTCAGCAGATTTATTTAGAAATCAATGAGAATACAACTGAATATGACGACTTGACTGAAATCATGGCCAACTGCCACTTGAATAATCATTTCTTAAATTTAGCAAGAGAAGTATGAATTTAAATTCCTGATGATCATGTAAAGTATATTAAAAATTCTTCTTTTAGTTGGATATTATGGAACCAAAAACACCGGAAGATGTGTATAAATCTCATTTGGAAAATACCAGACCACCATTTGGTGGTGGACAAGTGGATTCTGCTCGACAGAATTTGGCTGCAAGTTTTGTGAACGGGTTTGTTAATGCTGCTTTTGGGCAAGACAAATTACTGATGGAAGATGGAAACAAGTGGCTTTTTAAGAATAAAGAACATGGCATGTTGAGTGCTACTGCATCTTTAGGTCTCATATTATTGTGGGATGTTGATGGCGGTTTGACTCCCATTGATAAATATCTGTATTCTTCGGAAGATCATATCAAATCCGGTGCACTTCTGGCTTGCGGTATTGTTAATTGCGGCGTTCGCAATGAATGCGATCCTGCGCTCGCTCTTCTATCGGACTACGTTCTTCATAGTTCTAATATTATGAGAATTGGAGCTATACTTGGTAAGTAAACAAAACATGTAAATATCATTTCCTCAATTTATATTTATCGCAGCCATCAAGTATCAAACTGTATGTTAGTACTTAAATATAAATAAATATATCATGCCGCTTTCTACCCATTACTGGGTGATATATTTTGTGTGTGACGTGCGGTTACCTGCCGTCGAGATACGGTCCCCAAGAATATTAGTGTTGGGAGATCTACAGGGGTAATTTTAATGTGGTGAAACTTATTTGAACTATATTTAAATACGGGGAATAGATACAAAGATTATATTTAAGTTTGCTATCTAACGACATTTTTACGAAGTTAATATGTTACTGCAACACAAACAAATATGAATCAAACGTCAAACTACGGAACACAACAAGAAGTTTGTATACAAACAAACCATTCTCGGTACAAATATAGGGTGACACTGTAGTTCTGTAATATTCAACTACTGCCTTATATTCGTATTGCTTTTTTATGTACTGCTTCGTGCAAGCACAGTTTCATTCCAATTCCTAATTTAGTAAAGATACGAATCAAAAAGAAGACTGTACGTTTCTCAGTAGTAGTACTTGTGTGACGGTGGCGCCATCGGTTGTCGAGTGGCGAAACTGACGCTCAAAAAAATATAAAAATTGAATAAAATAAGTGTTTTATACCTATTATGATTTGAATATCATGAATTATTATCAGGCTGTTGGTCTAGTGTATTTTAAAATACCATACCACCGAGTGGTGTAGCCATTATAAAATGGGATTCTTATTTTTTCGTTAAAAACAAGGCTTCGCATGGTTATTTAACCATTACTAAACGATAAAAAAATTTTCTCCTTCTGATACAATATATATGGATAGTTCTAGAACATCATACTAGTTTTTCAAATGAAACTGCAAAATTTTAAAGGTACACAAACCAAATATGTTCGTTTCTGAGTGATGATCGCCATAAGCCCCGTGTATAAGAACTCAACTTTACAAGCGAATATATTTGTTCACAGACGATGAATGTGTTTCATATTTTCACAAGATGCGTATGATTATCCAATGTTTAAGAGCGCCAAATTTCATTCAGATCTGCAAAAAAAAATTTCACGCTAGTACTACCTTAAGTTTTTAAATATTTTATATAGAGCTCGACAAACCAAAGTAAAACCGTGGCTGGAATGCGTATTAACTCCACCCATTCCGGTACATAACGAATGGCGTGACTACTTTGGCGCGAAAGTGAAATATACAATCTCAGTGAAAACACTTGGCCGCCGCACCATTTACGTTATGAGTATTTATGCAAATTTATTAATGATATATTTATTTATTATTAATCTATCATAATTATTCTTTCACATACTATTTTTATAAATGAAAAGAATTACACACCGTCATATTTCACAAATTTAAATTTAACTTTTGACACTGAATGTACCAACGATAGTAGCGACCTCCGAAGACACTCCTCTCAGGGTTTTACTTTAGTTTGTCAAGCTCTACTAAATTATTCATATATTCTTTTGTTCGGTGATATAAAATGTATATAATGCCAAATGCACACAGTGCCTTATTCAAATACTGCCTTTTAAATTTCTCGCTTTATTCAAACACTGTTTTATTCTCAATTACTAAAATGGTGTCCCATTATAACCTACATTTCTCACTAGATGACGCAAGTCGTCATCAGTGTCATACTCAGACAAAACATAACTTAGACGGAGAACAACGGCGTTTGTTGTGAAGTAGAAAGAGTTAGAATAACTTTTGGATAAGACGGGTGCGCGGCAAAGAGCTAGTACCACTTGGTGTTATGCGGGTTGCATTTTTGTTGACAGTTATCAGACACGAGCATTTTATTTATTTAAACACAAAAGTACGTATACAAAACACTTAATATGTCAAAAACTAACCTTTATTTTGATGTATAAACAGTAAGTAATTGAATATAAAAATAATTACACAAATGTTTGCAACTCGCATAACATCAAAGGGTACTCGCTCCTTGCCGCGCACCCGCCTCACCAGCAAGTTACTTTAACTCTTTCTACTTTACAACACTGCATTGACTTGAATACGACAGAATTTGTCTACTTGTGGTTGGTCTGAGGTGTCATACATCAAATGCTAGTTTGACGTTTGTCAATGGAAATGTGTTTTAATCATTTTAATTTGGAAATAGATCTGCATACGAGTTATTAAAATAAATTATAAATATTTATAGAGTTATGAAAGACATCAATAACTTTTACCACAAGCCCAGTTTCTTGTTTAAATGATTATATTACAGGAAACGATTTCAAATAAAATATTCTAATAGCAGCTATTTCAAACTGAGTGACCATTTTTAGCAATATGTTACTGACAGTACAATCACAGTTTCATACACCATTTTCCCATTACCTAGTTTATATCTGTAAGAACTCTAAATAAATATTAACCTACTGCACTTACAATTCATCACACAGTCCATATATCATATGAACATCATATCTATATCACAGCGCAGCTAATCAGTTTTATATCATATTTTTATTGCAAAATTATTAGACCACAATTAATTTTTTTTAAATAAAAAATTCGTTGGAAATAATTATTCAGTATAAATATAAATGACCAGTTACTTTTCAAAGATTTATAATATATTTTCCTGTCTTTTTTCATTATTATTACATTAAATTAGAAGTACGTAACTCAAATAAAATTTATAATTTTATTACTATAAAGTAATAAACTAAATTTCACAGTTCTACTAAAATTATAAATAAATTTTAAGTACATGCAACGTAGGCTCTTGCCTGAATAATATTAGTAATGCAGAAAATAATGGTCGAATTAAATGAAACTACAATAAGAACTTACTAGAGATCAGCATTTTCGAAAATTTTATTATCCGGTTCGATCCAATATCTGTTCCAAAATCAGATCTGAGATTCGATTCACCATACCATTAGATCCATACTGTTTTCCCTACTTATATGTAACCTATTGTAACGTTGTAGATGAAACAAAATTACTAATTTTGTTGTAAAAAAAAAACTAAAGAAACAAAATTTATTGTAACGTTATTTAATTATTTTTTATCATGGTACATAAGTACTTATAAATTTTACGTAGCGTTATTATTTCAATAGAGTGGTATTGTAATTTATATATTTTTTTACTCAGAGCATATAACTGAAAGCTGTGAATGAATATTTCAGATGGAATATTTCATCCGAATTTCGTATCTAAAATTTTATCCGAACTTCGGATCAGATGTTTTATGCAACTTCGGATCGGATTAGGATATTTTTACCGATTTCTAATACCTACTACTTCATCATCTTTAAATGGACCATGAACGAGTGTTACAAATAAAATCACATGGTCCTTGTAGCATCTCGCATACTATATGTTTTACCGACAAATTTGGTATATTTTCTTTTCTATGACTATTTACTTTTTAATATAGTTTACCGACATTAATTACAAAGGTTTACGTACTGTTTATTTAAAATACGAGCAAAGTGCGCCTTGTCAAGAATAATATTAGATTTTCTTAAATATTGCTATTCACAACAAAAATTACGATAATATATTATAAATAACAGAACAGTTTAAAAATAAATTTAAAAATTCTTACTTATTTATTGGTCTTGCAGGAATTATCAAACTTTTGAACGCGCTTGTATTGTTAACTACAGTTGAAATTTTAACAGCAATATTAATTTCCTATAAATAATTCACTGTTGTCTTTCTTAAACTGAATTTAAGAAATAAATGTGGTTCGTAATACCAGCCCTAAATCTAAATATCTCCTTAATCTATTCTTAAATTGCCTGAAATTAAATTTCTGAACTTATTGGTAATTCATTAAAATCACTCATAAATAGAGATAATCTTGTATACATTTGATCAGCAGCCACTCTTGGAATATCCAAGTCACAACCTTTCCTTGTTATATTTGTTATTGTTCGCTCCAATATAATGGTAATAATAATAAATATTTATTTCCAAGAGACCCTAGTACAATTGATATAGGAGAAGTCAATATATAAATATAATAATAATTCATCATGCATTAATCAAGCACCGTATAATAGAATTTATCAATAAAAAAAATCCATTTTGTTTCAAATTTTTTAAAATCAAAAAAGTTTTTCTGATCTTGTAATAGTCCATAATACTAACTGAGTCAGTAATAGTTCAGGTTGTATTTACATTTTTTTAAGTTTATTCTTGGTATACTAATATTCTATATAAATTTCGTAATTATCAACATTTTTTTTAGACCTCTTCCATAAGATCAGCTAGAGCTGATATTGTATTTCGACCTTTACTAAATTTATGCTGCTCTCCGATTAATATCTCGTGTTTCTCAAGAAAAGATAATATTTTACATCGCTTTTTATAAAAATGTTACCAATGATATCGGTCGATAGGTTCTGGACCATTTTTATTAAAACAACTGCCGATCGATTGCCGATTCTGCACGTGAATCTTTTAAGAATGATGGAAGTTTTCATAACTAAAGCTTTTCAATGAACTAAGTAGTATTATACTACTACTAAGATATTGCGTGAACATAATAAGTGATTATTTGTAGGTAGTGTTCATAATTTGATTCCTTATTAATATAATTGTTAGGAATTACAGTACACAACACTCAGGAGTGTAATAAGAAGTCGATCTTGTAGATTGAAATAAAGAATTTTATTTTGTTGACTGATTACAAAATTACTATTTGTATTCTATTTATTATATTATTTTTTTATATGTCAAAAACATGTTACCATGACAATATCAGCAGTGTATATCGCGTGACAGCTCGATTTCCTTCCAAACACGTCCCCTCGAGCTAAACGCGGGTTGTGCTTTTTTTCTTAATAATTCTCTTCTCCTAGGCCGAGTCGTTGAGCACAGTAATGATGCTTCGGACTCGGTAAAGATTTTGTCATGACGTCCGCGACCGTTTCTTGTGTAGAGATGTGTAATATGGGAATATTCTGTTCCCGGATTATTTCGTGTACATAGTGGTGTCGAATGTCTATGTGCTTCGTTCTCGGGTGGTACATATTATTCAAGGCCAGCATCGTAGCTCCTTGATTGTCGCAGAATATTTTTACTCTTGACGAGTTCTCGTATCCGAGAGTAGTCAAAAATCCCTTTAGATACGTCGCTTCTTTAGCTGCTTCCGTTAGAGCGACGTATTCCGCCTCCGTGGATGAGAGTGCCACGCTGCGTTGTTTTTGCGATTTCCAGCTGATGGCTCCGGAACCAAGAATGAATGCGTATCCAGTATAGGAGTGTCTATCAAGCGTACAATTTCCCCAATCGGCGTCCACGTAGCCGGTGAGAGGTTCTCCTGATTTTTTGTAAATCAGTCTGCGATCACTTGTTCCTTTTAGATAACGTAGAATCCTTTTCGCAGCTTTCCAATGCTGATTTTCAGGTTTGTCGTTGAACTGAGCTAAGACATTAACGGCATGTGTTAAATCGGGTCGGGTCGTGTCGCTACAGCTAGATACATCAGTCTCCCGATGACTTCTTTATATATCCTCGGATTGGATAATTGCTCAGCAGGCTGGTTCGTGTCTTCTACCCTTTTGCTATGTTCCAATGGAGTTGAGATCGCGTTACACTCTTTCATCTCGTATTTCTCGAGCAATTCTAGGATATATTTTTTCTGGCTGAGCGAGATTTAATTTTCGGATTGATGTATCTCGATGCCGAGACAATAGTTAGCTTTTTCCAGATCCTTTACTTCTAGCTGGCTCGACAGTTTTTGTTTTAATTCGTGAATTAATCTCAGATTGTTCGACGCCATTAGAATGTCATCTACGTATATTAATACTATGAGCTTGCCTTGATAGTTTTCCTTTTGATATACACATGGGTCGTATTTCGTCGCGATGAGTCCTTCGTCCATGAGAATGCTGTTAAGTTTTTCGTGCCACTGCTTTCCGGCCTGTTTCAGCCCATATATAGCCTTTTTGAGTTTGCAAACTTGGTTCCCTCTTCGCAACTTGCTTAGCATTTTTTTTTTGCGAGTCTTCATTTTCGCATATTCTCTTGAGTCCTTCAGGTAATTCCATGAAAATTTCTTCATTGATTTTTCCGTTTAAGTATGCTGTTGTTATGTCCAGTTGATAAATATGTAATTGGTGTTCGACGGCAATTGCTATAAGCGTTCGAACTGAATCTAGTCGAGCTACGGGTGCGAATGTGTCAAAATAGTCACATCCGGGTCGCTGTGCGAAGCCACGAGCCACTATTCGAGCTTTTCTTCTTTCTAGACTCACATCTGGCTTGAGTTTGTTCTTCAGAAGGATTTTGCTTCCTATTATGTTCTTGTCTTGAGGTCGATCTATTATTTCCCACGTCTCGTATCGCACGTGAGATTCTATTTTTGATTTTACGGTTTCCTTCCATGCCTCCGCCTGTCTTCCTTCGAGTGCTTCGCTCACCTTTAGTTCCACCGCGTTCATAGCCGCTTCTAAGCAGCTAGTATGTTGTTCAACAACATTGTTGGTGTACTCATCGTCCGCGTGAAGACTTCGTCGCTATCGTTGTCGTCGTTTTGATCGTCCTCCGATTGAATCTTGCTTCTTGTTCTCTTCTTTCCGACTTGAATTACAGTACACAACACTCAGGAGTGTAATAAGAAGTCGATCTTGTAGATTGAAATAAAGAATTTTATTTTGTTGACTACAAATTCACTATTGGTATTCTATTTATTATATTATTTTTTTATATGTCAAAAACGTGTTACCATGACAATATCAGCAGTGTGTATCGCGTGACAGCTCGACTTCCTTCCTAACAATAATTAATATATGCGAGCCCTAACAACTATATATTGGGACAAAATCAAAAACATATATAATTCAGATATATGAGAGTTTATTTTCTTTTCTAATAATTTTTTTAATTTAATACTATATATTTAGTTAATTAACAATAATTCGAACCAATCAGCAACACGAAAAACAAAATACTTACTCCATCATCCGTAATTAACAAATAAAATGTTAATTTTGTGTGACAACTAAATATTGGGACATAACACGAATTTTTATTTCTAAAATGGAGTAACATCGCCCTTATATTTTATGACCACTCGAAGTCGGTTGGGCATTGACTCAACTATGGATCTGTATGTTTCAGAAGTAAATCAATTCCAAATTTGCTCTATTTTGGCTTTAAGTTCAAGTAATGTTCGTTGTGGATTGTTCCTTCATGTTTGTTTCATTTTATGCCACACTGTTTCAATGATATTGAGATCAGGATTGTTAGAAGACCAAGAAAGAACATTTACGTCGTCAAACCACTTTCTTGTGGTTTTGGCCGTATGACAGGCCGCCCCATCCTGCTGAAAAATGTAATTTTCGCCAACATTTAACTTCACCATACTTGATAACAGATTGTTTTGCACTATTTGTTGATATTTCGCAGCATTCATGATACCATCAATAAATTCAAAGCAACCTAAATCTGAAGCTGTCATGCTACCCCAAATCATCACTCCTTTACGAAATTTTCACTGTACGTTTTAGGCAATCCTTGTGGAAAGCCTCATTTTTAGTGCGAATCACGCGTTTGCTGTAATCACCAACACATACGTCTAATTTGGATTCGTCGCTAAAATTACTCTATGTCAATCTTCTACCGACCAAGATAGTTTATATTTTGTACATGTGAGCGTGGGTTTCTTTTGTTTTTCCGTTAATATTGGCTTTTCCTTGGCGTATAAGAATTTTTTTTGTGTGAAATACACTTTTTAAATTGTTGTTATTTCAACCTTATAAAACTTTAGTCGACATTTATGAATCCACTGGTTATAGCACTCCCTTGACAGATTTAATATGATTCCGTAATTCCATTCAGTCGTAATTTGCCTTAAGGGGGGACACCCGTTGAGTCTGCTAAAAAAAAGGTATTTTTTGATAATTTTTTTAGGACATTAGAATAAATGCAATCGCTTTGGGTTTTTAGCATGTTATAAAGTAATATTTCAGCTTTATTTTCAGAAATTTTAAGCAGAAACAATTTGTTTCCCTGCCATTGGCAGCCCTGCGAATAGGGAGCTGCAGGCGGTGCGGGACAGCGCGTTCAGTACTCAAACATCTGAGAAAATAATGGATTCGTGTTTCGGGTTCTAAATTAAATTATCTAAAAGGTAGCATAGGATTTTTTCGAAATTCGCAAAATTAACAAAATGGCGGCGCTCAAAAAAATCGCTACTAAAATGCGCATAAAAAATCGAAAAGTTGGTATATCCGAAAAATCCTATGCTACCTTTCAGATAATTCATTTCTACATAGAAAACCGAAAGAATCAGCAAAATTTATCGAATAGTTTCAGAAATCTCTGTCCCGTAAGGTAAAAAAAAGTGGTTTCGAGAAGAACGCCTTTAAAGATTTGAGTTTTATATAAGTTTTATACCTGCTCAGTTCCCTATTTTTCCTTTCTTCTTCGTAACGACTTTGTATATCAAATTGGTATTTTGACACAACATTCTAGGCAATATAAAGATGCCGAAAATGCAAAAAAAAATTCGATTTTTTGAAAATTTTCAATGGGTGTCCCCCCTTAAAGTATTTCTTCGGCCTTTTTTTGCATAGTTTTACTATGTCTATCAGAAACTAATTTTAGACGATCCGGACTTTTACCTTTTTTATCTAGAATACTTCCGAATTCTCCATAATGCTTAATAATATTCCACATTGTAGTTTTAGAAATATTAAGTTCATCTGCCACTTCACATATTGTTTTAGTGCGACAATAATTTTTGCACACTAACTCACGAATTTTTGAACTTTTAGAGATATCACGTAGTATTATGTTCAATAAACGCAGCGATTCATTCAAAACAATAAGAAAGCAACTGCCGATTAATCCGACGTTTCGTTCTGCATTGTTTTCACAAATTACTTATCTTATTTTGTTTCATATTTAACAGTTAATTTGTATTGTCCCAATATTTAGTTGCCACGCGAAATGAACATTTTTCTTGTTAATTACAGTTAACAGAATAAGTATTTTGTTTTTTGTGTTGCTGATTGGCCTCAAATGTTCTTAATTAAAAATATAAATAGTATTAAATTAAAAAAAAATATTAAAAAAAAAATAAACTCTCAAATATCTTAATTATATATGTATTTGACTTTGTCCCCATATATAGTTGTTAGGGCTCGTAGTTATATTTCTTTTGTTATACCATATAGGCAGTATATTAAATTATATGTATATTTCATGAAAGTTTCGCGCATAAGTATAGAAACATTCTGTATAATATTCACAGAATTCTTAAATGGCTTGTATTTAATCGATCAGTAGTAAATTCAACGTTTGATCAGTAATATTTTTTTACTTTAACCAGTAATATATGTACAGTTTTAAATTATTTTTTGATCGGTAAAAAAATATTTATTGTTAAGTAAATAATAACTATTGCCAAGTTAAAATATTTTTCCAGTATAAAATTTATTTAGTCTGTAATTTATGCTCAGTAAAACTAATTATTATTACAAGTGGAAAACTATTTTTAAACAGTAGAAACCAAGAGGATTGGATCAGTAATTATAATAAGTAACACAGTAAAATAATGATTTTCTCAGTAAACATTGTAAAATGCCAGTAAACTATTGACTGTACAGTAAAAATCAGAAATCGCTCACTAAATATAATAACTTTGCCAATTAATATAATAACTCTATAGTTATATACAGGTAAATATGATTTCAAATCATATTAATTAAAAGCTGAAGTATATATGTGTATGTAAATGCCCGATAATGGGTAAATCCTAGCATTTACCAATTTTATAAAAATATTTTATACTTAGTAAATATTGAAAAATAAATGCATTACAAAATAAAAGTACATCGTTTTACATCCTTAACAGAACTTGTGGTAAAGTTTATGTGTGATATGATAAAATATTCCAATAGTTGCTTTTCATGATTTTAAAGGTTCGCTTTCATTAAAATAATGCATTGGAAGGCTTCAGATAGCATTTGGTAATAATGCAGTTGGTATAATTTATGTTTGATAGTTTCCGTCAATGATGCATTAGGCGATGATCGGCCAATTTCTTCACTTACAGATGAAAATATAGCTGCTATTCATAATATGTTTGAAGAAGTTAATCAAATTATCTAGTTACACGAGCTATCTTAGGCATTGGAATGACAGCTATTAATAAAATTTCACATGGTCATCTCGGAATCAGGAAAGTTTGTTGTCGCATACTTAATAATTTAACTCATCCTCAAAAGTAACTTCTTGTAGATAGTCCAAATTTTACACGATTAAAAAATAAAATTGGTGATTTTATATACAATATAAATAAAGTGGTTGAAGTTTTTGAAAACATGATCTTTTAGGTGTCTCAAGAAGGATGTATTTCTTGTATTATAAGATGTTGATTATTTGTATTAGAGATAAATAAGTGTGCGCTAAAATAATTATTTAGAGTTTCTGGAAATTAGTTGTTTATTACATTACCTAATTCTAATACAATCAATTATATAATATCAATATCCTGTAACTAGCCGGGTCGTCTAAGGGTTATCAATCAATGGACTGTAAAGAAAGAAATTCGTATGAGTAAAACGTACTCCGTGAGAAATCCATGTAGTATCAACATTTAATAGCAATTATCATATTTAGTTAAGTTCAGTGACAATTGATCATTCACACACATCAGCAGCATAAACGCACAATCAGTATGTCTCAATAAACATACTCAGAATCGATGGCCCTCACTCCACAATGTCCTACCCGATAATCTGCAGCCGTAAGGGCTCCGCCACGCACACTATCCACCTGGACTTATGGCGCGTGGTCGGACAAGAAACTCGCCACTGCGAACTTGTCATCTTCATCAGAGTGGATCTACAAGCCATTGAGAAAGGGTTAAAAGCCGAGTCTGAAACCACGATCTCGGTCATCATCAACACTCGAAGATGCAAGCGAAAGTTGGGCACCTTCTAAATTTAACACTATAGATGGCAGGTTAAGGGCACCGGTGGTACGAGGCTAGCAGGTCGTACTTCGATGGATTGCATAACTCGGCTGGTCCCCCCGCCGAAGCAGATCACAAGTGACAGCGGATCATAATAGAATAGGACAGGATCACACATCGTCCATACAACCACAATATTCACATTCAATCTCTCAACAATCTTTCTCCAACAATAGTTTAAACTCATCAGTAAATAATCATGGATAACTCACCACAGTAGAATAACTGGATTCTCAATCACTAATATATACACAAATAGCACAATGCACAAACTAGTCAAGCCTACCTTTCTCCTCAAACTATCAAATCAAACTGAAAGTAATAATGATAAAATAAATCAGGCGGCAGGGTTGTTATGTGATTAGGGTCTGATTATCTAGCTAGTTATATAAATATAAATTAGGATTATTCAATACTACCTCATTAAAAAAATATCCGTAATACTTGCTTTAACAAATTCATAAATGTGTTGAATTAAAGAAAAATATTTATGCTGGGTTGCATGAAAACTGTTCAATAAATTGTTTATTGACTCTATAGTTACTGGTCCTACAAAGATAATGAATCGCTAAAATTCAAACAGTAGCACGAAAAAAAATATTGAGATCTTTAGTTATTGAAATGTTTTCCTGGCAACAGTATCACTGTAACTGTCATTGCCACTGAGTTGTTATTATCGATAAATGTAAATACGAATCAATTAGAAATGGATAAAAGGAATAGAAGTCGAAATTATACGAAAAAAAAAGACAAATTTAACTAGAAATAATTCAAAACTTTATAAATGTAATTAAAACAAAAAACCGACGGTACGACAAATAAATTGGAAGCTTGGGAACAGATATGAATAAAAACTCTATTCAAGGCAGCAATGTTCCTAATGACTTGTCTAATAACTCGGGAAACAGTCGATTATGTATATTTATATCATCGCCCACTGTAGTTTGAAACGCTCCAGTTGCATAGAGTTATTAATAATTGCGTGCTTGCTAATAGAGGCATACTACGCATTGTTCTTTTTTCGAAATCTGGCCCTACTGTATGAAATATTAGCATAAAAATATTTTGATTAAATTTAAATCTATGCTTAAACTCTATTTCATAAAAAAATTCTAATGAATATGATCTGTCGCGAAACATTCGGAGTCTTGGAAGAACTTGTATAAAAATAATTTTTTCATCCGAGGATGCTGATAACGATGACATAATTCTAGTAAAATATATTTTAATTATCTCCTAGTACATTATATGTAGGTTTAATTATTTACGCTTTAGTAACTAGTTATTTAATTTAAAATTAAAAAATTATTTCAATTATAAAATTACAATGAATATTTTCTCATTCATTCAATTTTGACATTAAACGTCAAACTGGATTTAATGAACCGTTAAATATTTAGAGGTCGGAAAACAGTTCTATAAGTTATAGGACTGTTTATCGATTCATTAAAATTATATGACGTTCATGCAACGATTTTTTGAAACCTAGGAAACCGTTAGTTGCTATTGAACCGATAAATACTTTCATGCAATCCAGTATAAGAAAAACATAAAATAATATTTCTTCCAAATATTATTTTATCTTCATTATTTATAAGTATATATTTTAGGTGCTATTCTTAAATAATAATACGATTAGAACTAATAAAATGGAAATAATAGATTTCTATTTATTTGTTAGCTAAAATAAGTTTTACTGTACAAATATATAAACGCACACCAAATACTATATTTTTATACAAATACATTTAATTTATCTTGAAATTATTTAATGGAGCCAATGCTCAGTTTAGTTTCTAAATAAATAAATATTTGTAGTAATTTGCCCAATTATTTCATGATCACTAATTCATTGAATATTGTGTATTAGTCAGTTATGTAGCTGATCTTTATATATTATGTAAAGATTGATCTGATTTTTTTATCGATGTTGATTTGTTTTCACAGAATTTATTATTTAGGATCTGATATTGAACATTGGATGATTGACAGGTACTATGCTTGAATATTTGGATTTTTGCGCCATCTAGTGACAGAAACAAGTTATACTTTGAAACCATTTTAGGAATTATGAATGAAATGGTGATAGAATAAAGCAAGAATATTAAATGGCAGTATTTGAATATTAAAGTGTTGAATAATATAATTTGGAAATTTGACAATATTTCATATTTTAAATACATCAGTATACATCTAGTGAGAGATTGATTAAACACAAAGCCTACAATAATTGGTTCGTATCTACGCTATTAGAAATTTGATAAAAACTGTGTTTGCACGAAGTAGTACATGAAAAATGCAATTCGAAAAATAGACTGTGTTTGAATATTATAAGGATGCGTGCATTCCCTTTAATAATATGCAATAAAAATGTATATGTTTAATTCTTATTGTGTTTAATTTAAACAAATTTTAATTCAAATAAAAATAAATAAATATATTATTATACGCATTACTGGATGTGGCACTGGCGTAGCAGATCTTGGTAAGTGATATATTCTGAGCCACCTAGCGCATAAATGATAATTTATATAACAATATTTCATATCCTGATACTAGCGACACACTTTCCATTGTCAAAGTCTACGAATGTGTAATTGTTTTAGGTTTGGGACTGGCGTATGCGGGTTCAAACCGTGAAGCAGTGCTAAGTCTTCTTGCTCCAGTATTTACTGATAGCAAGTCAAGTATGGAAGTTATTGGTATGGCAGGTTTAGCTTCGGGAATGATTGCAGTTGGTTCATGCAATCCGGATGTTACTGCTTCAATCATGCAGACACTCATGGAAAAGTCTGAAAGCGAACTTAAAGATACGTATGCTAGATTCTTACCTCTTGGTCTAGGCTTGTGCCATCTTGGAAGACAAGAAGCTGTTGAAGCTATCATCGCTGCACTTGAAGTCGTTCCTGAACCGTTTAGGTAAATATATTTTGCATTTTATTTACTTTAATATAAGAAATTATATAACGACAATAATTTAAAAATACAATTAATTTCCAAGTCATATATAATATTTTATTGATATGCATTATACTGTTATACATATTTCTGTTGTAGATCTATTAATATTTATTGTTGAGATTCAGTTAACATTTTGATTATTTTTGTTAGAATGAGATACATACTGATATTTGGCTGATGTTAGCTTGCTTATATTCTAATAAACAACTCAAGGCCGATATTTCTGTTTCCTAACAAAGTTCCTAATAAATTTATCTATTAAACAAATAAAATATGGCACATAAAAATTACAGTTAATATAATTTATTTGTTTGTTTGACAAACTAGTTTATTATAAAATTTGTTAGGTGGTTTAAATATATATCAGCCCTAAATATAATAATTAATAAGAAAGAAACTACTTATTATCTTAATACTTAATTTCGGGTACAGTCACGTATTTAGAATAGTAGAAATACTATTCAACATTAATTTGATAGAAATAGCAATGATAAATCTTTTAATAATACGTAAGAAGCTCAAAACATCTATCAGCAATGCTATACAAATTGAGATTTGTGTAAAGTGTACCCTTATTCAATTACTTGGGCCGCAATTAGTAAAATATAAAAATCTCAGTAAAGGAATGTTAATAATTAAAATATTGTTTGGTTTTAAGTTCAGTAATTTTTATTTAAAAATTTGACGTTTCGATTACTTAAGATGCCTTTTTATATATTCATTAATATTTACATTGATAGTGGATAATTTTAAATGGGTGTTAATAAAATGTTCGATATTTTATTGAACTTTACAAGATAAATAATCAAAAATTTTCGTTGCGAATATGTAAACGCAATATTCAAATGTTATACTTAACTAAGTTATGTACGATAAAAATAATAAATTATCGATAAATTTTTTCGGATATGTAACATAATTTCTTCAATATAAATTTAATAAATATGCATTATTGTTGTTTAAGTTTTTGCTTGGTAATTTATTGCATTACGTACAATTGAAATGTAGAAGATGAGAACGTTAAATGATCGCTAGCACTGGTATTCATAGTCTAAGTGACATAAGAAAATGCAATCGTGAAGTTCTTTATTATGATATCAAAGTAGTAGTAGTGATTTTAAAGATTGAGACAGTGCATCAGAGAGATCTGAAACGAAGAAAAAAAAATTAATAACAATCTAATTTGAAGAACTTTTTACGATTGTTTGTAATTAAATAGACACTGGTCAGAATTTATTGTAGTACTTTTTTTTAAATATCTGGTGATCTATTTAAAATAAAAAGTTAATGTGATTTTCTGCTAAACCGGAAATATGAAAGTAATTGATTTTTTGTTTTTTTTGGTGAGCCTGTTTTTTTTTTTGGGATACTCGTTATATATTTTTATATAATAATAATAGTATTACATAGTGTATGTTTTTTGTAATGCATTTTTTAATAATCCAAATCATACAGCTCAGTAGAATCAAGTTCATCAATTCATTTCAGTAATAAATTTATTATTTTCATTTACAGTATAATTAATATTTTTGCTTAGCACTTATTCTTACTGAATTTTTATAGAGAATTATATATTATTTTTATTATAAACGAATAAAATATCGAGCTCGTTTAATTTTTTTAACGAGAAAGTAAACAAACATTATTTACCGAGCTTTTATTATTTTCCCATTTTAAATAAATACAGTTCAAATCCATTTATGTCGATTAGCCACACTATAATATTTTATTCGCCGGAACATTTTCCAACTTTGCTGCAATTTGTTTCAATCCACAAAACATAAATTTGAATTTTTGTTTATAGGTCTATGGCTGTTACAATGGTTGAAGTATGCGCCTATGCGGGGACAGGCAATGTATTGAAAGTTCAGCAACTGCTGCACATTTGTTCCGAACATTATGAATCTAATGACAAAGATGAATCGCGTTCAGATAAGAATGCCAAAAACGATAAATCCAAAGAAAAGGAAGAGAAAGAGAAAGACTTGTCGTCTCGACAAGCAATTGCTGTGCTGGGTATCGCTTTAATTAGTATGGGTGAGGATATTGGTAGTGAAATGGCTTTTAGAACTTTTGGCCATTTGCTACGTTACTGCGAGCCAGTTATTCGTCGGGCAGTGCCCTTGGCTTTAGGTCTCATCTCAGTCTCGAATCCGAAGCTTAGCATCTTGGACACATTAAGCAAGTTTTCGCATGATAGCGATTCAGAGGTAGCTCATAACGCTATTTTCGCTATGGGTTTAGTTGGTGCAGGTACTAATAATGCAAGGTAAATACTTATTGTCAATTATACTCAGAGCTGGGCAAGCTACTTAAAAAAAGTAGCTAAGCTACAGCTATTCTTTAAAAAAGTAGCTAAGCTACAGCTATAAGCTATATTTTGTAAAATATAGCTAAGCTACAGCTAAAAGCTTTCGTTAAAGTAGCTGTTAAATTTTAAAGCTACTTTTTTAAATAATTGTGAAATAATTAAATTTGCCATTGTCATATGATCAGTCTTATATTATAATGACTGTTAATTTACTATTATCTACATAAATATCAAAAAAAGCAAATACCATCTGGCACCTACTGTGTATTTTTGTGTATTAGAGCCAGTTAGAACCGGCAACAAATAATTATTTTGTGTGGGTTTAGCTTGTACGCATGCGTACTTTCTGCTTAAAAAGTAGCTTTAAGCTATAAAAAGTAGCTTTAAGCTACAAAAAGTAGCTTTAAAAGTAGCTTCAGTTGTTATTTTTAAGCTAATAGAAAAAAAGTAGCTAGCTACAAGCTACAGCTTTATTTTTTCACAGTTATTTAAGCTACAGCTACAGCTAAGGTAAATGTAGCTAAGCTAGTAGCTAAGCTACAAAAGTAGCTAGCTACTGCCCAGCTCTGATTATACTATTCGGGTATTAACATTAATAAGTAATTTTTTTTAGGTTGGCAGCCATGTTGAGACAATTAGCTCAGTTCCATGCTAAAGATCCCAATAATTTGTTCATGGTTCGAATTGCTCAAGGACTTACCCATTTAGGAAAAGGAACACTTACTTTAAGTCCTTATCATAGTGACAGACAGCTTCTGAGTCCAGTTGCTGTTGCTGGTCTGTTGGCTACCTTAGTTGGCTTCCTCGACGTCAAAAATAGTAAGTTCTTTTTTTTAAATTATAATTGCAAAAAAAAATTAATTTCGCTTGGTACAAGATTTGACAATATTTTAAGTGAAACATGTTTTAATTTTGTTTTTAGTTATTTTGGGACGCTCTCACTACTTATTGTACACATTAGCTGCTGCAATGCAACCAAGAATGTTGGTTACTTTCGATGAAGATCTCAACCCCTTACCGGTTCCTGTCCGAGTGGGTATGGTAAGTAGCTCTTGCATACAATTAAATCAATTCAAAGGGCTCCTACAGCTATTTTTTTTCTCTGGAACTTCGTGATAAACTATAACATTTAGTGAAAATTCGGGTTTAAAATTTCTTATAATACAAGAGGTATGATTTTTTGAAGTTAATTGGTATTTAACTTGTTTCACTCAAAGAGTGCGAATAATATACGATTTAATTGTTGAGATATAATTTAATAATGTTGAAAATCATATTTTATAGTAATAAAAATCTAAGAAAAGGAAATTAAATTATTTTAATAACATATATTTACATAATTTTCTTATTTGATGTTTCTTCTCTTGTTTATGATATTTGCGGTTTTATTTGCTGCAGAGAAGGTTTTTTTTTTATAGTACTATGATTATTTATTTTCTGCTAAGTAAGAAGAACATTTAACCAAAGTAAACAAATATGACATATTCCACTGAGTTCAATGAAGTTAGTTTCTTCTCCACACATATCAGTTATTTTCTACGGGAAAAAAAAAGGTCAATGAGAAAGAATGCTTCAGTACTTGTGGTGCCACTATATATTTAATTGCTTATATCTCTGGAGGAAACATTATGTTTAACTATTTTTTTTCGCTAATAGTCATAATTTAATATATATTTTATATTTTTATAATTAATTCTTGTTATTTCGATTGTGATATAGGAGTCCATTTTATATTGTGTCAAACAAATATTAGTGAAATTTAGAATTATATGGCAAGTGTTCTTTTTCCATTATTATACGAGATGTATTGAAAGTACGAGTATATATTTAATGGTATAATATGTTAGTATTGAAGAAAACCAGTAAATGTAATTTGATTTCAACATTTTCTGTTTATCATCAGAATACATTTTCAGTAATAGACAGAAACATCAAATAAGCTATTACAAATTATCAAATAAGCTATTACAAATTAATCATATAATTGATTTCGGGGATAATATAAAAAAAGAGCCAAGTACAACAATAATATTTTGTAACAGAAAATTAAATAGTGAATAATTTAAAATAAATTGCTATCACACTTCATTGTTATAACATGTTGTTGTTCATGATCATATTTTTTATTTGATGAAAAAATATATGATCGCAGAAATGTGTTTATTTGACGGTAACACTCTATGAATTACATTTTAGGCTGTTGATGTAGTCGGTCAAGCTGGTAAGCCGAAGACCATCACGGGTTTCCAAACGCACACCACACCCGTATTGCTGGCGTTCGGTGAACGGGCAGAACTAGCAACCGAGGAGTACATTCCTCTCACACCCATCATGGAGGGCTTCGTGATTCTAAGGAAAAATCCCGACTTCAACCCGTAAGATTTATTTATATTCATTATAATATAATTTACTAAATGTATAGTAAATGTATGTAATTTTTGTGTTTATTACCTAAGAAACTATTGTTTTTAAAATAATTTTCTGTATGATTGAAATTTTAGATTTTTTTATTTAAATTTGAAAATTAATTCCTAATTTTTTTGTAACAATAATATTATGATAAAACAATAAAAAAATAACATATTCATACTTTTTCTTATTTATACATAACCTGATAAATTTATTGTTATGTAGCGAATATGGTATAGCTTTACAGTTTGACGTTTATCACGTGATTCAAACGTTAAACGTCAAACAAGTGTGGGGATCTGAGGGGAGAGGTGTTGAAAGGAGAATGCAGTTGTTCGACTTGGCATGGTGTCACCTCGCTCTTTCCACAAATTTGTTGTTTCACACAAAATTGTGTGGAGGGGGGTCTGCTGCATGTTCTTACGTCACAAAGTCACGTGAGTGCCCGCATCCCATAGGATGCGGGCATTCACGTGACACTGACATTTTTGTGACGTAAAAACAGCTGTTCGAGCCTCAGACAAAACATACCTAGACAAAGTCTGCCGTATTCAAGTCAATGCAGTGTTGTGAAGGAGAAAGAGTTGGAGTAACTTGTTGGTGAGGCGGGTGCGCGGCAAGGAGCGAGTACACTTTGATGTTATGCAAGTTGCAAACATTTGTGTAATTATTTTTATATTCAATTACTTACTTTTCATACATCAAAGTAAAGGTTAGTTTTTGACATATTAAGTGTTTTTGTATACGCACGTTTGTATTTAAATAAATAAAATGCTCGCGTCTGATAACTGTCATCAACAAAAATGCAACCTGCATAACACCAACTTGTACTAGCTCTTTGCCGCGCACCCATCACCAAATTATTCTAACCCATTCTACTTCACAACAAACGCCGTAGTTCTCCGTCTAGTAATGTTTTGTCTGAGGTTCGAGCAAAGATCACTGCGCCACCTACAAAATGAACAATTTTTTTTGGGACGAGATTTGAAAAGAACCGTTTTCAAATCTCGCCACAAAAAAAATAGTTCATTTTGTAGGTGGCGCAGTGATCTTTGCTCGAATAGCTGTTTTTACGTCACAAAAACGTCACAGTGTCATGTGAGTGCCCGCATCCTAAATTCATTCTACATAATATACATCAACCTAATATTCATTCGCATAATCAGTCAACAACCTAATATCTAGAAACATAATATTCATTCACATAATATGCATGCCACCTAATATGCATATCACCTAATATGCATACCACCTAATATTCAGCAGCATAATATTCATCCACATAATCATTCAAACCACCTAATATTCAATCGACCTAATATTCAGCAACCGAAAGCACAATTATAGCCAGAGACATCTATAGATTGTTTTTAACATAAAGAGTAGTTTCACAGGTTATTACTATATAACCAATATCGGTAACTACTATATGTTGTAGATACTAGCCACTAGATAACACTACCAATATGTGTATTATTTCCTTTAGAAAATCATGTCTGATTCTTGATAAACTTGATGCCCACATCGGGTAGCGTCAGAAATTCATAATCCGCATACACTGCCTTTTATTGCACCACAAAATATTTCTCTATACTAGTCATACATCAACTTGGTCATCGTCCTAAAATGGTGATCTTAGTGTTTCATCTATCTCTCACTAGATGTAGACTGGTGCAGTGCATCAAATTATTCAAACATATCCCTATGCAGTCACATAAAATGCATGTATGATAAAATTCACACAACAATCTCCAACACCCTAAAATGCAGTTCCTGCTTTTGAATTACACAGTATTTTGCAACACTCTAAAGTGTAACATCATAATGTGCACTCCGCGCAAAATGGCGGTTGGCGGGAATATATGAATCCATCACTTGCCAACAGATGGCGCAGCAAGCAAAAATATAAAACGTCAGTTTGAGTTTTAACAATGTTTTCATAATAGTAACCATAGATAGAGAGTAAAGATTAATAACTCTCTAGGTATATAGAATAGTATGACTTTAAAATTGTTATGTTGTTATACGCAGTATAGTACAATTCAAATAATGTAATAAAATATCCATAAACGTCGTAAAAAAGTAAATGCCTAGGTAAATGATAAATTTTTATATGCAGGGAATATTTAAATGAAATGTGATGCAATTAGGCATGTCCATTCATTCTAAAAAAAAATCTATCTTTGATTCGATACGAATCGAATGCACTAGAATCGATTCTCGATTAATCGAATCGTAAGTCGATTTTTTTGACAGTTATTATGCAAACTTGCAATCAAGAAATAAAATAATAAATAAATTATATTGGTTTATTGAATTAAATAAATAAATTATTACATGTCCCAATATTTTAAGTCAAGTGATTTATTTAAAAAAGATTAATTTATCTAATCGTTCCGGATCTAGGCGACTTCTTGCGTCATTTGCAATATTTCCTGCTACGGAAAACAGCCGCTCACATGGGACGAATGTTTCAACAATACAAAAATATTTATTGACAATCGGCTTTATAGAATCACACGAAGAATTTTTTTGATGATGCCAATAAGTAATGGAATTCGTTGTTTTGAAGTCGACTTAAGTCATGTTGGCAATTACCACTTTTTTATTATTATAACGTAAATCAGTTGGATTCGAGAGGTTTATGAATCGATTCTGTGTTTCAGATCGAACTAAAAAATCGATTATTTCACTCGATTTTAAATCGACATGCCTAGATGCAATTGAAGTTGTAAGTCAGGAAGAAAACCATTATCTTTGCTTCATCCAAATTACATAAAGAAAATAAAATAATAAAAGATACGATGAAAAGAAATAATAAATTTATCAATTATATTGTCATATCACGGTATTTGTAAACATTAAAAGCTGCTTAGATATATTAAAAATAGAACCAGAAATAAATTTGTGTCGATGTATTAATAAGTGAAATTATTTATAACTATTAAAAAATGATTTTGATGAGTACGTGGTAAGTCAATTACTTTGTTAAACAATTAACTTAGCTCAGTATTTCTTGTTCTTTAACTTTTTATCATATGAAATTTTAGTCGTTTTAATAAATTTTTTTGAAAATGTTTTTCATAAATTATACTTCCAGATAAATGGTTCAAGAAGTTTCACACATATAAAATGTAGGACGACGTCAACCGTCTTGATACGTGTGAAAATATCTAATCTAGAAAGTTAGACAAATGTATTTATCAGGGATTTGTTTTAGATGATCCATCCTTCCTGATAATTATATTTATGTTGAAATTACCATTTCTAATCGTAAATGACGACAGAACTCGGATCATACTTATTCAAAATTAATAAAATACTTTGTTGTTACCATGTAAATGTCAATTCATCCATCTCGGATCATTAGAATTGATATCGAGTACTCGATGTTTTACAAAAAACATCGATATTTTTATCATCGGTGTTAAACCTCCGATGTTTCAATAGCAATGTTATCCATATTTATTTTATTTTACATTACAATCCGTACGGAAAATCACTAATTATTATTTTTACAGACTGTTATTGGTGAGAGCGAAGTGGTCCCTTCTCACTAGTTCACTGCGCAAACATGTCCTATAAATTTGAATTAAATTTTACTTTAACATTTGGGTAATAATAAAGTGTTCGTGAAATCATATGTTCATTTATACCTACCTTTGTTTCATATGTTCTTGTAATGACAGATGTTAAAATCTTTTTTTAAAAACAACATTTTTCTTTTTCAATACACGAATCCCTCATCAAAATTGTTCGTCCTAGTGCACTTTTCAATGTCAAAGTGTTATAAGAAAATTAAAGTACTTTTCATTAGAAAATACAACAAAAGTACTCTAACATTCTTAGTTTGCTAGTTACTTACAGAAATTAACACCTGCGCTCGGTCGGATCGCTTTGAAAATTTGCATGATTTACCATTAGGTTCGTGAACCTGGTTTAAATATAGACGGCAGCACTATACAGACCTCAGACAAAACATACCTGTTTTGTCTGAGATACAGACGCTCCCGGTCATGTCGGTAATATAGGCTTTCTGTGGTGTGATAAGGGCGACTTTGGTTTTGAAACGAAGTGTGTGTGTGACAGGAGTTTTTATGTGCCTTTATGATGCAATATACATATATAGTAAATTACAGATCATCATTATTTTAACATTTTGTTAACCGGCAATTTTACGCAGAAACTATGTTATGTCACCGGCTACTATTGGGCATGAAAAGACGAGTTAAGTCGTCACCGATTAACAAAGTGTTAATTTGATCCCGGCCATCCCTACACTAATTAATCTATTTTCCGAAGAATTATCATAAAGTTTTGATAACAAAATCCATGAAAACAGTACAAAATATACACTGAGCTTCCGTTCAAAGAAAAAATAATTTATTAACATGATTTTAAATTCACAAAAATTAACTTTTTTAATCTGATCGTACTAAATATTTATTGTACATTAAATACATACATTTTAATACCTAACCAGGATACTGACAAATATACAAAATTAGGGATAAAATTGTAGTCATAAAAAGTTTTACCGTTAAAAAACGTAAGTTAATCTGATCAGGACTACCGGCGTAAATTTAGAGAAATAAATACATTCACGTAAAAGTATTACAATACAAAAAGTAACCCCTGTAGTTCATTAATCTAGTCATTTTAAAATGTTTAGCGGAAATAATTAGTAATATGCTGAATTTGCATAACGCTTCATCATACTACAGTTAGCCATAGTGAAATTAGCAGCCGTAAATTACTATTTTGTGTATTTCTCAAAACCAGTTAACTTTTACAGTGAAACCACAACTCTAATCAAATAAAGAAGACAATTTTCCAGACAAAACAGAAACACATTTATCTTAAATCTGGTATTGTCTAAATATTATCCTTTTTGAAATCTTAGTTTGCCAAACTATCATAGAACTGCGAAATTTATGATTTTATACAAGGAATCTAAATATATTAAGAAAATGTTTTAGACGGTATATTTATATTGAGAATAAAAGGCTGTATTTACATTGTCGATTACGCTCAAACTATTATCATACTGAAAGGATGACGGTTATCATTTTGTATAAAACCTGTAATAATTAAAAATATATATATATATATATTTTATAACAAATATATATTATTCAGTATTCGTTTATTATTATATCGGTCAATGAAAATTAAATTTTTTCTTTGTAACTCTTTTCTTGTTTCATAGTTCTACATTCATATATTAACTAAGTTTATTTTACCATCGAGAGCACCAGGATGTTAAGATTTTTATTATTAATCGCACTACCCTACTGAGGTTTTATCGAAGGTGTTATTCAATTTGGGGTTTTTTCTTTAACTAAAAGCATTCGAAGATCTTGCAGAAAACTACAATGTCAGGAAGCGTTGACATTGCGGATAATTCTGCGTTGGTCCAAAATGGCTTAATCATTGCTTTATATAACAGCAATTTGCTAATGAAGAGGATAGATTTTCTTCCGATGAGCCAAGCAGCTGTTTTATCTTCAGTCCAAATTTATTTCGTTTGATCCGAATGTGTTTATATCATATCAGCCACTAACTTGCCTCCGTTTATTACTATAATAGAATTAGACCTATATTCTTCTGTAAAAGTTTCGGTTTGGAAGCCAATTTTGAATCATATTGACATGTAGCGTACGTAGAAATTAGTCTAAAAAGGCAAATTATGATACCGATATATCACTAAATTCATAATTATCAAGAAACTAACGACTAATAAATATATACGAAATACACAATAAGCGTATTTCATTTGCCATTTGGATCAGATCTAACTTACATTTAATGAATCAAATCATTTATTTATTTCGCTGGATTACTTCACTAATTCTATTTCCGGTAATAGAATTACTCATTTTAAGTTATTTTGTAGTAATTCACTCCAATAAATGCATCAGTTTGCTTAATTCAGTTCATTTCGTCATGTTGTCTACTTCATCTGAACTGATTTAAATGAACCAAGTGGCAAATGGAATACAGCTATTATTTATACTTAAAATACAATATTTTTTCCAGTTCATTCTTTTATTTTCTATGGTTTTTATTTATTTTAAACTATATCAGTGTTTAAAGAGTTATTAATCTTTGCTCTCTATCTATGGTTATTATTATCAAAACATTGCTAAAAGTCAAACTGACGTTTTATAGCAAGTGAAGGATTCATATATTCCCGCCAACCGCCATTTTGCGCGGAGTGCACATTATGATGTTACACATTAGAGTGTTGCAAAATACTGTGTAATTCAAAAGCAGGAACTGCATTTTAGGGTGTTGGAGATTGTTGTGTGAATTTTATCACGCATGCATTTTATGTGACTGCATAGGGATATGTTTGAATAATTTGATGCACTGCACCAGTCTGCATCTAGTGAGAGATAGATGAAACACTAAGATCACCATTTTAGGACGATGACCAAGTTGATGTATGACTAGTATAGAGAAATATGTTGTGGCGATATAAAAGGCAGTGTATGCGGATTATGATTGTACATGCAATCCCCACCGAGAGTACAGGCGTCGCTCAACTCGTGACTCCCCGCTATGCAGCAGTCCAAGAGCATTCTCCGTTGCTGCGTGAAGCGGCAGACGCAACACAATCTTGCTTTGTTGCTTGTTATAGCCTAACAGCCGCTTTTGCACATAACACCGACGAACATAAATGACCGCCAAGCGGATATGAGACGTGGGCTTTGTCAGGCGCTATATCCCCACTGATCTCTATTTATTACTGGATTGCGTATACCGTGTTACAAGCGTGTGACGAGTAGTAAGGCGCCATATTGGAAAAAGTGTAGTCTCTCGGCCTACTTTTAGCGGGAAGTTCAAAATAGTCGTAGTTGAAAATGGTACAAAAGCGTTATAAAAAAGCGAAAATAAATGTTTTTGGAAAACATTGTAGTAAATTAATAGTGAAATTAATTTGATGAAATTGAAAAATACATAAATAAATATATAAAATTTGTATTTGTATTTGTAATTACTGACGTCTCCAGACTATTTGACGAGTCAAGTGATTATACATTAAATTATTAATTAAACATGTGTCTCAATATTTACTTTGAATATTTAACCCTAAAACTAATCTAACTTATGTCATGTACATTGCTTGTTCGTTTATAGACAAATGAAACAATTAATCGGTATAAAACGCACAATTCACTTACTTGTGGAAGCTGAGTCTGTCAGATCCTTTCTTCTTACCGCAGAAAACACAATTAACAACCATTTTTTCGTCGTCACTGTATTTGAATTGCGAGCGACTCCCGCCACTACCGACGCTGTCTCGCGGGCCGAGAGACTACACTTTTCGCAATATGGCGACGTTCAATTAGTCACACTGCGGCCTACCCCACACGCAATCCAGTAATAAATAGAGATCAGTGTATATCCCTCTTTCAACTCTCGAGCGTGAGACATCGTCCGGTCCCCCATCAACCCGTTGGCTCGCTTTCTGCGGGCGCCCGGCAACACTCTTCGACCCGGCAGGGTACACTCATGGCACGGGAGCACTGAACGCTGACACCCCTGGTACTGACCCGTATTTATTGCAACAAACACTATAAAACTTTATGTTTAAAAAGCTGAATAAAACAAATTGTGGTATAACTATTGTACGTTTCTTTCTCGATCTCATTTCAACTTCAAATTAAAGAATTCTGTTTACAAAATTACTAACTTCCACTTTAAAACACAACATAAACAGTTAAATTGAATTTCAATAACGAAACGATCGCCGCGTTACAGTATTTTAAATAAACTATTTTTTGAAAAGCCTGGTTTGCACGATATGACTATTAACTTTTATTTTTTACATGGGAACCTATAGTTTTTACGACATTAAAATCGCAATTTAGTTCTCTTTCAACGATGTAAAAGTTTGAATTTGGAAAAATTTCTTTCCCCACTAACTACAGAGACAGGGAGTGTTCATAAAATTCTAACCACTACAATAATATTTGGATAAAAAGTAATTAAGTTATTTTAGCACAAATAATTTAAATCATCCTAAGGTTTCATAGATAAATCATAAATCGTCTACATCAATATTGGAATGGTTCAAATTGTAATTTGATTTCCCAGTTTATACCGCCTCTTAAGGGGGTCGTCTACTGGCGTGTGAATTTCTTTTTGAAATCTGCTCTAGCTGAAGTGCGGATGGAGTAAGGGGAACATATTTAGAAGGTGTCTCCGTCTAACTTACGTCAATCGTATCTGTCTTTTCGTACAGTGGACCAGCGTAGCTCTATATGCGATTCAATATACGTTCCAACAGTGATAAAAGCTCTGAATAACTAGGGTAATAATACACTGTTAAATAATAACTCGCCTTCACTCTCATGGGTCTTGCCTTGCTTCACAACCGTACGGTCCCGGGTTCGATTACCGGCCGTGCCAATTTCCCGCATCTAAGGCAGGGCATGCTTACAGCCTTACTGACGAGTCCACGTAAGCATGCCCGGGACGAAAAGCAAAAACATTCGCAGACCCTCGCTTCTTATTACAGCTCAACATCAACGGCGAACTGCGAACTTAACCTGCACCGGTAGACCGTATCGGCAGCCAAACTGGTAACATATAGAATTGATCTTTAACATATTTTCAGATATTTTACTTATTGTAATTCAGTTGGCCGATTTTAAAGTTGATTAAACATCAAACATGAAATGTAATATTTAAATAGTATTATCATTACAATATTTTGGAAAATAAATTATAGATTACTTCTTTTATTTTGTGAGTAGATATTTTAGTTTAAAGACAGAATAAATGTAATTTTAGAAATATTAAAATTTGACTTTTACAGATATTTATAAATAAGTAATATACAAGCATTATAAGTTAGAGAATATCTAGAGTAAACTGCTGTGCGATGAATGATAAGATATTAACAAATCAGTATTTTCCATAATTATACATTTAAATTCAAAATTCTTACCATAAGCCAATAATTTTCAATGTGTTGTAAAACGTGCTTACAATATGGATTACGCTAGTATTACTTAAATTTGTGAAATACTTGTGATTTTCATGAATACCTGTAATGTTAAATAATGTAATCTTTGGGGGCCATGATTTGACGACTGGTAACCGCACTTCACGCGTTTAAATATATCACTTACTGAGATCTGCTTCGGCAGAGTACCACACCCAGTAATGGGTGATGATATATATATATTTTTTTATGTAATATAAAATTTTTCTTATAATATAAATTCAAGTAATATTTTTTTCTTTATAAATAAGTAACTTTTAGATTTCGTAAACAGGAAGCTTTATTTATTTCAAATTAGAAGTGACAACTTAATTTTTTATTTTACAATAAAGAGATACTGATGTATATGGTTAAAATATTTTCTTTAAAATGTTTAATATCCTAACTTGACTTTTGTTAATATTTGGGACGTAAGTCGTTTTTATCTTTAAGCCAGGCCTCACGCTTGGCTTTGCGGACACTGAAGTAGAGTGCACGTCAATAAGACAATTGACACTAGAAAAATTGAATGATTACGAATCTAAAACAATTCTGCACATCTATCCATCTAAAAATCTTTTAATTGATACTAAACACAATAAGTTTCGAAAATATTTCACTAAAACAACTGACGATCGACAAAAAATCAAAAGACCTTTCATTAGATACTAAACACGATAGATTTTGAAGGATTTTAACTAAGGGCCAGTTTTTCAATCACCGATTAATGTTAATCATGATTAAATAATAATGGAAACTATGGTTACCATTATTATTTAATCATGATTAATACTAATCGAGAGTAAACCGGCAATTGAAAAACTGGCCCTTAAACAATTAAGTACACGAATCTTTCATAAAATATTTTCTTCTGACATAAATGCGATAGGTTTTGAAACACTTTCCTTAAAACAATTGTACATTTTGCTAAACTTTTAATAATCTTTTGGACGTCATTTATAATAACGTTCTTCATTTATATTTTATATGTATATGAAGTCAATTGAAATTTTTCTCTAAACTTTTTTGAAAAACTGTAGGAAATCGCTGGAATATATTTTTTTGCATTGTAATATATATATTTTTTTTTACTGTATATTATTTACGTGACAAATTTTGTTTTCTTTTATCATATACTTTTAAAACCTATTTGTCAAATTGACGTTTTGACTTAAAATTTTTATTTGAATACGAAATCATTTGAAAACAGTTCAAAAACATCTATTCTCAATCTTCTAATACCTAAATCTATTTTCAAAATTTCTGTAACTTGTCTAGAAATTGAAATAATTCTATCAGAAAATTCCAAGCGTACCAAGTAGGATTAATTTTGATGCAATTTCGCAAAAACTATTACCGACCGAAAAAAATCTATTCTTCATGCGTGCTTTCCAAAAGACTTTTTATTAGATACCACACACGATAGGTTTTGAAGTACTTTCACTAAGACAATTGTCGATCGAAAAGTATTTAATTTTGTACGCAAGCTCTTCAAAAGATCTTTAATTTAATATCAAACATGATAGGTTTTGAAGTACTTTCACTAAAACAATTGTCGATCGAAAAAAATAATTAATTTAATACGCGTGCTTTTTAAAAGACCTTTCATTTGATACCAAACACGATGGGTTTTAAAACACTATCACTAAAACAAATGACGATCGAAATGTATTAAATTTTGTACGCAAGCTCTTCAAAAGGCCTTTCATTTGATACCAAACACGACAGGTTTTGATGCACTTTCACTAAAAAAATTAACGAACGAAAGTATTTAAATTTTTTACGCAAGCCCTTCAAAAGACGGAATTCGAATCCAGAGATCTTGAGTTCGAATCTCACTCCAGCTAGAAATTATAATAACAACCACTCTGCGGTTCGGTGAGTCCGGACCTTGTACTGTAATATGAATTCATGTTCTATTGTACAGAGTAACATAAACAAATAAATAAATGACCTTTCATTTCATACCAAACACGATATGTTTTGAAGCAGTTTAACTGAAACAATTTTTATCGAAAAAATACAAACTTTTTATGCGAGCCTTTCCAACTAACTTTCATTTCATATTAAACACGATAGGTTTTGCAGCACTTTCATTAAAACAATTGCGGAACGACAAAATAAATTTTGCATGCAAGCCCTTTAGAAAACCTTTTATTTGATACCAAATGCGGCATGATTCGGAATACTTTAAGTTTGAAACAATTGACAAACGTAAAATTTCATTTTTTTTCTATTTCATATAAAAGTTCTTTCAAAGCTCTTTTATATGATATTAAACACAACATTATTCAGAATAGTTAAAATTTAAACAATTGACGGCCGCAAAGTTAAATTTTTTTATTTCTTATGAAAGTTCTTCATATAATATCAAACACGATATGATTCGAAATACTTTATATTTAAAACAATTGACGGCCTTAAAATTTCAATCGAATACGTGTTTTATTTCCGAAAACATTTTGCTAAACAACTTTTTTTTTATTTCATCTGAAAGTTCTTCTAAAGCTCTTTCATATGACACCAAACACGGCATGAGTTGGAATACTTTAAATTTAAAACAATTGACAGTCGTAAAATATCAATGAAATACGTGTTTTATTTTTGAATACATTTTGATAAACTATTAAAAAACCTTTCGAACGTTATTTCTGATGACGTTCCACATTTATATTTTATATGTACATGAAATCAATAGAAATTTTTCTCTAAAGTTCTTTGAAAAACTGTTGGAAATCGCTGGAATATTAGTTCTGACATTGTTTATTCGAGTTACCTTTTTTTGCATTCTAGCGGTAATTTTTTTTTATTATTTTATATTATTACCGCGGGCAAATTTTGATTTGTTTCACTATATACTTTTAACAACTCTATTTGTTATGCTTGACGTTTTGTCTTAAAAAATGTATATGAAGATGAAATCAATTGAAAACAGTTCAACACAAGTATTCTTAATCGTATAATACCTAAATCAATTTTGAAAATATTTCTAATTAGTCTAGAAATTAAACTAATTCTATCAGAAAATTCCATGCGTACCAAACAAGATTAGTTTTGATTCACTTTCACTAAAACAATTACCGACCAAAAAAAAATCAATTTTTCACGCGAATCCTTCTAAATGCCTTTCATTTGATACCAAATACGATATGTTTTGAATCACTTTTACTAAAACAATTGCCAAACGAAAAATATTTAATTTTGTACCCTAGTTCTTCAAAAGACTTTTCATTTGATACGAAAACGATAGGTTTAGAAATACTTTCACTAAAACAATTGACGATCGGAAAGTTATATATTTTGTACGCGAGCCCTTTAGAACACCATTCACTTTATACCAAACACGATAGGTTTTGAAGCACATTCACTAAAATAATTGCCGATTGAAAACTAATCAACTGTACGCGAGCTCTTCAAAAGGTCTTTCATTTGATACCAAACACAATAGGTTTTGAAGTACTTTAACAATTACCGATTGAAAAAAATCTAATTCTTTACGCCAGTTCTTCAAAAGACCTTTTATTTGTATTGATGCACTTTCTTTAAAACAATTTGATAGCAAACATGATAAGTTTTGACGCACTTTAACTAAAATTATCGCCCATCAAAAAAGAACAATTTTTACTTGCGAGCCTTTCAGAGGAACTGTTATTTGATACTATACACGATATGTTTTATAGCACTTTTACTAAGGTAATTGCCGATCGAAAATATTTCAATTTTGCACGCGAGCCCTTCCAAAGACCTTTCATTTGATACCAAACACGATAAGTTTTGAAGTACTTACACTAAAACAATCGCCAATCGAAAATATTTTAATTTTGCACGCGTGTCCTTTAAAAGAATTTTCATACTATACCAAATACGGTAGATTTCGTACCGTTTGTCAATTAAATAATTACCGATAGAAAATTTAAGAGTTCTCAAATTTGAATTCCAATTCTAGTTACCTTTTTTTTCTAAATTGTACTTTGCTGTGGGCAAAATTTGCTTGGTTTTACTATATATTTTTACCGATGACAAATTTGATTGGGTTTATCTGTATACTTTATAAAACTTGTCAATTTGATTTTTCGTTCTAAACCAACTTCATAAGTGTGCTGTCAAAAATTTACTTTTTAAAGACACATATTTGAAATATGTAATTATAATAAAAACGTCCCCTTATTTTCATAATATTCGTAAAATATTTCAAAACTACTCACAAAAATTTAATATTTAAGTAATTTATAATTAAAAATGCGACATGTCCACTGACAAATGTCAAAATGACAGTAGATGTTCTTCTTAAAAATATCAAAGCCTCCATATTCTTTATACTTTATAAAACTTGTCAATTTGACGTTTTGCTTTAAAACCAACTTCATAGTGGAGTGTAAAAAATTTACTTTTTAAATTCACATATTTGAAATGTATAATTATAATAAAAAAGTCCCCTCATTTCCACCATATACGTAAAGTATTTCAAAACTACTCACAAAAGTTTCATTTTTAAGTAATTTATAATTAAAAATGCGACTTGTCCACTGACAAATGTCAAAATGACGTATGATGTTCTCCTTAAAAATTTCAAAGCCTCTTAGTTGATTTTGCCCCAAAAACGCATGTTTTTTCAAGTTTTCTCGCACATCATGTGCACGAAAAATCTGAGACTATCAAAATGCACTCCCCATGATTGACCTCTATCAAATAAAAAAAGTTTGAAATAAATCGGATAAACCGTCTAGGCTGTAGCGATTTACAAATGGGCGTGATGAATCCATATATATATATATATATATATATATATATATATATATATATATATATATGTATATATACCTCACTTATCAAAATAGTATATAGGACTAGCGTTCGGCCTGGCTTTGCCAGGCCTTTTCGCTAGGCTCCGCGGACGCTGAAGTAAGATTTAATTGAATTACGGTCTAAACTTTTCATTTCCGTACGTCTGTTCATAAAAGACCTTATTATTGACAACAAACACAATAAGTTTCGAAGCTCTATCACGAAAACAATTGACGACCAAAAAAAAGTACTATTCTGCACGTGAGCCCTTCAAAAAACCTTTTATCACGATAAGTTTTGATGCACTTTCACTAATACAATTACCGATCGGAAAAACAAATATTCTGCACGACACCTCTTCTAAAGCACTTTTATATGATATCTAACACGATATGATTCGGGATACTTTTTTGGTCGAATCTATTGGCGCGCGTAAAATTTCAATTTTTTTTAATTCCATCTTCAAGTTCTTCTAAAGCCCTTTTAAATGACATGAAATACGGTATAGTTCGGAATACTTTAAGTTTGAAACAATTGAGGATCGTAAAATTTCAACTTTTCATTATTTCATCAGAACAAATTTCAACTTTTTTGTTTATTTCGTTAGAATCTTCTAAAGTTCTGTTATATGACACCAAACACGGCATAAGTCGGAATACTTTAAGTTTGAAGCAGTTGACGGTTGTAATTTTTTTTTCTTATTTCATTTAATAGTTCTTTAAAAACTATTTCATACGACACCAAACTCGGCATGAGTCGGAATACTTTATGTTTGAAATAATTGACAGTAGTAAAATTTATTTTTTTCTTTATTCCATCTTAGAGATCTTTCAAAACTTTTTTATATGACATTAAACACGGCCTGATTCCGAATAATTTAAATTTAAAACAATTGACGGTCGAAATATATATTTTTTTATTTCGTCTGTAAGTTCTTCTAAAGCCCTGTCATATGATATCATACACGATATGATACGGAACACTTTAGGTTTAAAACAACTGAAGGTCGTAAAATTTCAATCAAATACGTGTGCTATTTCCGAAAACATTTTGTTAAATTAACTTTTTATTTCATTTATTTTATTTAAAAGTTCGTCTAAAGCCCTTTCATATGACACCAAACATGGCATAATTCGGAATACTTTAAGTTTGAAATAATTGACAGTCGTAAAATTTCTATCAAACACATATTTTATTTCCGAAAAGATTTTGCTAAGCTATTAAAAATTCTTTGGACGTCATTTCTGATAGTTCCACATTTTTTTATTTTATATGTGCATGAAATCAATTGAAATTTTTCTTTAAATTTTTTTAAAAACTGTTGGAAAACGTTGGAATAATATTTCGGACATCTTTTATCCGAATTACAATTTTTTTAAAATGTAGAATGGTGCGGTCACATATTTTTGGTTTTACTGTATATACAAATTTTGCTTTATTTTACTATATAAAAAAAGAAAAATCACGCCTTCTACCCATTACTGGGTGTGGCACTCTGCCGAAGCAGATCACGGTAAGTGATATATTTTACGCGTGAAGTGCGGTTACCAGACGTCAAATCACGGCCCCCAAAGATGTTAGTGGTGGAAGAGCCACAGGGGTAGCTTTCGAAATTGTTTGTCGCCTGTGGGAATCGAACCAGGGTTTTCAGGATCCACAGGCCGACTTCATACCACTGAGCTAGGAACCCCATAAAACTATTTGTCAAATTGACAGTCATAAAATTTCCAACAAATACATGTTTTATTTCCAAAAAGATTTTGTAAACTGAAAAATTCTTCGGAAATCATTTCTGATAGTTCCACATTTATATTTTATATGTACATGAAATCAATTGAAATTCTTCTCTAAACTTTTGAAAAACTGTTGGAAATCGCTGGAATATTATTTCTAACATCTTTTAAGCTTTGATTGTTACGTGACGGTTACTGTAAAATCCGACAGTTAGTTACAGCTGAGTTGTACTATTTACCATAAAAAAAGTACAGTAATAATTTAAGTCGCTAAAAAAATAATTTTTGTTTTTAAATTATATTTCTATTTTGTATGCCCAGTGTGCTGACGGTTACTGTAAATTCCGGCGGTTAGTTACAGCTGAGTTTTACTATTTACTAGTGCTGTGAGGATCCGACAAAATTTGGATCCGAGTACCCGGATATCAAAATAGCCGGATCCTCGGATATCCGATGTTCGGATCTTGAAGCGGATATCCGTAAATTTCATTCGGATTTGGATCCGGAGCTGGACTTGGCTCCGGATCCGGATCCGGGTCCGGATCCGAAGTTTTGTTTACGGATCCGGATCCAAATTTTAGTTCTAGATCTGATTCTTCATTTCGAATGTAAAGGCAAACATTTGAAACTGAGTTCAAATTGAAACCATTGAAGTGGGCATGTTTATCTTTACAGCGGTCTGTAAACAGTAATAAATTTTATAATACCCCTCTAAAATAGCCAGGTAGTTTGTACATATATAAAGAAGAAAGGAATTTACTTTCACAGAGTCCTATTTAGTTAAATGATGAATAAAAAATACAAATTTGTATTATTTCACATATACAGTAACATATTAATATGACATTAATTTCATTAATTTATTTTGTCATATTATGAGTATGAAGTAGCAAAACTCATTAAATGCTTTTTAAGAAAACGATTCTAATTTCTTTTTACTTACCGTATAATTTTATGGGAGTTAGTATATGCGATATGTAAAAAGTACTTGCATGATAACATTTATTATTGCTCATTTAGAAAAATATATATTGTCATACTCTTAAACATACGAGTACAATAAAGCATAAAGCATAAAATTTCGCATGTAAAGAAAAGAAGGGGGATACTTCTTTGAAAATTGAAATTCTGCAGTTCTAAGATTTTATAACATTCATTAGAACAAATACTTGAAAGCAAAAAGGGATTAAGGTGAGATTTGAAAAATAATGGCCATTGCAGGTAGCGAATACATATTTATTTACTTCGAGCACGTGTTTCACATAAAAGGGATTGTTTTTGTTACCTACTTACCTACTAGTTCTGTGAAATTTCCTTGTTAGCAGATGCTAAAAGTTGTTCAACAGAAATTTAAACATCAGAAATATGCCGACATGAAACATTTATTTGGTTTTACTCAGAATATTTGAAGAGAACCGATCCTGATACTGAAATTCCATATCTAAAATTCCATACTCATACTCACATTCGAATCTAAGATCAGATGCTCAAATCCGTTTCCAAGATTCGACATTTGGATCCGGATTCAAGATCCAGTACTGAGATCCGGATTCAAAATTCAATACTCAGATTCGGATCCAAATCCGATACTCAGATCCGGATCCAAAATCCGATACTCAGATCCGGATCCAAAATCCGATACTCACATCCGGATCCAAAATCCGACACTCAGATCCGGATCCAAAATCCGATACTCAGATCCGGATCCAAAATCCGATACTCACATCCGGATCCAAAATCCGACACTCAGATCCGGATCCAAAATCCGATACTGAGATTTGGATCCGAGATCCGGATAGTTCAACATTCAATTATCCGGATATCCGGATATTTTTGGATCCGAAGCCGAAACTATCCGGATCCGGATCCCACCACTACTATTTACCATAAAATAAGTACAGTAATAATTGAAGTCACTGAAATAATAATTTTTGTTTTAAAATTATATTTCTATATTGTATGCCCAGTGTGCTATACGAGTTGTGTATTTAAATTGTCATTTTGATAGATGTAAATTTATATTATTATTTTTGTTTGAAGGCCGTAATTTGACGACTGGCAACCGCACTTTACGCGCAAAAATATATCACTTACTGAGATTTATTATGGCAAAGTGCCACACCCAGTAATGGGTAAAAAGCGTGATAATATATATATTTTTTTTTTTATGGAAGAATTTGTTGCAAATGTGATTTTGTCATCGAAAAGTGACAAGGATTCGACGACAGATATAAGTTCTATAGAAAATGATTAGGTAATTTGAATAATTGCCTATCGTAAAATTTCACCTTTTTTAATTTCGCATTAAAGTTCTTGTAAAGCTCTTTTGCATGACACCAAACATGGTATAATTCGGAATACTCTTTTTAAAACAATTCACAGTCGTAAATATATGGTTTTTTAAAATTTTGTCTGATTGTAATATTTATGCCCTATCGTATGATACCAAACACAGTATGGTTAGGAAAAAGGGACCCACCATAGTGATGGGCCCCATTTTTCAGTGACATGTTTCATTTGCATAAATTTATATTAAAATAATTTAACAGCTACAAACTTTCCTGTATAATAAGATGAAGGATATTTCCCTAATCCAGCGTGGGGCCCCACATTATATGGCGAGACTTTGTCCCACACAAGACAAGATTTAAATAATATTTTTTAAGGCCCAACGCGTTATATTGTATCCTATAGCATAGGGCCCCAAAATTATTCATGTAGACATGGACGCATCAAATAAAATATATTTTTTTATTTATAAATTTTTTCCTTCTCACCACTGTTACATTCGCTAGTAATTTTTCCTGATGTCAAAAATGTTACAAAAATAACTTCTACCGCTATTCAGCGAAGCTTAGAGTTAGCGTTTTATCGCGAGATGTCAAAAAGTGAAACAAACAAAATCTAGTTACCTATCGTAAAATTTCAACTTTTTTATTGCATCTGAAAGTTTTTTTTAAAGCCCTGTCATATGACATCAAACACGTTATGATTCGGAATACGTTAAATTTAAAACAATTGACGGTCGTAAAATTTCAATTAAATACGTATGTAATTTACGAAAATATTTTGCTGAAGTAACATTTTTATTTCATCTAAAAGTTATTCTAAAGCCTTTTGATATGACATTAAACACGGCATGTTTCGGAATACTTCAAGTTTAAAACAATTGACATTCGTAAAATGTCAATCAAATACGTATTTTATTTCCGAAAAGACTTTGCTAAACTATTAAAAATCCTTCAGTCGTCATTTCTGACAAATTGAAATTTTCCTCTATTATTTTAAGAACTGTTGAAAATTTCTGGAATATTAATTCTGAAATTTTTTTATTCGATTAACTTTTTTTTACAATGTAGTATTTTTTTGGTTGGTTTTACTGTAAATTATCACCGAGGTCAGTTTTTGCTTGGTTTTACTATATACTTTAACAAACTATTTGTCAAATTGACGCTTTGTCTTAAAACTTTATTTGAACATGAAATTAATTGAAAACAGTTCAAAACCTGTATCCTTAATCATCTAATACCTAAATAAATTTACAAAATTTCTACAATTTGTCTAGAAATTTAAATAATTCTATCGAAAAATTCCATGCGTTACGTCAAAAGTGACACCTTAGGTCTATGATTTTTCAAAACCTGCATTGTCTATATAAGAGGTAATGTTGCTTCTTAACCATAGATTTGTAAAATAGACGTTTTCTGAAATACCCAAAAGGCACTAGTCCCAAACATTCGTAATACTTTGTTTAAAACAATTGACAGTCGTAAATATACGGTTTTTCTAACTTTGTCTGTATGTCATTTTAATACCCTTTCGTATGATACCAAGCACGGTATGCTTAGGAAAAATGGGGCCCACCATAGTGATGTGCCCCACTTTTCAGTGACATGTTTCATTTGCATAAATTTATATTAAAATAATTTAACAGCTACAAACTTTCCTGTATAATGGGCCCCACGTTATACGGTGAGACTTTGCGCCACACCAAGGCAAGATTTAAATAAAAATTTTGAGGCCCAACGCGCTACATTGGATCCTATAGCATAGGACCCCAAAATTATTCATGTAGACATGGACGCATCAAATAAAATATGTATTTTTTATTTATAAATTACCAAGATAAATATTTTGCTGTCTTTTTCCCTCTCACCTCTGTTACATTCGATATTCATTTTCCCTGATATCAAAAATGTGTCAAAAATAATTTCTACCGCTATACAGCAAAGTCTAGAGTTAATGTAGAAAAAGGTAATTTTTCTCTATTTTCTTTAAACAGTTGAAAATCGCAGGAATATTAATTCTGAAATTTTTTTATTCGATTTACTTTTTTTTACAATGTAGATTCTTTTTGGTTTTACTGTATATTATTACCGAGGTCAATTTTTGCGTGGTTTTACTATATGCTTTAACAAACTATTTGTCAAATTGACGTTTTGTCTTAAAACTTTATTTGAACATTAAATCAATTCAGCAAAGTCTAGGAGTTACTGTAAAAAATTAAATTTTTCTCTATTTTTTTGTTAAACTGTTGAAAATCGCTGGAATATTAATTCTGAAATTTTTTTATTCGATTAATTTTTTTTACAATATAGATTATTTTTGATTTTACTGTATATTATCACCGAGGTCAATTTTTGCTTGGTTTTGCTATATACTTTAACAAACTATTTGTCAAATGGACGTTTTGTCTTAAAACTTTATTTGAACATGATATCAATTCAGCAAAGTCTAGGAGTTACTGTAAAAAAATGTAATTTTTCTCTATTTTTTTTTTAAACTGTTGAAAATCGCTGAAATATTAATTCTGCAATTTTTTTATTCGCTTAACTTTTTTTTTACAATGTAAAGTCTTTTTGGTTTTCTGTATATTATCAATGAGGTCAATTTTTGCTTGGTTTTACTATATACTTTAACAAACTATTTGTCAAATTGACGTTTTATCTTTAAACTTTTTTTGAACATGAAATCAATTCAAAACAGCTCAAAACATTTAACTTCTATCATCTAATACCTAAATCATATTACAAAATTTTCAAAATTTGTCTAGAAATTGAAATAATTCTATCGAAAAATTCCATGCGTAACGTCAAAAATGAGAGCTTAGGTCTATGATTTTTCAAAACCTGGATCGTGTATATAAGAGGTAATGTTGTTCCTTAACCATAGATTTTTCAAATGGACGTTTTATCCTTAAAAACTTTTATACAAACATGAAATCAATTGAAAACTGTTCAAAACATATGTCCTCAATCCTCTAATATTTAAATCAAATTAGAAAATTTCTCCAACTTGTCTAGAAATTGAAATATTTATATAATAATGTTTCATGCGAAACGTCAAAAGTGATTGACAGGTCTGAAAAATTTTGGCTTGCGATCAAATTTCAAATGCATAGCAACGCGTGCATGCTTCGATCAATGAAAATTTGGAAAGTTTTTCGTTAATTTCACGCGAACTATACTTGCGAAAAATCTGAAATACCCAAAAGGCACTAGTCCCAAACATTCTTTAAATCCTAGAAAAAAAATCACAACATTCGCACAAACCGTTTAAGTTGTAGCCGTGTCTAAAGTTTGGTTGCCGCCCAGATGGCTTTGCCAGGCCTCACGCTAGGATCCACGGACACTGAAGTAAGGTTCACTTCTGTATGACAATTGACAAAATATAAACTGAATTAATTCCAATCTAAAACTAAAACAATTCTGTACGTTTATTCATGCAAAGACCTATTAATTGATGTCAAACACAATAGGTTTTAAATCTGTATCACTAAAACAAATGCCGCTCAAAAAAATCAATTTAATTCGCGTGCCCTTTAAAAGACATTTCATTCATTTCATTCACCAAACACAATAAGTTTTAAAATACTTTCACGAAAACAATTGAAGATCTGAAAGTATTTAATTTTATACGCGAGCTCTTCAAACGACCTTTCATTTTATATCAAAAATGATTGGTTTTAAAGTACTTTCACTAAAACAATTCTCGGTCGAAAAAAATACCAATTTTATATTCGAGCCCTTCAAAGGCCTGTAATTTAATATCAAATATGATAGGTTTTGAAACACCATAACTAAAACAATGGATGATCAAAAAAAATATAATAATTTAACAAGCGTGCTCTTCAAAAGACCTTTCATTTGATACCAAACACAATAGGTTTTGAAGCACTTTCAGTCAAACAATTTCCGATCTAAAAGTATTTAATTTTTTACGCGTGTTCTTCAAAAGACCTTTCATTTTATATCAAACATGATTGGTTTTGAAGTATTTTCACTAAAACAATTCTCGGTCGAAAAAAATACCAATTTTATATTTGAACCCTTCAAAAGGCATGTCATTTAATATCAAATATGATAGCTTTTGAACACCATTACTAAAACAATAGACGATCAAAAAGTAATAATTCATTAAATACGCGTGCTCTATAAAATTGAATTACGTTTAGTAAAACATTTGACGATTGAAATGTATTAAGTTTTGTACGCAAGCCCTTCAAAAAACCTTTCATTTGATAGCAAACACGATAGGTTTTGAAGAACTTTCATTAAAACAATTGTCGATCGAATAAAATTTAATGCTGCACGCGAGTCCTTCAAAAGACCTTCCTTTTGATATCAAACACGATAGGTTTTGATGCACTTTCACTAAAACAATTGACAAACGAAAATATTAAAATTTTTCATGCCAGCTCGTTAAGAGACCTTTCATTTCATACCAAACCCAATATGTTTTGAAGCACTTTCACTAAAACAATTGCTGATCGAAAAAGTCAATTTTGCATGCGAGCCCTTTAACAGACCTTCTATTTGATACCAAACGCGGTATGATTCGCGAAACTTTAAATTTGAAACAATTGACATCGTAAGTTCTTTAAAAACTCTTTCATATGACATTAAACACGGCATTATTCCGAATATTTCAAATTGAAAAGAATTGCCGGTCGCAATGTTTAAATTTTTTTATTTCGCCTGAAAGTTCTTTTAAAGCCCTTTCATATGATATCAAACACGATATGATTCGGAATACTTTAAGTTTAAAACAATTGACTGTCGTAAAATTTCAATAAAATATGTGTTTTATTTCAGAAAACATTTTGCTAAACTAACTTTTTTTTAATTTCATCTGAAAGTTCTTCTAAAGCCCTTTCATATGACAGCAAAGAAGGCATGATTCAGAATAATTTATGTTTGAAACAATTGAGGATCGTAAAATTTTAACTTTTTTTATTTCATCTGAAAGTTCTTCTAAATCCCATTCATATAGCACTAAACACAGTATAATTCGAAATACTTTATGTTTAAAATAATTGACGGTCGTAAAATATGTATTTTTTATTTCTTCTGAAAGTTCTTCTAAAGATCTTACAAATGAGACCAAACAAGTTATGATTTGGAATACATTAAATTTGAAACAATTGCCTATCGTACAATTTCAACTTTTTAATTTCATCTGAAACTTATTCTAAAGCCCTTTCAAATGACACCTACCATGTTTTATTTTCGAATACATATATATATATTAAAAATCCTTCGGACGTCATTTCTGATGACATTCCACATTTATATTTTATATATACATAAAATCAATTGGAAATTTTCTTTAAACTTTTTTGAAAAACTGTTGGAAATCGCTGGAATATTATTTCTGACATCGTTTTTTTGAGTTATCTTTGTTTGCATTGTAGAATGCTGCGGTCATTTTTAAATTTTTTTTTGCTGTATATTATTACTGCGGACAAGTTATGCTTTGTTTCACTATATACTTTTAAAAATTAACGGACATTTTGTCTTCAAATTTTTATATGAGCATGAAATCAGTTGAAAACAGTTTAAAACATTTATTCTCAATTATTTAATGCCTAAATCAATTTAAAAATTTTTTCTAACTTGTCTATTAATTGAAATAATTCTATCAGAAAATTCCATGCGTACCAAACAGAATTAGTTTTGATGCACTTTCACTAAAACAATTATCTGTCGAAAAAAAAACAATTTTTCACGCGAGCCTTTCAGAAGACCTTTTATTTGATACCAAACACAATATGTTTTGAAACATTTTCAATAAAACAACTGACGATCGAAAAGAATACATTTTTCACGCGAGCCCTTCAAAAACCTTTCATTTAATACCAAACACGATATTTTTTAAGCTCTTTCACTAAAACAATTGACGATCTAAAAGTAATAAATTTTATATGCGAGCCCTTTCATCATTTTCGCTAAAATAATTGCCGAACGAAAAGATTCCAATTCTGCATGTGAGCCCTTCAAAAGACCTTTTATATGAAACTAAACACGATGGGTTTTGAAGCAATCTCACTAAATCAGTTGCCGATGAAAAAAAAAAAAAATTTGTTCTCGAGCCCTTTAAATAACCTTTTATTTGATACCAAACACAATAGGCCTTAAAGTACTTTCACTAAAACTATTGCCGATCGAAAATATTTTAGTTTTGCAAACGTACCCTTTAAAAGAACTTTCATAATATACCAAATACGACTGGTTTTGAAGCACTTTTAATTAAACAATTATCGATAGAAAATTTAGGAGTGCCCAAATGATTCTAATTCGAGTTATTTGGTTTTTCTAAATTTAACTTTGCCGTAGACAAAATTTGCTTGGTTTTACTGTATATTATTATCGAGATCAAATTTGGTTGAGTTCACCTGTATAAATGATAAAACTTGTCAATTTGACGTTTTGTTTCGAAACCAAATTCATTGTGGACCGTCCAAAATTTTCTTTTTAAATACACGTATTTGAAATGTGCAATTATAATAAAAACGTCCCATCATTTCCACAATATGCGTAAAGTATTTCAAAACTACTCACAAAAATTTAATATTTAAGTAATTTATAATTAAAAATGCGACATGTCCACTGATAAATGTCAAAATGACAGTAGATGTTTTCTTTAAAATTTAAAAGCCTCCATATTCTTTATACTTTATATAACTTGTCAATTTGACGTTTGCTTTAAAACCAACTTCATAGTGGATTGTAAAAAATTTACTTTTTAAATACACATATTTGAAATGTATAATTATAACAAAAACGTCCCCTTATTTTCACAATATGCGTAAAGTATTTCAAAACTACTCACAAAAGTTTCATTTTTAAGTAATTTATAATTAAAAATTCGACATGTCCACTGACAAACGTCAGAATGACAGTAGATCTTCTTCTTAAAAATTTCAAAGCCACCACACTCTTAGTTGATTTTGCCCCAAAAACGCATGTTTTTTCAAGTTTTCTCGCACATCATGTGCACGAAAAATCTGAGACTATCAAAAGGCACTCCCCTGGATTGAACCCTATCAAATAAAAAAAGTTTGAAGGAAATCGGGTTAACCGTCTAGGCTGTAGCGATTTACAAATGGGTATGATGAATCCATAGAAATATATATATACCTTATCAAAATAGTATAGAGGACTAGCGTTCGGCCTGGCTTTGCCAGGCCTTTTCGCTAGGCTCCGCGGACGCTGAAGTAAGATTTAATTGAAGTATGATCTAAAATTTTTCATTTCTGTACGTCTGTTCATCAAAAGACCTTGTTATTGACAACAAACACAACAAGTTTCGAAGCTCTATCACGAAAACAATTGACGACCAAAAAAATTTCAATTCTGCACGTGAGCCCTTCAAAAAACCTTTTATCACGATAAGTTTTGATGCACTTTCACTAATACAATTACCTATCGGAAAAACAAATATTCTGCACGACAACTCTTCTAAAGCACTTTTATATGATATCTAACACAATATGATTCGGGATACTTTTTTGGTCGAATCTATTGGCGCGCGTAAAATTTCAATTTTTTTTAATTCCATCTTCAAGTTCTTCTAAGCTCTTTTAAATGACATGAAATACGGTATAATTCGGAATACTTTAAGTTTGAAACAATTGAGGATCGTAAAATTTCAACTTTTCATTATTTCATCTGAACAAATTTCAACTTTTTTGTTTATTTCGTTAGAATCTTCTAAAGCTCTTTTATATGACACCAAACACGGCATAAGTCGGAATACTTAAAGTGTGAAGCAGTTGACGGTTTAATATTTTTTTTCTTATTTCATTTAATAGTTCTTTAAAAACTGTTTTATATGACACCAAACTCGGCCTGAGTCGGAATACTTCATGTTTGAAACAATTGACAGTAGTAAAATTTATTTTTTTCTTTATTCCATCTTAGAGATCTTTCAAAACTTTTTTATATGACATTAAACACGGCATGATTCCGAATAATTTAAATTTAAAACAATTGACGGTCGAAATATAATTTTTTTTATTTCGTCTGTAAGTTCTTCTAAAGCCCTGTCATATGATATCAAACACGATATGAAACGGAACACTTTAGGTTTAAAACAATGATGGTCGTAAAATTTCAATCAAATACGTGTGCTATTTCCGAAAATATTTTGTTAAATTAACTTTTTATTTAATTTATTTTATTTAAAAGTTCGTCTAAAGCCCTTTCATATGACACCAAACATGGCATAATTCGGAATACTTTAAATTTGAAATAATTGACAGTCGTAAAATTTCTTTCAAACACATGTTTTATTTCCGAAAAGATTTTGCTAAGCTATTAAAAATTCTTTGGACGTCATTTCTGATAGTTCCACATTTTTTTATTTTATATGTGCATGAAATCAATTGAAATTTTTCTCTAAACTTTTTTAAAAACTGATGGAAAACGTTGGAATAACATCCAAGTTACATTTTTTTTTTAAATGTAGAATGTTGCGGTCACATATTTTTGGTTGTGCTATACGAGTTGTGTATTTAAATTGTCATTTTGACAGATATAAATTTATATTATAATTTTTTTTTCTAAAGCCGACAATTTTCACCTCATTAAAACTACTTCTGTAGCTTACCCACCACTATTATCTTTATGGGCCATAATTTGACGGCTGGCAACCGCACTTCACGCGTAAAAATATATCACTTACTGAGATTTACTATGGCAAAGTGCCACACCCAGTAATGGGTAAAAAGCGTGATAATATATTTATTTTTTTTTTATGGAAGAATTTGTTGCAAATGTGATTTTGTCATCGAAAAGTGAGAAGGATTCGACGACAGATACAAGTTCTATAGAAAATGATTAGGTAATTTGAATAATTGCCTATCGTAAAATTTCATCTTTTTTAATTTCGCATTAAAGTTCTTGTAAAGCTCTTTTGCATAACACCAAACATGGTATGATTCGGAATACTCTTTTTAAAACAATTCACAGTCGTAAATATATGGTTTTTTAAAATTTTGTCTGAATGTAATTTTTATGCCCTTTTGTATGATACCAAACACAGTATGGTTAGGAAAAAGGGACCCACCATAGTGATGAGCCCCATTTTTCAGTGACATGTTTCATTTGCATAAATTTATATTAAAATAATTTAACAGCTACAAATTTTCCTGTATAACAAGATGAAGGATATTCCACTAATCCAGCGTGGGGCCCCACATTATACGGCGAGACTTTGTCCCACACCAAGGCAAGATTTAAATAATATTTTTTTAGGCCCAACGCGCTATATTGTATCCTATAGCATAGGGACCCAAAATTATTCATGTAAACATGGACGCATCAAATAAAATATATTTTTTTATTTATACATTTTTTCCTTCTCACCGCTGTTACATTCGCTAGTAATTTTTCCTGATGTCAAAAATGTTCCAAAAATAACTTCTACCGCTATTCAGCGAAGCCTAGAGTTACTGTTAAAATTTATCGCCAGCTACCGTAGCGTTTTATCGCGAGATGTCGAAAAGTGAAACAAACAAAATCTAGTTGCCTATCGTAAAATTTCAACTTTTTTATTGCATCTGAAAGTTTTTTTTAAAGCCCTGTCATATGACATCAAATACGTTATGATTCGGAATACGTTAAATTTAAAACAATTGGCGGTCGTAAAATTTCAATTAAATACGTGTGTTATTTACGAAAATATTTTGCTGAAGTAACATTTTTATTTCATCTAAAAGTTATTCTAAAGCCCTTTCATATTACATTAAACACGGCATGTTTCGGAATACTTCAAGTTTAAAACAATTGACATTCGTAAAATGTGAATCAAATACGTATTTTATTTCCGAAAACCATTTTGCTAAACTATTAAAAATTATTCAGTCGTCATTTCTGACAAATTGAAATTTACTCTATTTTTTTTAAGAACTGTTGAAAATTTCTGGAATATTAATTTAGAAATTTTTTTATTCGATTAACTTTTTTTACAATGTAGTATTTTTTTTGGTTGGTTTTACTGTAAATTATCACCGAGGTCAGTTTTTGCTTGGTTTTACTATATACTTTAACAAACTATTTGTTAAATAGACGCTTTGTCTTAAAACTTTATTTGAACATGAAATTAATTGAAAACAGTTCAAAACCTGTATCCTCAATCATATAATACCTAAATCAATTTACAAAATTTCTACAATTTGTCTAGAAATTTAAATAATTCTATCGAAAAATTCCATGCGTTACGTCAAAAGTGACACCTTAGGTCTATGATTTTTCAAAACCTGCATTGTCTATATAAGAGGTAATGTTGCTTCTTAACCATAGATTTGTAAAATAGACGTTTTCTGAAATACCCAAAAGGCACTAGTCCCAAACATTCGTAATACTTTGTTTAAAACAATTGACAGTCGTAACTATATGGTTTTTCTAACTTTGTCTGTATGTCATTTTAATACCCTTTCGTATGATACCAAGCACGGTATGCTTAGGAAAAATGGGGCCCACCATAGTGATGTGCCCCATTTTTCAGTGACATGTTTCATTTGCATAAATTTATATTAAAATAATTTAACAGCTACAACCTTTCCTGTATAATGGGCCCCACGTTATACGGTGAGACTTTGCCCCACACCAAGGCAAGATTTAAATAAAATTTTTGAGGCCCAACGCGCTACATTGGATCCTACAGCATAAGACCCCAAAATTATTCATGTAGACATGGACGCATCAAATAAAATATGTATTTTTTATTTATAAATTACCAAGATAAATATTTTGCTCTGTCTTTTTCCCTCTCACCGCTGTTACATTCGATATTCATTTTCCCTGATATCAAAAATGTGTCAAAAATAATTTTTACCGCTATACAGCAAAGTCTAGAGTTAATGTAGAAAAAGGTAATTTTTCTCTATTTTCTTTAAACTGTTGAAAATCGCTGGAATATTAATTCTGAAATTTTTTTATTCGATTAACTTTTTTTACAATGTAGATTCTTTTTGGTTTTACTGTATATTATTACCGAGGTCAATTTTTGCTTGGTTTTACTACATGCTTTAACAAACTATTTGTCAAATTGACGTTTTGTCTTAAAACTTTATTTGAACATGACATCAATTCAGCAAAGTCGAGGAGTTACTATAAAAAATGTAATTTTTCTCTATTTTTTTTTAAACTGTTGAAAATCGCTGGAATATTATTTCTGAATTTTTTTTATTCGATTAACTCTTTTTTACAATGTAGATTCTTTTTGGTTTTACTGTATATTAACACCGAGGTAAATTTTTGCTTGGTTTTACTATATACTTTAATAGGCTATTTGTCAAATTGACGTTTTGTCTTAAAACTTTATTTGATAATGATATCAATTCAGTACAGTCTAAGAGTTACTGTAAAAAAATGTAATTTTTCTCTATTTTTTTGTTAAACTGTTGAAAGTCGCTGGAATATTAATTCTGAAATTTTTTAAATTCGATTAATTTTTTTTTACAATGTAGATTCTTTTTGGTTTTACTGTATATTATCACCGAGGTAAATTTTTGCTTGGTTTTACTATATATATTTTAACAGACTATTTGTCAAATTGACGTTTTGTCTTAAAACTTTATTTGAACATGATATCAATTCAGTGAAGTCTAAGAGTTACTGAAAAAAATTTAATTTTTCTCTATTTTTTTTAAACTGTTGAAAATCGCTGGAATATTAATTTCGAAATTTTTTTATTCGATTAATTTTTTTTCACAATGTAGATTCTTTTTGGTTTTACTGTATATTAACACCGAGGTAAATTTTTGCTTGGTTTTACTATATACTTTAATAGACTATTTGTCAAATTGACGTTTTGTCTTAAAACTTTATTTGAACATGATATCAATTCAGTAAAGTCTAGGAGTTACTGTAAAAAAATTTAATTTTTCTATATTTTTTTGTGAAACTGTTGAAAATCTCTGGAATATTAATTCTGAAATTTTTTTATTCGATTAATTTTTTTTTACAAAGTAGATCCTTTTTGGTTTTACTGTATATTATCGCCGAGGTAAATTTTTGCTTGGTTTTACTATATATATTTTAACAGATTATTTGTCAAATTGTTGTTTTGTCTTAAAACTTTATTTGAACATGATATCAATTCAGTGAAGTCTAAGAGTTACTGTAAAAAAATGTAATTTTTCTCTATTTTTTTTAACTGTTGAAAATCGCTGGAATATTAATTTCGAAATTTTTTTATTCGATTAATTTTATTTCCAATGTAGATTCCTTTTGGTTTTACTGTATATTTTCGCCGAGGTAAATTTTTGCTTGGTTTTACTATATACTTTAACAGGCTATTTGTCAAATTGACGTTTTGTCTTAAAACTTTATTTGAACATGATATCAATTCAGCAAATTCTAGAGTTACTGTAAAAAAAATAATTTTTCTCTATTTTTTTGTTAAATTGTTGAAAATCGCTGGAATATTAATTCTGAATTTTTTTTATTCGATTAATTTTTTTTTACATTGTAGATTCTTTTTGGTTTTACTGTATATTATCGCCGAGGTAAATTTTGCTTGGTTTTACTATATACTTTAACAGACTATTTGTCAAATTGACGTTTTGTCTTAAAACTTTATTTGAACATGATATCAATTCAGTAAAGTCTAGGAGTTACTGTAAAAAATGTAATTTTTTTCTATTTTTTTGTTAAACTGTTGAAAATCGCTGGAATATTAATTCTGAAATTTTTTTATTCGATTAACTTTTTTTTACAATGTAGATTCTTTTTTGGTTTTACTGTATATTAACACCGAGGTAAATTTTTGCTTGGTTTTACTATATATTTTAATAGACTATATGTCAAATTGACATCTTTGTCTTAAAACTTTATTTGAACATGAAATCAATTCAACAAAGTCTAGCGTTACTGTAAAAAAATTTAATTTTTCTCTATTTTTTTTAAAGTATTGAAAATCGCTGGAATATTAATTCTGAAATTTTTTTATTCGATTAACTTTTTTTTACAATGTAGATTCTTTTTGGTTTTACTGTATATTATCACCGAGGTCAATTTTTGCTTGGTTTTACTATATACTTTAACGTACTATTTGTCAAATTGACGTTTTGTCTTTAAACTTTATTTGAACATGAAATCAATTCAGCAAAGTTTATAGTTACTATAAAAATTTTATATTTGTATATATTTTTTTAAACTGTTTAAAATCGCTGGAATATTAATTCTGATAGTTTTTATTCAATAAACTTTTTTTTACAATGTAGATTCTTTTTGGTTTTACTGTATATTATCACCGAGGTAAATTTTTGCTTGTTTTTACTATATACTTTAACATACTATTTGTCAAATTGACGTTTTGTCTTTAAACTTTATTTGAACATGAAATCAATTCAGCAAAGTTTATAGTTACTGTAAAAAAATGTAATTTTTGTATATTTTTTTTCTAAACTGTTTAAATCGCTGGAATATTAATTCTGATATTTTTTTATTCGTTTAACTTTTTTTTACAATGTAGATTCTTTTTGGTTTTACTGTATATTATCACCGAGGTCAATTTTTGCTTGGTTTTACTATATACTTTAACAAACTGTTTGTCAAATTGACGTTTGTCTTAAAACTTTATTTGAACATGAAATCAATTCAAAACAGTTCAAAACATGTATCCTCAATCATCTAATACGTAAATCAAATTACAAAATTTTCACAATTTGTCTAGAAATTGAAATAATTCTATCGAAAAATTCCATGCGTAACGTCAAAAATGACAGCTTAGGTCTATGGTTTTCAAAACCTGGATTGTGTAAATAAGGGATAAAATTGTTTCTTAACCATAGATTTGTCAAATGGACGTTTTGTCCTTAAAAACTTTTATATAAACATGATATCAATTGAAAACCATTCGAAACATAAATCCTCATTCCTCTAATACCTAAATCAAATTAGAAAATGTCTTCAACTTGTCTAGAAATTGAAATATTTATATAAAAATGTTTCATGCGAAATGTCAAAAGTGATTGACAGGTCTGAAAAATTTCTGCTTGCGGTCAAATTTCATATGCATAGCAACGCGTGCATGCTTCGATCCTAGAAAATTTGCAAAGTTTTTCATTAATTTCACGCGGACTATATTTGCGAAAAATACCCAAAAGGCACTAGTCCCAATCATTCTTTAAATCCTAGAAAAAAATTCACAACAATCGCACAAACCGTTTAAGCTGTAGTCGTGTCTAAAGTCTGGTTGCCGCCCAGATGAATATATAGTGAATTTGAACGATTAGTATATAGCGCAAGCGTTCGGCCTGGCTTCACCAGGCCTTTTCGCTAGGCTCCGCGGACGCTGAAGTAAGATTTAATTGAATTACGATCTAAAATTTTTCATTTCTGTACGTCTGTTCATCAAAAGACCTTGTTATTGACAACAAAAACAATAAGTATCGAAGCTCTATCACGAAAACAATTGACGACAAAAAAAAGTTACAATTCTGCAGGTGAGCCCTTCAAAAAACCTTTTATTTGATACTACACACGATAAGTTTTGATGAAATTTCACTAATTCAGAGGCCGATCGGAAAAATAAATATTCTGCACGACACGTCTTCTAAAGCGCTTTCATATGATATCTAACAAGATATGATTAGGAATACATTTTTGGTTGTAACTATTGGCGAGCCTAAAATTTCATTTTTTTTAATTCCGTCTTGAAGTTCTTCCAAAGCCCTTTCAAATGACATGAAGTACGGTATGATTCGGAATACTTTAAGTTTGAAACAATTGAGGACCGTAAAATTTCAATTTTTCATTATTTCATCTGAAAGTTCTTCTAAAGTTCTTCTAAAGCCCTTTCATATGACATCAAACACGACATGATTCTGAACATATTTTAACTTTTTTGTTTATTTCGTTAGAATCTTCTAAAGACTTTTTATATGACATTAAACACGGCATGATTCCGAATACTTTAAATTTAAAACAATAGACAGTCGAAAATATATTTTTTTTATTTCGTCTGAAAGTTCGTCTGAAACACTGTCATATGATATCACCACGATATGATACGGAACACTTCAGGTTTAAAGCAACTGAGGGTCGTAAAATTTCAATCAAATACGTGTGTTATTTCCGAAAACATTTTGTTAAACTAACTTTTTATTTTATTTATTTTATCTAAAAGTTCGTCTGAAGCCCTTTCATATGACACCAAACACGGCAAAATTCGGAATTTTTTAAGTTTGAAATTATTGACAGTCGTAAAATTTCTGTCAAATACATGTTTTATTTCCAAAAAGATTTTGCTAAACTATTAAAAATTCTTTGGACGTCATTTCTGATAGTTCCACATTTTTTTATTTTATATGTGCATGAAATCAATTGAAATTTTTTTCTAAATTTTTTTAAAAACTTGGAAATCGTGGGAAAAATATTTCAGACAACTTTTATCCAAGTTACCTTTTTTTAAAATGTAGAATGCTGCGGTCAAATATTTTCAGTTTTGCTTTATACACAAATTTTGCTTTGTTTTACTATATACTTTTCAAAACTATTTGTCAAATTGACAGTTGTAAAATTTCCAACAAATATATGTTTTATTTCCTAAAAGATTTTGTAAACTTAAAAATTCTTCGGAAATCATTTTTTATAGTTCCACATTTATATTTTATATGTACATGAAATGAATTGAAATTTTTTTCTAAACTTTTTGAAAAACTGTTGAAAATTCCTGGAATATTTTTTCTAACATCTTTTAAGCTTTGTTTGTTACGTGACGGTTACTGTAAAACCCGGCGATTAGATACAGCTGGGTTTTACTATATACCACAAAAAAATACAGTAATAATTTAAGTCACTAAAATAATAATTTTTGTTTTTGAAATATATTTTTATTTTGTATGCATAGTGTGCTATACGAGTTGTGTATTTAAATTGTCATTTTGACAGCTGTATATTTAAATTATTATTTTCGTTTCTAAAACCGACAATTTTCACCTCATTAAAACTACCCCTGTAGCTTACTAACCACTAATATCTTTGAGAGCCGTAAATTGACGGCCGGCAACCGCACTTTACGCGCAAAAATATTTCACTTACTGAGATTTACTATAGCAAAGTGCCACACCCAGTAATGGGTAAAAGGCGTTATGATATATTTATTTGTATTTTATTTATGGAAAAATTTGTTGTAAATGTGATTTTGTCATCGAAAAGGGAGGAGGATTCGACGACAGATACAAGTTCTATAGAAAATGATTAATTTGAATAATTGACTATCGAAAATTTCACCTTTTCTAATTTTACTTGAAAGTTCTTGCAAAGCTCTTTCACATGACACCAAACATAGTATGATTCGGAATAATAAAACAATTCTCAGTCGTAAATATATGTTTCTTTTTAATTTTGTCTGAATGTAATTTTTATGCCCTTTCGTATGATACCAAACACAGTATGGTTAGGAAAAATGAGGCCCACCATAGTGATAGGCCCCATTTTTCAGTGACATATTTCATTTGCATAAATTTATATTAAAATAATTTAACAGCTACAAACTTTCCTATATAATAAGATGAAGGATATTCCCCTAAACCAGCGTGGCTCCCCACATTATACGGTGAGACTTTGCCCCACACCAAGGCAAGATTTAAATAATATTTTTTGAGGCCCCACGCGCTACATTGGATCCTATAGCATAGGATCCCAAAATTATTCATTTATAATAATAATTTTAAATAATTTTTTCTTATTTAGAAATAAGCAAGATATATATTTTACTCTACCTTTTTCCTTCTCACCGCTGCTATATTCGCTATTAATTTTCCTTGATGTCAAAAATATCTCAAAAATAACTTCTCCCGCTATTCAGCGAAGTCTAGAGTTACTGTAAAAAAATGTAATTATTCTCTATTTTTTTTAAACTGTTGAAAATCTCTGGAATATTAATTCTTAAATTTTTTTATTCGATTAACTTTTTTTTACAATGTAGATTCTTTTTGGTTTTACTGTATATTATCATCAAGGTCAATTTTTGCTTGGTTTTACTATATACTGTAATAGAATATTTGTCAAATTGACGTTTAGTCTTAAAACTTAATTTGAACATGAAATCAATTCAGCAAAGTCCAGAGTTACTGTAAAAAAATGTAATTTTTCTCTATTTTTTTTTTAAACTGTTGACAATCGCTGGAATATTAATTTTGAAATTTTTTTATTCGATTAACTTTTTTTACAATGTAGATTCTTTTTGGTTTTACTCTATATTATCACCGAGGTAAATTTTTACTTGGTTTTACTATATACTTTAACAGACTATTTGTCAAATTGACGTTTAGTCTTAAAACTTTATTTGAACATGAAATTAATTCAGCAAAGTCCAGAGTTTCTGTAAAAAATGTAATTTTTCTCAATTTTTTTGTTAAACTGTTGAAAATCGCTGGAATATTAATTCTGAAATTTTTTTATTCGATTAACTTTTTTTACAATGTAGATTTTTTTTTTGGTTTTACTGTATATTATTACCGAGGTCAAATTTTCCTTGGTTTTACTATATACTTTAAAAACTGTTGGAAATCGCTGGAATATTATTTCTAAAATCTTTAATCTTTGAGTTTTCCTATACACCACAAAAAATTACAGTAAAAATTTAAGTCACTAAAATAATCATTTTATTTTTTTCTCCCGGGGTAAATTATACTTTTATTTTGTATGCCCAGTGTATTTAAATTGTCATTTTGACAGATGTAAATTTATATTATCATTTTTGGGTTTTTTAATTTTGTCTGAATATAATTTTTATGCCCTTTCTTATGATACCAAACACAGTATGGTTAGGAAAAATGGGGCCCACCATAGTTATGGGCCCCATTTTGCAGTGACATGTTTCATTTGCATAAATTTATATTAAAATAATTTAACAGCTACAAACTTTCCTATATAATAAGATGAAGGATATTCCCCTAAACCAGCGTGGGGCCCCACATTATACGGGGAGACTTTGCCCCACACCAAGGCAAGATTTAAATAATATTTTTTGAGGTCCAACGCGCTACAATAGATCCTATAGCATAGGACCCCAAAATTATTCATGTAGACATAGACGCATCAAATAAAATATATATTTTTTATTTATAAATTACCAAGTTAGATATTTTGCTCTGTCTTTTTCCTTCTCACCGCTGTCGCATTCGCTATTCATTTTCCCGGATATAAAAAAAGTCTAGAATTACTGTAAAAAAATGTAATTTTTCTTTATTTTTTTTTAAACTGTTGAAAATCGGTGGAATATTAATTCTGAATTTTTTTTATTCGATTAACTTTTTTTTACAATGTACAATTTTTTTTTGTTTTACTGTATGTTTTCACCGAGATCAATTTTTGCTTGTTTTTACTATATACTTTAACAAACTATTTGTCAAATTGACGTTTCGTCTTAAAACTTTATTTAAACATTAAATCAATTCAAAACAGTTCAAAACATGTTTCCTCAATCATCTAATACCTAAATCATATTAAAAAATTTTCACAATTTGTCTAGAAATTGAAATAATTCTATCGAAGAATTCCATGCGTAACGTCATAAATGACAGCTTAGGTCTATGATTTTTCAAAACCTGGATCGTGTATATAAGAGATAATGTTGTTCCTTAACCATAGATTTGTCAAATGGACGTTTTATCCTTAAAAACTTTTATACAAACATGAAATCAATTGAAAACTGTTCAAAACATATGTCCTCAATCCTCTAATATCTAAATCAAATTAGAAAATTTCTCCAACTTGTCTAGAAATTGAAATATTTATATAATAATGTTTCATGCGAAACGTTAAAAGTGATTGACAGGTCTGAAAAATTTCGGTTTGCGGTCAAATTTCAAATGCATAGCAACGCGTGCATGCTTCGATCAATGAAAATTTGGAAAGTTTTTCGTTAATTTTACGCGGACTATACTTGCGAAAAATCTGAAATACCCAAAAGGCACTAGTCCAAAACATTCTTTAAATCCTAGAAAAAAAATCACAACATTCGCACAAACCGTTCAGCTGTAGCCGTGTCTAAAGTTTGGTTGCCGCCCAGATGAATATATAGTGAATTTGAACGATTAGTATATAGGACAAGCGTTCGGCCTGGCTTCGCCAGGCCTTTTCGCTAGGCTCCGCGGACGCTGTAGTAAGATTTATTTGAATTACGATCTAAAATTTTTCATTTCTGTACGTCTGTTCATCAAAAGACCTTGTTATTGATAACAAACACAATAAGTTTCGAAGCTCTATCACGAAAACAATTGACGACCAAAAAAAAATTACAATTCTGCAAGTGAGCCCTTCAAAAAACCTTTTATTTGATACTACACACGATAAGTTTTGATACACTGTCACTAATACAATTACCGATCGGAAAAATAAATATTCTGCAAGACACCTTTTCTAAAGCGCTTTTATATAATATCTAACACGATATGATTCGGGATACCTCTTTGGTCAAATCTATTGGCGAGCGTAAAATTTCAATTTTTTTTAATTCCATCTTCAAGTTCTTCTAAGGCCCTTTCAAATGACATGAAATACGGTATGATTCGGAAACTTTAAGTTTGAAACAATTGAGGATCGTAAAATTTCAACTTTTCATTATTTCATCTGAACAAATTTCAACTTTTTTGTTTATTTCGTTAGAATCTTCTAAAGCCCTTTAATATGACACCAAACACGGCATGAGTCGGAATACTTTAAGTTTGAAGCTGTTGACGGTTGTAATTTTTTTTTTCTTATTTCATCTAATAGTTCTTTAAAAACTATTTCATATGACACCAAACTCGGCATGATTCGGAATACTTTATGTGTGAAACAATTGACAGTAGTAAAATTTATTTTTTACTTTATCCATCTTAGAGATCTTTCAAAACTTTTTTATATAACATTAAACACGGCATCATTCTGAATACTTTAAATTTAAAACAATTGACGGTCGACATATATTTTTTTTTTCGTCTGGAAGTTCTTCTAAGGCCCTGTCATATGATATCAAACACGATATGATACGGAACACTTTAGGTTTAAAACAACTGAAGGTCGTAAAATTTTAATCAAATACGTATGTTATTTCCGAAAACATTTTGTTAAACTAACTTTTTATTTTATTTATTTTATTTAAAAGTTCGTCTGAAGCCCTTTCATATGACACCAAACATGGCATAATTCGGAATACTTTCATCATTCTGATAGTTCCACATTTATATTTCATATGTACATGAAATCAATTGAAATTTTTCTGTAAACTTTTTGAAAAACTGTTGGAAACCGCTGGAATTAACATCTTTTAAGCTTTACAGCTGAGTTTTACTATTTACCATAAAAAAGTACAGTAATAATTTAAGTCACTAAAATAATAATTTTTGTTTTTAAATTATATTTCTATTTAGTATGCCTGTTGCGGTCAAATATTTTTGGTTTTACTGTATATACAAATTTTGCTTTGTTATACTATATACGTTTAAAAACTATTTGTCAAATTGACAGTCATTAAATTTCCAACAAATACATGTTTTATTTCCAAAAAGATTTTGTAAACTGTTAAAAATTCTTCGGAAATCATTTCTGATAGTTCCACATTTATATTTTATATGTACATGAAATCAATTGAAATTTTTCTCTAAACTTTTTGAAAAACTGTTGGAAATCGCTGGAATATTATTTCTAATATCTTCTAAGCTTTGTTTGTTATGTGACTGTTACTGTAAAATCCGCCGGTTAATACAGCTGAGTTTTACTATTTACCATAAAAAAGTACAGTAATAATTTAAGTCACTAAAATAATAATTTTAGTTTTCAAATTATTTTTCTATTTTGTATGCCCAGTGTGCTATACGAGTTTGTTTCTAAAACCGACAATTTTCACCTCATTAAAACTACCCTTGTGGCTCAACCACCACTAATATCTTTGAAGGCCGTAATTTGACGACTGGCAACCGCACTTCACTCGCAAAAATATATCACTTACTGAGATTTACTATGGCAAAGTGCCACACCCAGTAATGGGTAAAAGGCGTAATGATATATTTATTTGTATTTTATTTATGAAAGAATTTGTTGCAAATGTAATTTTGTCATCGAAGAGTGAGGAGGATTCGACGACAGATACAAGTTCTATAGAAAATGATTAATTTGAATAATTGCCTATCGTAAAATTTCACCTTTTTTAATTTCGTATTAAAGTTCTTGTAAAGCTCTTTCACATGACACCATACATGGTATGATTCGGAATACTCTTTTTAATACAATGCACAGTCGTAAATATATGGTTTTTTAAATTTTGCCTGAATGTAATTTTTATGCCCTTTCGTATGATACCAAACACAGTATGGTTATGGAAAAGTGAACCACCATAGTGATGGGTCCTATTTTTCAGTGACATGTTTCATTTGCATAAATTTATATTAAAATAATTTAACAGCTACAAACTTTCTTGTATAATAAGATGAAGGATATTCCCCTAATCCAGCGTGGGGCCCCACATTATACGGCGAGACTTTGTCCCACACCAAGGCAAGATTTAAATAATATTTTTTGAGGCCCAACGCGCTAAATTGTATCCTATAGTATAGGGCCCCAAAATTATTCATGTAGACATTAACGCATCAAATAAAATATATTTTTTATTTATAATTTTTTTCGTTCTCACCGTTGTTACATTCGCTAGTAATTTTTCCTGATGTCAAAAATGTGTCAAAAATAACTTCTACCGCTATTCAGCGAAGCCTAGAGTTACTGTAAAAAAATTTATCGCCAGCTACCGTAGCGTTTTATCGCGAAAAGTGAAACAAACAAAATCTAGTTGCCTATCGTAAAATTTCAACTTTTTTATTTCATCTGAAAATTTTTTCTTTCTTTCATATAACACCTAACACATGAGTCGGAATACTTTAAATTTAAAACAATTGACGGTCGTAAAATTTCAATTTTTTTTATTACATCTGAAATTTTTTTTTAAAGCCCTGTCATATGACATCAAATACGTTAAGCTTCGGAATACGTTAAATTTAAAACAATTGACGGTCGTAAAATTTCAATTAAATACGTGTGTTATTTACGAAAATATTTTGCTGAAGTAACATTTTTATTTTATCTAAAAGTTATTCTAAAGCCCTTTCATATGACACCAAACATGGCATAATTCGGAATACTTTAAGTTTGAAATAATTGACAGTCGTAAAATTTCTATCAAACACATGTTTTATTTCCGAAAAGATTTTAAAAATTCTTTGGACGTCATTTCTGATAGTTCCACATTTTTTTTATTTTATATGTGTATGAAATCAATTGAAATTTTTAACTAAACTTTTTTTAAAACTGTTGGAAAACGTTGTAATAATATTTCGGACATCTTTTATCCGAGTTACAATTTTTTTTAAATGTAGAATGTTGCGGTCACATATTTTTGGTTTTACTGTATATACAAAATTTGCATTATTTTACTATATACAAAAAAAAAAATCATCACGCCTTCTACCCATTACTGAGTGTGGCACTCTGCCGAAGCAGGTCTCGGTAAGTGATATATTTTGCGCATGAAGTGCGGTTACCAGTCGTCAAATCACGGCCCCCAAAGATGTTAGTGGTTAGCCACAGGGGTAGTTTTCTCAAATTATGAAAATTTGTCGCCTGTGGGAATAGAACCAGGGACCTTAGGATCCACAGGCCGACTTCATACCACTGAGCTAGCCACCCCATAAAACTATTTGTCAAATTGACAGTCATAAAATTTCCAACAAATACATGTTTTATTTCCAAAAAGATTTTGTAAACTGTTTAAAATTCTTCGGAAATCATTTCTGATAGTTCCACATTTATATTTTATATGTACATGAAATCAATTGAAATTCTTCTCTAAACTTTTGAAAAACTGTTGGAAATCGCTGGAATATTATTTCTAACATCTTTTAAGCTTTGATTGTTACGTGACGGTTACTGTAAAATCCGACAGTTAGTTACAGCTGAGTTGTACTATTTACCATAAAAAAAGTACAGTAATAATTTAAGTCGCTAAAAAAATAATTTTTGTTTTTAAATTATATTTCTATTTTGTATGCCCAGTGTGCTATACGAGTTGTGTATTTAAATTGTCATTTTGACAGATGTAAATTTATATTATTATTATTTTTATTATATTAAATAATAAAACAGCTACAAACTTTCCTGTATAATAAGATGAAGGATATTCCCCTAATCCAGCGTGGGGCCCCACATTATACGGCGAGACTTTGTCCCACACCAAGGCAAGATTTAAATAATATTTTTTAAGACCCAACGCGCTATATTGTATCCTATAGCATAGGGCCCCAAAATTATTCATGTAGACATGGACGCATCAAATAAAATATACTTTTTTATTTATAAATTTTTTCCTTCTCACCGCTGTTACATTCGCTAGTAATTTTTCCTGATGTCAAAAATATTACAAAAATAGCTTCTACCGCTATTCAGCGAAGCCTAGAGTTACTGTAAAAAAATATATCGCCAGCTACCGTAGCGTTTTATCGCGAGATGTCGAAAAGTGAAACAAACAAAATCTAGTTGCCTATCGTAAAATTTCAATTTTTTTATTTCATCTGAAAGTTTTTTTTAAAGCCCTGTCATATGACACCAAATACGTTATGAAGCCTAGAGTTACTGTAAAAAATGTATCGCCAGCTACCGTAGTGAAAGTGAAACAAACAAAATATAGTTGCCTATCGTAAAATTTCAACTTTTTTATTTCATCTGAATATTTTTTCTTTCTTTCATATAAAACACCAAACACATGAGTCGGAATACGTTAAATTTAAAACAATTGACGGTAGTAAAATTTCAATTAAATACGTGTGTTATTTACGAAAATATTTTGCTGAAGTAACGTTTTTATTTCATCTAAAAGTTATTCTAAAGCCCTTTCATATGACATCAAACACGGCATGTTTCGGAATACTTCAAGTTTAAAACAATTGACATTCGTAAAATGTCCATCAAATACGTATTTTATTTCCGAAAACACTTTGCTAAACTATTAAAAATCCTTCAGTCGTCATTTCTGACAAATCGAAATTTTTCTCTATTTTTTTAAGAACTGTTGAAAATTTCTGGAATATTAATTCTGAAATTTCTTTTATTCGATTAACTTTTTTTTACAATGTAGTATTTTTTGTTTGTTTTACTGTATATTATCACCGAGGTCAATTTTTGCTTAGTTTTACTATATACTTTAACAAACTATTTGTCAAATTGACGCTTAGTCTTCATATTTTATTTGAACATGAAATTAATTTAAAACAGTTCAAAACCTGTATCCCAAATCATCTAATACCTAAATCAATTTACAAAATGTCTACAATTTGTCTAGAAATTTAAATAATTCTATCGAAAAATTCCATGCGTTACGTCAAAAGTGAAACCTTAGGTCTATGATTTTTCAAAACCTGGATTGTCTATATAAGAGATAATGTTGCTTCTTAACCATAGAATTGACAAATAGACGTTTTCTGAAATACCCAAAAGGCACTAGTCTCAAACATTCGTAATACTTTGTTTAAAACAATTGACAGTCGTAAATATACGGTTTTTATAACTTTGTCTGTATGTCATTTTAATACCCTTTCGTATGATACCAAGCACGGTATGGTTAGGAAAAATGGGGCCCACCATAGTGATGTGCCCCATTTTTCAGTGACATGTTTCATTTGCATAAATTTATATTAAAATAATTTAACAATTACAAACTTTCCTGTATAATAAGATGACGGATATTCCCCTAAACCAGCGTGGGGCCCCACATTATACGGTGAGACTTTGTCCCACACCAAGGCAAGATTTAAATAATATTTTTTGAGGCTCAACGCGCTACATTGGATCCTATAGCATAGGTCCCCAAAATTATTCATATAGACGCATCAAATAAAATATGTATTTTTTATTTATAAATTACCAAGATAAATATTTTGCTCTGTCTTTTTCTCTCTCACCGCTGTTACATTCGATATTAATTTTCCCTGATAATTAATTAATTTTTCTCTATTTTTTTTTAAACTGTTAAAAATCGCTGGAATATTAATTCTGAAATTTTTTTATTCGATTAACTTTTTTTTACAATGTAGATTCTTTTTGGTTTTACTGTATATTACCACCGAGGTCAATTTTTGCTTGGTTTTACTATATACTTTAACAGACTATTTGTCAAATTGACGTTTTGTCTTTAAACTTTATTTGAACATGAAATCAATTCAGCAAAGTTTATAGTTACTGTAAAAAAATGTAATTTTTCTATATTTTTTTTCTAAACTGTTTAAAATTGCTGGAATATTAATTCTGATATTTTTATATTCGATTAACTTTTTTTTACAATGTAGATTCTTTTTGGTTTTACTGTATATTATCACCGAGGTCAATTTTTGCTTGGTTTTACTATATATTTAACAAACTATTTGTCAAATAGGATGCGGGCATTCACGTGATTCTGTGACGTAAGAACAGCTGTTTCGGGAAAGTTCACTGCGCCACCTATAAAATGAACTATTTTGTTGGGGCGAGATTTGAAAACTGATTCCGTTTTCAAATCTCGCCCCAACAAAATAGTTCATTTTGTAGGTGGCGCAGTGAACTTTCCCGAAACAGCTGTTCTTACGGCACAGAATCACGTGAGTGCCCGCATCCTATTGACGTTTGTCTTAAAACTTTATTTGAACATCAAATCAATTCAAAACAGTTCAAAACATGTATCCTCAATCATCTAATACCTAAATCAAATTACAAAATTTTCACAATTTGTCTAGAAATTGAAATAATTCTATCGAAAAATTCCATGCGTAACGTCAAAAATGACAGCTTAGGTCTATGATTTTTCAAAACCTGGATCGTGTATATAAGAGGTAATGTTGTTTCTTAACCATAGATTTGTGAAATGGACGTTGCATCATTAAAAACTTTTATACAAACATGAAATCAATTGAAAAACGTTCAAAACATATATCGTCAGTCATCTAATACCTTAATCAAATTAGAAAATTTCTCCAACTTGTCTAGAAAATGAAATATTTATATAAAAACGTTTCATGCGAAACGTCAAAAGTGATTGACAGGTCTGAAAAATTTCTGCTTGCGGTCAAATTTCATATGCACAGCAACGCGTGCATGCTTCGATCCTTGAAAATTTGCAAAGTTTTTCATTAATTTCACGCGGACTATACTTGCGAAAAATCTGAAATACCCAAAAGGCACTAGTCCCAAACATTCTTTAAATCCTAGAGAAAAATTCACAACAATCGCACAAACCGTTTAAGCTGTAGCCGTGTCTAAAGTCTGGTTGCCGCCCAGATGAATCTATAGTGAATTTGAACGATTAGTATATAGGATAAGCATAATACAAGATATGTAAATAATTATTTTGTTCCTACATCTGGATTAAATATAGTTAATAATTCTCCCATTAGAATTGGTTTTTAAATATTCAATAATCTTCCTATGAGAGTTAAACAATGAAATGAATTTTCTAAGTGTAAATTTCTTGTATCCTTCTTTTACTTGTTGCTTTAATTAACATTAGTGATATTATGACATCTCTATACGTGGTGCATTGTGTTTAGAGGAAATAAATTATTACTTTTATTATTAATTGTGTCAAAATATATTCAAAAACCGTAATTGTTTATTTATTAAAATTAAAATATGTTATAAACTAGTTATTATTTATTACGGATGCATGCTAAAGCTTAGTTGCAAATAGAATTTGTTTGAAATTAAGTATATTTGTTATAAAATATGAATAAATATAAAATATTATTTTCTAAAGTAAATAATATACATATTGGTAGTGCTATCTAGTGGTTAGTATCTACAACATATAGTAGTTACCGACATTGGTTATATAGTAGTAACCTTGTGAAACTACCCTTTATGTTAAAACTAATCGATAGATGTCTCTGGCTACGATTGTGCTTTCGGCTGCTGAATATGTAGATTGAATATTAGGTGGTTTGAATGATTATGTGGATGAATATTATGTTGCTGAATATTAGGTGGTATAAATATTAGGTGGCATGCATATTATGTGAATGAATATTATGCTACTGAATATTAGGGGGTTTGAATATTAGGTGGCATGCATATTATGTGATTGAATATTATGCTGCTGAATATTAGGTGGAATGCATATTATGTGCTTTGAATATTATGCCGCTGGATATTAGGTTGTTGACTGATTATGCGATTGAATATTATGTTGATATATATTATGTAGGATGAATATTAGGCTGTTGAGGATGCACCCCAATGAGAGCGATGGCATACGGTTACGACCGCCATATTTGTTCCAGTTTAACAAGGATTGTATACAAGCAAAACACGAAAATATTATCTTACGAACATATTACTTGAATTTAATATAAAGCTTCATTCACAAATCGAAATTAGTTTTTGTTTTATGTTTTCCATTTTTGTTTTAATAACCTTGTAAACATGTTATCTTATGCAGCCATTCACAAATCAGTATTTAGTTTTGGTTTTAACACAAAAGTTTGCAAACTCCAAACTTATGTTTTAGTTTTACGTTTTATACTTAGGAATAGACCAATAGGACGAAGCGTAGAATGATGTAGTGATATATACTTGTCTCGTTCTTTCATCCTTCGCATTGACGATAACCTAAATTTGTTTTTATTCGAGTGTCAAAATGAATGAAAATAAAAATAAGATTTTAATAACTACTTTCTTATTATGATAATATGTACCTTGCTCTTCCAAAAAATACGAAAGTAAACAAACAACATATGACAGCATGTGTAACTTAGCACATCTGACAGGTGCACTTACTGTATTACCGATCTTCTAAAATTTATGATAGATATCACTACTAACTAAAATCGACAAAAGCAAAACTATTTGTGAATGGCACCTAAAAACACACTAAAACATAAAGCATAAAACAAAAACTAATTTCGATTTGTGAATGTAGCTTAACTTTTATTTATAAATTTCAAGCATAGACATATTTGAAAATTAAAATATATATATATATATATATATATATATATATATATATATATATATACTAATGAAATGATAGTAAAATCATTACATTTAAATAAAAGTAAAAAATTTACAAAATTTACTAAAATTTTGAATTACGTGCGGACTTTATTCGCGATGTTATAATTTCCTTAGGTTTGTGCTCAGACAAAACATAACTAGACCGATAACAACGGCGTTTGTTGTGAAGTAGAAGGGGATAGAATAACTGGTTGGTGAGGCGGGTGCGTGGCAAGGAGCGAATACAAGTGGATGCTATGCAGGTTGCATTTATGTTGATGACAGTTATCAGACGCGAGCATTTTATTTATTTAAATACATAAGTGCGTATACAAAACACTTAATATGTCAAAAACTAACCTTTACTTTGATGTATGAAAGTAAGTAATTGAATATAAAAATAACTACACAAATGTTTGCAACTTGCATAACATCAAAGTGTACTCGCTCCTTGCCGCGCACCCGCCTCACTGTCAAGTTATTCCATCCCTTTCTGCTTCATAACACTGCATTGACTTGAATACGGCATAATTTGTCTATGGGTTTGTGCCAGAGAAATAGAGTAGTAGGAGAAGACTTAGACGAGTGCGCATCCAATTTTCAAGGAACGCTGGTTGTCATGCCAAAAGTGATCAGCCCGAGAAACATTACTGTAAACTTTATTTTGTTCGTTGCAAAATGTCGTGTCCAGTGACAGGGTATTTTAATAGTAGAAGATTTAAACCAAAAGATATTCCTTTTTACTTTCTTATACACAGTAAAAGGGGAAGTATAGGATGCGGGCACTCACGTGACACTGTGACGTTTTTGTGACGTAAAAACAGCTGTTCCGGGAAAGATCCCTGCGCCACCTACAAAACTTAACTATTTTTTGGGACGAGATTTGAAAAGAACCGGTTATTTTCAAATCTCATCCCAAAAAATAGTTCACGAGATTTTCGCGGAAATACGTGTTTTGTTGTCCACTGAATCCGTTTTGATCATTTTCTCAATGATGTAAATTATACGTAAACAAATTTGATATTTTATATGTTTCAAACAGATATATTCTAAATATTAAATATGCTGTGTATAAGAAAGTCGTGTGGTGACCACACCAAATTTTTATACTTGTCCATAATTATTCCATTATAAAATATACCTATCTTATAATATTAAGATTATTAATTAAAATCATTTATAATAACAATTTAAGTTTTTTTATTTTATAAAATATATTAAAATATACTATTTTTATGTGACACATTTATTTCATAATAACATTACTTTTCAAACTAGTGGAATCGAGTAATTTCAAAAACTGCCAACCAATGCGCTATCAAAAGTTGATAAAATAAATGTACAACAAGATTCTTCAAATTACAAACAATATTTATAATTAAAAACAAAGTATAATTATTTTTGCAAATAACAGTTTTTATAAATAAAATAATGTTTATATTTTGTTGCATAAAAGTTATTTATTATTTCATTATCTACAGCTTTTTTTCTACAACCTCTAACTTCAGAGATACGAACAACCATTATATTAAATAAAATTTGCCATTTTATGTATTTATTAATAATATTTTACGCAATAACTTTAAGAAAGTTATTTGTTATTTAGTTAGAATATATTTCGTGGCTCATGAGGCTTAACCGTGTTAAATTTTTAATTTCCCGCATCAACCAATCTTAAAAATGCGTCTCCTCCCACTATTCTATTTCTCTGGTTTAGCCCGAGGAAGAAAAATGACAGTTGTCGAGATTGCCAATAGGTGGCTATATTCCACATACACAATCACGGCCCTCAAAAATGTTAGTGGTGAGGGAGCCATAGGGGTAATTTTAAATTTGTGAAAATGTTTTGTTTGCTGTGGGGATCGAACCAGGATTCTTAGGATCCACAGGCCGACTCGATAGCATAGGAAACTATGGTTACCATTATTATTTAGCTACTACTAATTTTAAAACAATGAGGGTGGTTTTCACCAACGACAGTTACATTTTAACCATGTTTAAGGGCGTGTCATACTAAAAAAATATTTCGCATTTGCGCCTTACTGTTATACATGTCACAATATCATGGAAACATACCGGGTTGCAAAAAACGAAAATAATTTTGGGACAGCTAAAACCTATATATCAAATAAAAGGGTCTATTTATGACTGCTATAAACATGAAAGTTCTATTGAAATGGCAAATCCTTGTTCGTTTGAGATACACGGTCTTACTGTGAAATCTCTTCCAAAAAATAATTTAAACAGAAACTAAGTTGATAAAAATTGTCCAGTATTTTATTCTCAACAAATTATACATAATTTTGAAAAACTAAATAAATATTTCACGCCTTTTACCCATTACTGGCTGTGGCACTCTGGCGAAGCAGATCTTGGTAAGTAATATATTTATGCTCGTGAAGCGTGGTTACCAGCCGTCAAATCACGTGACTTACTAAAAATAAAACGATCGTTGATATCATGGTAACTTATATGTATCTTGAGATCATAAAAATATATAAAAACTACTAGGTATATTCCTCCAAATTACTACGGAGCTATTATCCCACTATACAAATAATAATTATGATACCTATCAGATTTATTTATAAAAAATATTATTTTCAGTAATAGAAAAATGAGAAATAATCCAGCAGAACTATACAATTATGTAAATTCGTAGAAAGAAAAATACTAAATTTTTCTTTAAGAAATTCGTATGAAAGTAAATGTGATATGACAGTGGTTTTCAATGAACTCAAAAAAAAAAATTATTTTGAAAAATTAAGTATCGCAAATTTTCCGGGAATTAGATTCCTGAAGGTATATAAATTAGGAACATTTTTCAATTCCTTCTCAGTTTTGTTTTGCAGTGTCAACTCAAACAAGTCATATTTGTATAACGTGTAATAGTTTTTCACCAGTATTTTAAATATTGTGTTTGTGTGTTCGGGATTTGAGTGAAATATGAAGCGACAAACTTTACATATGTCCAGATGTCAACTATTGAAACATCGACGTGAAGTGTTAGCACGGTAAGTAATTTTTTTACAATATTTTGTCTCGTTTTATCTATACAATGATGTATATGTACACTCATTGAAAACTAATTGTTGATTTAGTTTTCTAAGGGCCAGTTTGTCAATCACCGATTAATGTTAATCATGTTTACATAATTATGGAAACAATAAATAAAATAAATAAATATATCATCACGCCTTCTACCTATTACTGGGTGTGGCACCCTGCCGAAGCAGATCTCAATAAGTGATATATTTTGCGCGTGAAGTGCGGTTACCAGTCGTTAAATCACGGTCCCCAAAGATGTTAGTGGTGAGGGATCCATAGGGGTAATTTTAAATTTGTGAAAAGGTTTTGTCTGCTGTGGGCATCGAACCAGGATTCTTAGGATCCACAGGTCGACTCGATACCATAGGAAACTGTGGTTACCATTATTATTCAATCGTGGTTAACATTAATCGAGAGAAAACCGGCGATTGAAAAACTGGCCCTAAAGATATCAAGAAAAATGTATAGCTACTACTAATTTTAAAACAATGAGGCTGGTTTTCACCAACGACAGTTACATTTTAACCTTGTTTAAATACATAAAACGAAATGAAAATTATAAATGGAATAATTGGGATTGCTGTCATATATTCAACATGTTTTTATTTATTTAAACCAAGTTATAATTTACCTGTAGTTGGTGACGACTATCTTAAAAGACATATTTTCACAATAATTCAAATGATAGTGCAACATAGACACAAATTATGTCCATAATATTGTCAGAAACTTATCGTTTTTTGTTGTTTTTTTTAGAAATAGGGCGACTTCTGCGCTTCCGTCAAGTTCAGAAATTTCTATTTTGGAGGATACGAGTTTCACATACGGGAAGGATACCGAAGCAAATTCACGTAAGTTATATAACCAATTTTATTATATACATATAATTATCTACTAGAAAAAAATAAGTCTACTTTAGTGTCTGTTTTCTAATAACGAAATAATTTTTAAAAATTCATGAGAATTTGCGGGTTTCGAACCCAGAACCTCAAGATTTCGCGTGTAGTTCTAGTGCTGGGTTCGAATCCCAGCGAATAACCGTAGAGGTCCAACTTCCAGTGATTACATAAAAAATACATTTTGTTTTGAATTTATTGAATAACATTTAGTGATTTATTTTACAAATGAGTCTTCCTTCAGCTTAGCAGAGGAATTCGTTATGGAAGTCAATTGCAACAAATGACGAAGAAAATTAAATTTGCGGTAGAAGAATCGTGGATATTCAGTATTTTTTTAAAGAACTAAAATCTATCAACCACACTGGTTTCGAGTGTTCTTTTTTTAACGTTAATTTCAAATCGAAAAAACGGATGGGTTTGAAATAGTTATTTTTATAACAAGTGCCGAAAAAGGCTCGTTACGTGCAAGTGCAGAATTTAACGCACGAGGCTTGCCGAGTGCGGATATCTACACGAGCATGTAACCTTTTTCGGCACGTGTTATAAACAACATTTTTCCTACAACTGTGCGATTTAGTAAATCACTAAAATATTATTAAAATTTATAAAATTTTAATCATATTACATGACAACGATGTTTTACGGCGTTGCTATGGTTTGTTTGTTGATTGCTTGCACATTGTTCTACGTTATTTAAAAATATTTCACTACCGTCAAAATAATTTCTTCAAAATCATCTTGATTGGAATAGTACAGTGAGTGATTCTTCTTTATCATTAACACCTCCAAAGATAATTGAAGCTTCGGATCATACCATGTTGGATCTATTTTCGACAATGACAATCAACCTGCTGCTGGTACTTCTGAAGCTTCCTGTATGAACTTCGGTACCGAGTAGACGTGTCTGTCTGTGCTAGTCGAATCAACTGTTTTTTTTTTCTTTTAAAAAATCGCAATCTATATAATGGGGACTCGCGGTCAACGTGATGAAATTGCTTCGACGGTAATAAACAATGAATTGTTTATTACTAAAATTGTGGAGGCCGTTTCGGCTCAGGTCGAATGCATAATCAGTGCAAAAATCGCTCTCCTGACGAAAGAGGTAGTGAACCTTCAGAATTTACTGAAGGAGAAGGACAAAAAAATTGAAGTGCTGACTGGTGAGATCGACCGAATGGAGCAATGCAGCCGCAGAAACTGTCTCCGTGTCTTTGGAGTCCCGGAGGTCGAGAACGAGACTACTGACGACGTTATCCTGCATCTTTGCAAGGACAAACTTGGCGTCACCCTGGACACCGTTGCCATAGACCGCAGTCATCGCCTTGGGAAGCTGCAGAAAGATAAGTGCCGTCCTATTATTGTTAAGTTCGCCCGTTACAATGACCGTGCTACTATATATTCACGTAAAAGCAAATTGATAAAAACAGGTGTTGTGATTCGGGAGGATTTAACGAAAACCAGACTTGAAGTTATCAATGCAGCAAAAAGACGTCACGGTATAAAAAATATGTGGTCCCGAGATGGCATAATTTATATTAAATCGAATGATAAAATTTTTAAAGTAACGACAATGAAAGAGTTCAACGACCTCCGTTATTAAAAATCATATGTTTTGTAGTTTATTGAATTTGTTACTTCTCGTTTAATTAACTAGTTTTGCGATTTTGTTTGATTTTGTTGGCACACTGGGTTTTAAATTTGAATAGTACAGGTCAGGCTTTAGATTAAATTTTTGTATTTTATACATTAGCGTAAGTTAAGTAATTTATATATATATATATTTTAAATATGTTAAAAATTGGGCACATAAATGTTAGATCCTTAGCAAGTCGTTTCTTAGAATTTAAGGATTTTTTAATTGAAAGCAACTTTGATATTTTGGGTATAAGTGAAACATGGTTGAATGATGCTGTTTCTAGTGACAATTTTATTATTCCAGGATACTCTCTTTTACGTAATGATAGGAATAGCAGAGGAGGTGGTGTCGGCATGTATATTAAATCTCGTTTAGTACACTCTGTCACTTCGTACAATAATAACATGAATACTATCAGTCTATCGTTAGAGCAATTCTGGATAACTTTAAAGTTGAAAAATGAATTATTTGCTTTTGGTGTCTTATATCGGCCGCCCGCATCTAATATAAATGATTTCATTGACAATTTAGAAAACTCGCTAAGTAATATCTTTCCTCAAGTCAATAATATTAGTTGTTTTGGAGATGTGAATATTAACCTTTTAAATTTTAACAGCACCTCAGTGCAGGCTTTCAATCATTTAATTGAACAATTCAGTTTGACTCAAATAGTGTCAGAGCCTACAAGGATTACAAATTATTCAGAAACTCTTATTGATGTTATATTAACTTCCAATGTTGAACTTTGTACCGATATTACTAATATTAATGTTCATGACATTTCTGATCATATGCTCACCTCTTTCAAATTAACTTTGCAATATTCCAACTATAAATCACGTGATACTATTTTCATTCGTGATTTCAAAAATGCAAATTATGAAGCGTTTTTCATTAGTTTAAACTCCGTTGACTAGCATTATTTTTACACCTGCTTGAATGTCAATGATAAATTGTCAATATTTAATACAAATATACTTAGCATATTTGACTTACATATGCCAATTAAACACATTGTAGTACGGAAAACTCCTATGCCTTGGATTACTGATGTAATTAAAATAATGATTAAGTACAGAAATAATGCTTTCGCTGACTTTAAGAGAACAAGAACACAGGCACACTGGGACTATTATAAATCTTTGCGCAATCTTGTAACTAAATCTATTCGATTAGAAAAAAAGGCTTATTTAGAATCTAAAATAAATGAAAATCCATCTAATTTATGGAAAATTTTTCAAGAATTTAGTTTACACGTTAAAAACTGTAATGATCTTTCTAGTATTATTTCTGATGTAAATGTTCTTAATTCTCACTTCTCTGGGTCCTCCTATACTTCACACCCTGATCCTGAAACTCTGTCGTTTTATAACAGTAATTTTCTTGACTCGAACACAGACAAATTTTCCCTCCATATAGTAGAACAAGAAGAAATCCTAAAAATTTTCCAAGCTCTTCGTTCCAATTCAATGGGGGTTGATGGCATAAATTTGAAAATGCTTAAACTGGTAAGCCAATTCTTTTACCACAAGTTACTCATTTAATAAACTCATGTATTTTGTCATCAACTTACCCTGATATGTGGAAAATAGCATATATAAAACCAATTCCTAAATGTAAAAATCCCTCTTCTCATAGTGACCTCAAACCTATTAGTATTCTTCCCACCCTCTCCAAAATCCTTGAAAAAACAGTTTGCAATCAGATTTTAGAGTATGTTAATACTCATAAAATTCTTCCTGACATACAATCTGGATTCAGGTCTGGTTTTAGCACAACTACGGCTCTGTTAAAAATTACTGATGATATTTTCCGTTACATTGATAATAAAAAAATGGTCCTTCTTGTTCTCTTGGATTTTAGTCGTGCATTTGACACTATTTCACATGAACTACTTTTAGCTAAATTAAAATTCCTTGGTTTTGACGAGCATAGTTTGCAATTTGTTGAAAGTTACTTCATTGATCGTTATCAAAAAGTCGTGAGCAATGATAGAATCTCTGATTGTTTAAATATATTAAAAGGTGTACCGCAAGGTTCTATCTGTGGCCCTTTGTTTTTTTTCTCTGTACACCTTTGATCTCTGCAAATGTGTTCATAAATGCAATGTGCATGTTTACGCAGATGACACGCAAATTTATGCTCCATTTTTTCCAGAAGAGTATGATACTGCTATGTCTGCTATCAATAAAGATTTAGCAAATTTGTCGAATTACGCTAAAAACAACTGTTTATTTATCAATGAGAGCAAGTCTGCAGTGATGCTGTTTGGCAATAAAAATGTTCGTCAACATCTTCTGGACAATAATATTATAAATATTCACTTGAATAATATTAAATTAAAAATTAAAGCTTCATATAAAAACTTGGGTCTTATAATGGATAGTGAGCTGAGATTTTCTGAATATGTCACACTTTTAATTAAAAAGGCATATTTGGCTTTGAAAAATTTGTTTATGAATCGTTTTGTTCTATCGAGAAAACATAAATTGATTTTAGCCGATTCTCTTGTACTCTCTGTATTCAATTATTGTGATACTGTTTATGGACCATGTTTTTCAACCTATGATATAAAGCGAATACAGAGAGTACAAAATATGTGTGTTAGATTTGCTTTAAGCCGGAGAAGATTTGAATCTGTTTCCTCGCTGATTTCCGACTTAGGCTGGTTAAATATGCATCAGCGTAGAATTCATCACTTTGCCTGCTTAATTCATCGTATCATGTCGTCTAATGTTCCTTTTTACTTATCCAGTAAATTGTCTTATCGTACTACATTACACAAACGAGATTTAAGAAATGCAACTGACATTCACATTCCCTTTCATAGTACTGCTCTATTTAAGCGTTGTTTCAGTTACAATTGTTCTTCCATCTACAATCAAGTGCCTAAACAATTAAAGTTGCTAAATAATCAATCATTTTCTACACATCTAAAAAACTATTTTATCTCAAATTCTATGTTTTCTATTTAACCGATTTGCTTTGGTTTGATAATGAAATTTGTATGATTTTTCTGTTTTCTAAATGCTAAAATGTATAGTTTTCAATTTTATTTTATATGCTTTATATGATCTGTTTGTACCACAGCTAACAAATGTAAAAGTTACGTGTAAGATCAGCTTCGGCTGAACGGTTGCTAAATAAAATTGATATTATTATTATTATTATTATTATTAAATTGTTACCAATAATATTACTGGTAATAATATGAACAGGTACGGAAGAAATCAATGTTTCTTTAGACACAAAAGTTTTCACTTTACATTATGTCAATATAAGCAACTGTAACAACTGTATTAATAATATACACAAACAATAAATATGAAGTATTTCACTTACTCTTTAAATAAAACCATTTATCAATATATTTTACTTTGTTCGGTTCTTTTTATTAATTGTCTACAGATTAGATATACTGCAAATTAAGGTTACGTTTATAAACGTCAAAATATAATACTGCATATTTACTAGCGCTGGTTCACCGTATCTTCTTCTTCCATAAGCGTCTGTGGTCAAAATATGAATTCCGCGCTCGGCGCGAAATTTAAATCGCTGTCAAAACAATATTCTTTTGACAGTTACGTAATGAAGCATTTTCCGCACTAGTGTGTCTTTGCTTTCGGAAACGCACTTGGTCTGCATTCATCTACTTTCAATACGTAACCAAGGCAATTATAGTTACGTAATAACAAAGAAATCGCACAGTTGTAGGAAAAGTATTTTTACATTCAAGTGTAATGTCTGCGGTATCGAAAATGTTGTCCATTCAGAAGATTCAGAATCAGTGACGAATGTGAATAAATTAGCTGTATCTGCTATGATATCGACTGGTGGCGGATACAGCCAGTTAGAAGAAATATGCGCTGTTTTAGATATACCATCTATGACAGATAAAACATAGATGCGATACCATGAAGCAGTATCACAATTGTGAAGGATCTAGCTTTTGAAGAAATGAAAAAAGCTGGTGAGGAAGAGTATCAGCTGGGCAGTTTACAGATCAACTATGGAAAGAGGAAAGAAGGAAACGACTTACTGCCTCAAATTTCGGAAAGATTTGCAAAAAAACGGAAAGGTACATCAACTGCAAATATAGTGAAATATTTGCTTTATAGTTCATTCACTGGCAGTAAAGCTACAGAATATGGAATCAGAAATGAAAGCAAGGCTGTAGCGATGCTAGAAGACAAAATTAATAAAAAAATTAATAAAAGTGGATTTTATATTCATGAAGAGATACCATTTCTGGGTGCGTCACCAGATGGAATAATAGGAGATGACGAAATATGCGAAATAAAATGTCCATTCAGTGTCCAAAATATGACTATAAAAGATGCAATAGAAAAAAAAGTTATAAAATTTTTAGAACCAAAAGATGGTAAAATTTGTTTAAAAGAAAATGATAATTACATGTATCAGGTACAAGGACAATTAAATATTTGTAATAAAAATGCATGCGATTTTATGGTGTACACGAACATTGATATTTTCATTGAAAAAATTTATAGAACCAATTCATTTTGGCAAGATAAAATTATACCAAAAGTAACAAATTTTTATCTCAACTCACTTTTACCAGAAATTATTAATTCAAGGTATAGTCGCGGCTTACATATTAGATAATTATTTTAATAAATTACTAATTTATACCACGGTTATGTTTTTCTATTAATTATATTGATATATGTTGAATGGTCTTTAAATGAAAGCATTTATTTTGATTTTATGTGTTTTTATGTCTTGACGACTAGTTTGTGTATTATAAAACCTGAATAAATATTATTATTATTACCTATATAATTACAATTTATTGCGTCTATCTGCCCTTATTTTAAAATAACATTAAAATCTTAATCAAATACTTACATAACAATATTTAATTTACTTTTTTTATATATAAATACTTATACTAAATACTAAATTAAATATTAAATTTCTCGTAAGTATCTATAACATTTTCATGTCGAAATATCTGAACTGTAGTTCCGTGCACGATATGTCATCAGTTCATCACTATCGTTACAGAGAAGCCTGTGTCTGTGGGCACAAAAGTTTGCGATGTTTATTGTGAAACCGTCATAAAAAGTACTTGCTCTGAAATCCTTCAGACACCGCATCGTTCAGAGCAAACATTGTCATTTGGGTTGCATCGTTTTGTACGTCAGGCGTTAAATATGTGACATTGTGAGACGAAATATCGAAAACAAATATATACTTTACTCAGAAATGCGAAACTTTAATGAAAATATTCGTATCAAGAAAGTTTTATTTTTGCAAAATCTTTCATTTAATATCTAATTTATATACCCAAGTACTTTCTAAACTGTTGAAATCGTGTATATGTCTTTACATATATATGCACTTAACTAACTTATTATTAAGTTTTACGAAATTATAAATAGATAAAACTTAATATTTTATTATTATCTTCATACTAACAAAATTTGAACAAATTTAGTTATCTAGAACTGGAAATAAAAGCATACAAATTTCAAGCGGTTTTACACTGAGTACGGAGCGGCCGTAAATAAATAAAACGAAATCAAAATTACAAATGGAATAATTGGGATTGCTGTCATATTCAACATGCTTTTATTTATTTAAACCAAGTTATAAATTTACCTGACGTTGGTGAAGACTATCTGAAAAGACGTATTTTCACAATAATTCAAATGAGAGTGCAACATAGACACAAATTATGTCTACAATATTGTCAGTAACTTATCTTTTTTTGTTGTTTAGAAATAGGGACAAAAGGCCAAAGAAGAATATTTAAACAAATTAAAAGAAGCAGATAAGAATTATATTCTTCAAAATACACTTGGGCAGTTTACAGATCAACTATGGAAAGAGGAGAGAAGGAAACGACTTACTGCATCAAATTTCGGAAAGATTTGCAAAAAACGGAAAGGTACATCAACTGCAAATATAATGAAAAATTTGCTTTATAGTTCATTCACTGGCAGTAAAGCTACAGAATATGGAATCAAAAATGAAAGCAAGGCCGTAGCGATGCTAGAAGAAAAAATTAATAAAAAAATTAATAAAAGTGGATTTTATATTCATGAAGAGATACCATTTCTGGGTGCGTCACCAGATGGAATATGCGAAATAAAATGTCCATTCAGTGCCCAAAATATGACTATAAAAGATGCAATAGAAAAAAAAGTTATAACATTTTTAGAATCAAAAGATGGTAAAATTTGTTTAAAATAAAATGATAATTACATGTATCAGGTACAAGGACAATTAAATATTTGTAATAAAAATGCATGCTATTTTATGGTGTACACGAACATTGATATTTTCATTGAAAAAATTAATAGATCCAATTCATTTTGGCAAGATAAAATTATACCAAAAGTAACAAATTTTTATCTCAACTCACTTTTACCTGAAATTATTAATTCGAGGTATAGTCGCGGCTTACCTATTAGAGAAATTTTTTAATAAATTACTAATTTATGCCACGGTTATGTTTTTCTATGTTACTATTAATTATATTGATATATGTTGAATGGTCTTTAAATAAATGAGCATTTATTTTCATTTTATGTGTTTTTATGTCTTGACGACTAGTTTGTGTATTATAAAACCTGAATAAATATTATTATTATTACCTATATAATTACAATTTTTGCGTCTATCTGCCCTTATTTTAAAATAACATTAAAATCTTAATCAAATACTTACATAACAATATTTAATTTACTTTTTCTATATATAAATACTTATACTAAATACTAAATTAAATATTAAATTTCTCGTAAGTATCTATAACATTTTCATGTCGAAATATCAGAACAGTAGTTCCGTGCACGATATGTCGTCAGTTCATCACTATCGTTACAGAGAAGCCTGTGCCTGTGGGCACAAAAGTTTGCGATGTTTATTGTGAAACCGTCATAAAAAGTACCTGCTCTGAAATCCTTCAGATACCGCATCGTTCAGAGCAGACATTGTCATTTGGGTTGCATCGTTTTGTACGTCAGGCGTTAAATATGTGACTTTGTGACACGAATTATCGAAAACAAATATATACTTTACTCAGAAATGCGAAACTTTAATGAAAATATTCGTATAATGAAAGTTTTATTTTTGAAAAATCTTTCATTTAATATCTAATTTATATACCCAAGTACTTTCTAAACTGTTAAAATCGTGTATATGTCTTTACATATATAAGCACTTAACTAACTTATTATTAAGTTTTACGAAATTATAAAGTGACAAAACTTAATATTTTATTATTATCTTCATTCTAACAAAATTTGAACAAATTTATTTATCTAGAACTGGAAATAAAAGCATACAAATTTCAAGCGGTTTTACACTGAGTACGGAGCGGCCTTAAGGAGAAGATGAACGTCACCCTTAATTCTACCACAATCGACATATTGCACAGAGTGGGGAAGGCGATGAAAGATAAGTGTAGACCTTTAATTGTGAAGTTTTGTAGTTATAAAGATGGTGCTACAGTTTACGCGACAAAAAGCAAATTGATAAAGACAGGTATCACTATTAAAGAGGATCTGACTCCGAATAGACTTAACATTATTAATGCAGTAGTTAAAAAATATGGGCTGAGAAGTACATGGTCCAGAGATGGTGTAATTTGAATTAAAATAAACGATTCAGTTCATAGAGTTACTACGATGGAAGAGTTCGAACGTCTGTCTAAGTAAATTTATAACCTTGGTTCATTGTTTTGACATGTCTAGTTTTGTCACTTTTGTTATTTTAGAATTTATTTTTTATATATTTCTATTTCTTTGTTTTCTGTTTATTTGAAATATGATGCACATACATACAAACACACATTTACCACTGCGCTTTTGTTTCATTATTGTGTGTACAATTATAAATAATACTTTATTTGTTAATATTAGTATCCTAAGTTTGGTTATTGAGCTATATTTTTAGTTTGTTCTAATTCTGTATGACTAATTTGATTTACTGTTTGTACATAAAAATATATATTGTTATAGTTTTCTTAATTCACAAATTCGAATTAAGGTGAACCATACGGGCTGAAGATAACAACAGAACAGTGGTGAAATGACGATCTGCCTCGATCTATTTGAAATAAAATATCTTTTTTATTATATATGAAACATATTATTTATTGTACATATTCTTGTAGTCTAAGGTTCAAAGTTTTATAATAATATTACTAATTTGACATATCTTTCATATAATAAAAGAAAATAAATTATATATCACACCAAATTTAATTTGAATTTATTCAAAAATGGGACCTACGATATCAATATAAAAAATACAGTAAATTATAATTACGACAGACTAAACCTGATGAAATTTTCAGCCAAATTAAACACGACAATTTTTAGCAAAAAAATAAAATAAGCCAAAATACCATGAAAAACAGAGTTTTTCTTTTTTTTCTCAAAAGTGTTGTGTTTAATTTGGCTGATTTTTTTTTGTGTTATAGACTATCTTAATTTTAAATATACATATTTTTTTTATTGAAAACGTAGGGCCCAATTTTGAGAAAATCTGACTCAAAATTGTGAATTTGGCTGCTTCATTTATATAATTTTTTTCATATATTTTCATGATTTATTTGCTCTTAAATAGTATTTATTCATGAATTACAATGTTATAAGAAAGTATTACACTGCTTTATATTTATCTATATAATGACATTCGTAAGAAATTAATTGTTGAAATTCAAATTTGCATAGATTTATTGTTGGTGTTCTTGAATCATGAGTTTTCGTTGTGTGATTCGGATTTTTGATGACGTATGATGTACACTCAAGTATCGAACTGTCAGTCTAAATTAAATTTGGCTACCAGATATGTAAAAATGTTTTAAGATTGAATATTAATGATAATAATAATGAATATATTATATGTTGTTTGCAAAATAATCAAGTTTTACAAAATAATAAAGTTTTTGGATAGTTTTAACCTCAAACGTCAAATGCATGTAAGGTAAGTAGAATTGTATTTATGTGTTTATTTATTAATATTAAAGTTTTATTTAACAGTTTTGAAGCGGACACTGCCTTAATAAGATTAGGCTGACAAAGTAAATACATCAGAACTATCGAAATGTTGCCCAGGAATAAACTATACATTCCATAAACGAAGTCTACTTTCGCTTTATTTATATTTTTATATTGCAAGTATTTTTTACCTAATTTTACTATAAATTAATAGCAATGTTAAGTGTAGATATCAACAAGCGCAATGAGTTGGAAATAAAAATGCGTGGACAATCTGAAAACATGTTATGGATGGAGGAAAGGAAGCATAGATTAATCACTTCAAACTTTGGTGAAGTGTGTAAACTTCCAGCTGGACCACTTGTAGAAAGAATGCTTTACGTTCGAAATATTACAACTGCAGCAACTGATTGGGGTAAAACTAGAGAATCTGTGGCAATACAAGTTTAAGAGCAGGTAACTGGAGTTACAGTAACACCATGTGGTTTATTTGTAAATTTAGAACCTAATGCAGGATATTTAGCTGCTTCGCCAGATGGTTTAGTGGATCAAAATGTTCATACACAGCTCGACATTTGTCACCAAAAGAAGCTGCTGTTAAAATAAAAAACTTCTGTTCTGTTTTAGATAGTGATAAGTTAAAATTAAAGACGAATCACAATTATTATTACCAAATACAAGGCCAGTTGTTCATAACAGGACGAGAGGAATGTGATTTTATTATTTGGACACCTCTGGGTATAGAAATAGAGACAATAAAAATGGATGAAGAGTGTTAAATGAATGCTTCCAATATTAAAGACATTTTATGTAAAAGAACTTGCTCCAGAAATAGTTGATTCACGAAAAGAAAATAGTATGTCGATCAGGAATATGCCACAGAATCCATAGAAACAGTTAGTTTGATTTTTCTGTCAAATACTTTTTCTTACGCTCTTTAAAAGCAAAGAATTTCTTGAGCAGAAAGACATTTTCTGCCGCTCACGTGAGTCAGAGAAATTATATGATAGAATGGGTAAATATTCCGGCATTTGAAGAAAAAATGGTATACTTTATGTGCAGTGAAAGTGACTTTTTGTGCTTCATCTGTAGTTAATGGACGAGTGCACAAAAAGTATCACTTTAGTTCCTTATAAAATAATATACTATTATATATGCTTATGTATAACTGAAATAAAAATGTTTTTATTTTTATATTATAATATCAAATAAAATACTGTATTTTATTAAATTTTAGTTTTTATTGTGTTGACATCATATAGAAATATTTCCTGTGATTTTAAATAATGTTCTTGAAAATCTTCAAGTTTGTATAGTATTTAAACGCGTTCCAATACCACTTCCACTATTCTATACAGATTTTTTGTGATATTCTGTGATTGGTCAAATCTACATTTTTGTCAGGACCGCAAGAAACCTTACATACACGATAACAAATTGTTGGTTGACGAACTTCAGCCCGTATGTTTCACCTTAACGTGAATTCATTTTTCAAGCATTTGCTTTTACTATTAGTTGATATCAGTCATATTGATTAATTCGACCTTCATTGTTAATTAATAACTTTACTTATCGTCTACCTGTATGCACAGTTCTTTCGCAGTTCACTGACCTTTCATATTTAGTATCATCTGTATTTAATTATTAACTTGCGTTTATACTTTGTATACAGTGGATCAATGTTTAGTTTATAATAATGATTTATATAGGTTATGTCAATATTAGATCATTGTTTGCACATTTTGACGAATTCAAAGATTTTATACTTAATGAAAATTTCCATATTTATGCCTTATGTGAAACATGGTTGTAATTTAACTACGTAATAATTATACACTGTATAATATATTAAGTTAAACTTTATTAAACAATAAGTAAATCGATAACACATAAATTATTACATTCAACAACGATGATCTATCTATCAATAATTCATCAACTGTTTTCTCGTCAGTCGTTGCCAACACTTAGTTAGTTCAGTGTTGCCAACGTTACATCCTTTTTTTTCACAATAATTAAATTTTAATCTTTTACAATAAACAATATGTAACTATTTCATAAATCTAATTTTGCTGGTTTAACTATCTTTCTTCCATACCTTGAAGTTTTCTCTTCCTTATTTTTTTCAATGTGACTTTGTAAGTTTTCATTTTTGTATGGAGAATGGTCTGTTTGATTTTCATATGCTTCTTTAAGTTTTTCTTTTAGTTCTATATTTTTCTTTTCATTTATTTGCTGTTCTTCTAATTCTATATTTTTCTTTTCATTTATTTGCTGTTCTTCTAATTCTATTTTTCGAAAATTTGCATTTATCTTCATTCAATTTTAAACCTGCCGTTTTTATTTTTTCTAACACCATCTTTGTTCTTTTCTCTAACTCTTCTTTTGTTTCTGCATGTATTAGTATGTCGTCCATTGAACACTCCACACCAGGTAAATCTTCTAATATTGAGTTCATGATTTGTTGAAATACCTCAGGTGCTGATGCCAACCCGAAGGGAAGTCTTTTACATCTATATCTACCCCATGGTGTTGCAAATGTCAAATACTTTGACGTACGGTCTGTAACTTGAATCTGCCAAAAACCTTTTTTACAGTCAAGCAACGTAAACCATTTTGCTTTGTTAATATTAACCACAATTTCTTCTAAAGTCTTGAGTGGATAGTGTCTTCTTTTTACAAATTTGTTTATGTTAGACGGATCTAAACAAATTCGAATTTTATCCTTCTGTTTGACTACTACCATAGGTGAAACCGCAGGCGTTGGTTCCGTTATTGGTTCAATGATGTCAAGCTTTGTCATTCTATCCAATTCTTTTTTAACTTCATTCTTTATTGCGTAGGGTATTCATCTGGGTGGTTGTATTATTAAACTAGGATTTTCTTTTAGATCAATGTCATATTTGAAACCTTTTACACATCCTATTCCTTTGAATATTTCTTTATCTAATGTTTCAATTCTTTTAATGAATCCTAAATCAACACTCGTATTCTTTCCAAGTATAGGTTGTATTTTTTCTTTTACTATAATTAATCTTATTTTATATTGTTTTCCTTTCACTTGTACGTTTGTGACACTTTCGCCTTTTACTTCCATTTCGTGCTTCGTGAATGAAATTAGTTTTTTCGTCTTGCATTTATCAATTTTTAATTTTGCTTTTTTAGCTATCTCTTCTGTTATCACATTGCATTGTGCTCCAGAATCGAGTTTGAACTTAACTTTTACTTTGCCTTGTAAATTCAAAGTTTCATACCAATCCTTACTATTGATTATCTCTTTTTTGATTTCTGCAACATACAATGTGTCAATTAATTCGTCGTTATTACTTACTACGTCCTCTTGTTCTTCACAAGTATTTATTGCTCTTGATTTGCAACATTTCGCAAAATGTCCTAATTTCTTGCATTTATTACATTTTTTGTTGAATGCAGGGCAATTTTTTCTCTCATGCCTAGTATTACATCTTGTACAACTGTATTTTTGTTTCATTTTATTATCATTATTATTGTTTCTCTTACAAAATTTTTGTACTGTATTTTTCTGAGTTTCAGATCCTTCTTTTTCTACTTTTATAACCTTTATCTGTTTTCTTGCCAGTTCGCTGGCTCTGCAAATATTTGTGGCAGTCTCTAAGGTTAATTTTTCATCAGCTAATAATTTTTCTCTAACCGTATCATTGTTTATTCCTACTACTATACGGTCACAAATTATGCTTTCTTCCAATTTTCCGTAAGCACAGTTTTTACATTTACTTTTTACTCTAGTTAGAAAATCGTCAAACGTTTCTGTTTCTTTCTGTTCAATCTTGTTGAAAATGTATCTTTCGTAAGTTACATTAATTCTGGGAATTAAATAATCACTGAACTTCTTTATTATCTTATCTAACTGATTTTGTTCTGTTTCTTTTATATTGAACGTATTATAAATTGTTACTGCGTCCTGCCCTATTATCGTCATAAATGTAGCTACTTGTATTGAAGTATCCTTGTTTTTTAAACTTGTTGCTATTTCATACCACTGGTATTGTTGTAGCCATTTTTTCCATTCTTCCGCCATATTTTTATCATTGCTTATTTCCAACGATTTTGGAGGTTTTAAACCTGCTACACCATTTTCCGCGTTCGGCATTTTGTCTTTATGATTTCGGCACCATGTAATTTAACTACGTAATAATTATACACTGTATAATATATTAAGTTAAACTTTATTAAACAATAAGTAAATCGATAATACATAAATTATTACATTCAACAACGATGATCTATCTATCAATAATTCATCAACTGTTTTCTCGTCAGTCGTTGCCAACACTTAGTTAGTTCAGTGTTGCCAACGTTACAATGGTTAACATCTGATGTTAGTAGTAATAATTTTAATATTTTGGGATATGATTTCATTAGAAATGATAGATTGACTGGTCGAGGTGGTGGAGTTGGTCTTTATATTAAGTCTCATTTACTGAGTAATATAGAAATACTTAATAACATTTGTATTAATAGTCCTAGTCTGGCACAATTATTGATTAAACTATTGTTAAGAAGAGTTAAACTTGCTATTGGTGTAATTTATCGTCCACCAAGCAGCTCCCATGTAGAATTTATTGACTGTTTGGAAACAAATATATCTTTAATTTACCCTGAATTTGACCATATAGTGTGTGTTGGAGATACCAATATTAATTTATTTACTTTGAATAATACAGTAAATCTGTTTTATGAATTGCTTGATGAATTTGATCTAGTCCATATTATATGTGAGCCTACTCGAATAACACCAATTTCAGAAACTCTGATTGATATATTTATTTCTTCGAATAGTCAGATTTGTTCAGATGTTAGTGTGACTGATCACAGATCTATTTCATGCAAATTAGATCTACTCTGTCAGACTCGTAAAGTTGCACAAGTGAAGTGTTATAGGGATTTTGCAAGTGTTAAGGTGAAGCACTCGATCTGAAGTTCGTTAACCAACAAGTTGTTATCGCGTAAGTAGGGTTTCTTGTGGTCCCAACAAAAATGTGGATCTGACCTATCACGGAAAATCAGGAATATTTATTATAGAATAGTGGAAGGGGTATTGGCGCGCGTTTAAAAGCTAAACAAACTTGAAGATCTTCAAGAAAATGATTTTATCCACAACTCATATATAATAAAGACATTATTACACTCATTTCAGTTGAATTATATGGTTCATAAAACCCTAAGGTTTTATATTCCATAAAACATTGTAAACAACTTGTTACTTAGCAACTACTTCAATCTACCGTATTTTGAGAAAATATGTATAACTGAATCAACGTTAAACGTTACGACCAATCTTCTTCGGTGCCTATAATTATGAGTTGTGGATAAAATTTTGTATTACACTCGTGTTTTATTGGTATATAAAACACTTAAGAATATTAAACACTCGACCTTCGGTCTCGTGTTTAAACTTTTCTTGCGTGTTTAATATACCTAATAAAACATTTGTATAATAAATAACTATTAAACCACATGTCAACACAATAAAATCTAAAATTTAATAAAATATAGTATTTTATTTGATATTATAATATAAAAATAAAAAGTTTTACTTACAATTTTATTTCAGTTATACATAATCATATAATAATAATACATTTATTTCCATCGATCAAATACAATGATATAGGATAAGTCAGACAAAAAAAATACATTATTCTATGGATACCTAAACAGTAAAAACAAAATTATAATTATAAGCTAAATAACATTTATACATAAGACATATATTCATTAACAGAATAAAAACAATATAATTGTATATTATTTTATAAGGAGCTAAAGTGATACTTTTTTGTGCTCGTCCGTCAAATACAGATGAGGCACAAAATGTTACTTTTATTCCACATAAAATATGCTATTTTTTCTTCAAACGCTGGAATATTTACTTATGTCATAATTTCGCTGACACTCGTGAACAGCAGAAAGACATTTTCTGCCGCAAGTGAACTAATGAAATTCCTTGATTTTAACGAGCGTCAGAAAATGTATTTGACAGAAAAATCAAACTTTAACTGTATCTATAGATTCTGATATGTCATAATTTTCTAACGTTTGAAGAAAAACTATTTTATGTACCAAGGGTGAAAACAGATATTTTCGGCCCGTGGCATTATTATTAGCACCCGGCATTTTGCGCCTCGTGCTAATAACATGCTCAAAATAAAAAAATCATAATTTCACCCGTGGTACACAGTATTTTATGCACAACAAAAGAACATTTAATTTTTATATTTAAAAGATTGAAACAGGTATATTTATATGTGAAAATGACATTTTGCAAAATCAAGTATTTACAATAAACAAAACTTGCTACTTTATTTATGAATCCGTCGGAAATTATTTTATTATGGCTTTAGGGCCAAAAACAAGTGTTTACGCCCGATTTTCATGACTAAAACACATTAATTTTGGCCTCGTTGTACAATTTTGTTACAAAACTGAATGTGATATTTTACTGGGCGAGCAAGCATATTCCAGCGTGAACCGTAGGCGAGCTTTGGAAGCTTGAAAGCCCAGTAAAGACACTTTCAGGATGTGTTACGTACATACTCATACGGTTGCCGAACTAGACTTCGTCTCGTCCGGAAATTTCCTGCATTCGTTCGAAAAACTGCATTTTTCGTCCTTGTGTAACAATTATTTTCATTTTGGTACACAAATAGTTATTTTTTGTATGTAACTTCTTGGCGAACCAACAACTCAGGTCATATGCCACCATTAAGCCTTGATCCGCTTTTAGGTGTTATTTGTGAACAGCAACGCGTGTTTCACTGGACGGTCAGTCATCCAAATACTTCCCGTGCGCAACATTGCTTAACTCACGTTATCGCTTGGATCAGTATCAACCAAAGCCGTTGACAATAGTTATTAAATAGATCGTTTATGTAATCATAAACAGATCGTACATCTTAGTTAAAGCTGTCGGTAGTTGATTGAACGGCACTGTGACGTATTCTGCCCAATACAGAACATGTATGTCAGGTCTACACTAAGTCAAATTGAAAGAAATTTATTTTTAAGATCATATCTAGATATATAATATAAGAAACGTATGACTCGTGTGTCGCTTAAGCATCGGTAGCGAAACATGTCACATTTAGTTTCTCGCGACGTGTTGACTTCACCTAGATATACTATTGAATCAAGGTAACTGTTTGATTCAGTTACATGTAACTATCTATAGTGGTTTTCAAATATCGACGCTATACATGATGTACAATAATATTAGAAGGATGGTATTTTCATAAACTTGTCGCTGGGTAAAGATTTGCCTGGCTGCTTAATCAGTTTCATTGGTTGGCAGCAGTACACCGTAGAGCTTGAGCTTATGCCACTATTGAAAGTGACTTATGTTCAAGAATACGGCGGCTTCAAACTCATCGTGTTGACAACGCACTTGGTGAATACAACTTCTGCAGCAAATAGTCATATATCTTGCGCTCCGAAAACAATGTTGTGGGTGAATGTTATGGAGCCAGTAAATACGACATATAAAATGAGATATGTTTAAATGAACACAGACATCAAATATACCTTTTCAATGAATTCCTCCAATGTATTGTTCTTTAAAATAATTGTTTGAAGGACAACCAGGTACTTTCTTGTACATGTAGTTTTTTCCTTTTTTTTTTAAATCATCTGAAATGTGCAGATATTAGTAAGAAAATAAATGAAGACTTATTTATATCAACTTACCGAAAATGTTTTTTTTTTATTACTATTTATGTATGGAAAGGAGTTGAAGATATCAACTCATAGTACTGCTAACACAATTGGTGAATGGAACTATTGCAGCAAATAGTTATATATCTTGCGCCCAGAAAACAATGTTGCTGATGAATGTTATGGAGCCACTAAATACGACATAAAATGAAATATGTTTAAATGAACGAGGACATCAAATATACCTTCTCAATGAATTTCTCCAATGTATTGTCCTGAAGAAGACTGATTCGCAGTCAAAACGTTGGTGTCTTATTGAAATTTAGTGATAGCCTAAATTCTTTAAAACTGCCATCCTTCAAGAAGTTTATAATTTTGAACCGAATTTGGAATCTTCTGATTTAGTTATTAAACTAGTATTTCCGTTTATGTACCATAATCTGATTTATAATATAATTAGGTACAAAATATTTGCCATATAAAAATATAAATAAAGCGAAAGTAGACTTCATTTATGGAATGTATAGTTTATTCCTGGGCAACATTTCGATAGTTCTGATGTATTTACTTTGTCAGCCTAATCTTATTAAGGCAGTGTCCACTTCAAAACTGTTAAATACAAACTTTAATATTAATAAATAAACATCACTTATAAATACAAACCAATTTACCTTACAGACATTTGACGTCAATTATTTTTACATATGTCAGCCAAATTTAATTTTGATTAAAACTTCGATACTTGAGTGTACATCATACGTCATCAAAAATCCGAATCACACATCGAAAACACATGATTCAAGAGCACCAACAATCAATCTATGCAAATTTGAATTTCAACATTTAATTTCTTACAAATGTCATTATATAGATAAATATAAAGCAGTGTATTACTTTCTTATAACATTGTAGTTCATGAATAAATACTATTCAAGAGCAAATAAATCATGAAAATATATGAAAAAAATTATATAAATGAAGCAGCCAAATTCACAATTTTGAGTCAGATTTTCTCAAAATTGGGCGCTACGTTTTTAATAAAAAAAATATGTATATTTAAAATTAAGATAGTCTATAACACAAAAAAAATCAGCCAAATTAAACACAACACTTTTGAGAAAAAAAAGAAAAACACTGTTTTTCATGGTATTTTTGCCTATTTTATTTTTTTGCTAAAAATTGTCGTGTTTAATTTGGCTGAAAATTTCATCAGGTTTAGTCTGTCGTAATTATAATTTACTGTATTTTTTATATTGATATCGTATTGCCCATTTTTAAATAAATTTAAATTAAATTTGGTGTAATATATAATTTATTTTCTTTTATTATATGAAAGATATTTCAAATTAGTAATATTATTATAAAACTTTAAACCTTTGACTACAAGAATATGTACAATAAATAATATGTTTCATTTATAATAAAAAAAGATATTTGATTTCAAATAGATCAAGACAGATCGTCATTTCACCACTGTTCTGTTATCTTCAGATCGAGTGCTTCACCTTAATATTGATCATCTTTATTTCCGTTTGAGTAGCATTGATTGGCATTATTTTTATACTTGTGGGAATATAGACGAAAAATTATTATTTTTTAACACTATTATTCTTTCACTTATTGATGAGTATGTTCCTATAAAAACAATTAGAATTAAACACAAAGCATCTCCTTGGTTCACTCATACAATAAAAACAATGATCAAGTTCAGAAATAACGCATATTCGCAATTTAATCGAACAAAATCTATTGCTCACTGGAATTATTATAAAATGTTAAGAAATGTCACTGCTGATGTAATTAAGAAGGAGAAAAAAGCATATTTTGAATTCAAATTAAAAAAGACCAGCCGTAATAATATTTGGAAAGCATTGAAGGAATTCAACATTAATATGAAACCAACCCATGATATTCCTAATAACTTGGCCGATGTAAATTTGCTTAACTCACACTTCATAAATTCTATTCCTGTCTCATATCCTGATAATTCTCTACTACATTTCTATCAGTCACATAAATTATTTAGTAACGATACTTGTTTTTCTTTTTCTCTTGTGACTGAGGATGAAATTGCGAAGGTGTTTTATTCTTTAAAGTCTAATTTTACGGGTGTCGACAGTATTAATTTAAAAATGCTTACTCTAATCTTTTCTGATATTGTTTTGCAAATTACACATATTATAAATGAATGTATTCTTAATAATGCTGTTCCTGATCTTTGAAAGCAAGCTGTGGTTAAACCAATAGGTAAATGTAAAAATCCTTCGTCATTTGATGACTTACGGCCAATTAGTATTCTACCTACTCTGTCAAAAATATTGGAAAAAGTTGTTCATTTTCAGATCGTGTCTTATCTAAATAATTTTGGAATTTTGCCGAATATTCAATCTGGGTTCAGGAAGGGTTACAGTACTACAACTGCTTTGCAACATATCGTTGATGATATTATCTATGAAGTAGATAATAAGCGTATGATGCTTTTAGCCCTTCTTGATTTCAGTAAAGCTTTTGACACGCTCAATCATGAACTTCTTTTATCTAAATTGAATTATATTGGTTTTAGTGATTCTAGCATTGAATTTATCCGCAGCTATCTCACTAATCGCTATCAGTTAGTTGACATTAATAACATCAGATCCAGTTGTGCAGCTTTAGACAAGAGCGTGCCTCAAGGGTCTATTTTAGGCCCACTTTTATTTTCCATTTATGTTTTTGATCTGTCAAATTGTGTGAAATTCAGCAATATCCATATGTATGCTGATGACACGCAAATTTATATATTTTTTGACGAAAATGATGTTGCTAGTGCTACTCAGAAACTAAACAATGATCTGGAAGCAATATCTACATACAGTTCGGAAAATTGCCTCAAGTTGAATGCATCAAAATCTATGGTTATGTTATTCGGTAATGATAGAACTAGAAATAAACTGTTGCAAAGTAAGATGATTAATGTTACCATCAATAACATCAAGATTGACATTTCTGAAACTTGTAGAAATCTAGGACTTTTTCTTGACTGCAGACTTAGATTTTCTCAATATGTGTCTCTTCTAATCAGAAAAGCCTTCCTGGCTCTAAAATCTTTAGATATGAATACATTTGTTCACTCTAAACACAACAGAGTAATTTTGTCCAATAGTCTAGTGCTTTCTGTATTCAATTACTGCGATACTATTTATGGACCACTTATTACCTCTCACGATATGGGTCGAATACAGAAGGTACAAAACTGTTGTATACGTTTCATTTTTGGTTTAAGAAGAGGGGAAAGCACTTCGGCATATATAAATGAATTAGGATGGCTTACTATGAATAAGACGAGATTGTTACATGCTGCGTGTCTAGCTCATCGTGTCGTTCTGAACAAATCACCTACTTACTTATTTAACAAATTGTCAATTCGGACTCAACATCATCAACGTAATTTAAGAAATAATCTTCACTATCACATACCCAAACATAAAACAGCTCTTTTTAAAAGGACTTTTAGTCATTTTGTTCCTAGTATTCTCAATAAAGTTCATGCACCACTACTACTAAAACCAGCTACATTTTCTGTGAAATTTAAACAATTATTACTTTCTGAAGGCAGTCCATTTATAAAAAATCTTGAATTTTTCACACATGTTGTTCTCTTTTCTTTGTATTTTATTATCATTAGTTTATGTAGTTGCTTAATAATTCATTTGTTATTTACTAATTTTTTATACTATTAGTCTATTTTATACAAGTTTCTTATACTTGCTATTTTTGTAACTAATATAAAGGTTATATGGTAGAACAGCTTCGGCTGAATTATTGCCAAATAAAAAATCTTATTATTATTATTATTATTATTAAAATATCCGTATAAAGAAAGTGTAATTTTTGCAAAATCTTTCATTTCATATCTAATTTATATACCCGTGTATATGTCTTTACATATATATGCACTTAACTAACTTACTATTAAGTTTTACGAAATTATAAAGAAACAAAACTGAATATTTTATTATTATCTTCATTCTAACAAAATTTGAACAAATTTATTTATCTAGAACTGGAAATAAAAGCATACAAATTTCAAGCGGTTTTATTTCCAGTTCTAGATAAATAAATTTGTTCAAATTTTGTTAGAATGAAGATAATAATAAAATATTAAGTTTTGTCTCTTTATAATTTCGTAAAACTTAATAATAAGTTAGTTAAGTGCATATATATGTAAAGACATATACACGATTTTAACAGTTTAGAAAGTACTTGGGTATATAAATTAGATATGAAATGAAAGATTTTGCAAAAATAAAACTTTCTTGATACGAATATTTTTATTAAAGTTTCGCATTTCTGAGTAAAGTATATATTTGTTTTCAATATTTCGTGTCACAATGTCACATATTTAACGCCTGACGTACAAAACGATGCAACCCAAATGACAATGTTTGCTCTGAACGATGCGGTGTCTGAAGGATTTCAGAGCAGGTACTTTTTATGACGGTTTCACAATAAACATCGCAAACTTTTGTGCCCACAGGCACAGGCTTCTCTGTAACGATAGTGATGAACTGATGACATATCGTGCACGGAACTACTGTTCATATGATATTTTATGCACAACCGAGCTGAAATTAATGTTTTAGCCATAAAAAGCAGACCTAAACACTTGTTTATTGCCCTGGGGTCATAATAAAATAATTTTCTCTAAATACATGATAATTTTTGTTTCTTGTAAATACTTGATTTTGCAAAATGTTTGACATATAAATGTACCTGTTTAATATTTTGAATATAAAATGAAATATTCTTTGCTGTGCAAAAAAATGTATGTACCAATGGTGAAATAAGCATTTCTGACTAATAACATGCTCAGGGTCAGAAACGCTAACTTCACCACTGGTAGAAACTATATTCACTCTTGATACATAAATATCTATTATATGATTTAGCAAATCCGAATTGTGGAAAAAAAGATAGATTATAAGACAAAATCTCTAAATTTCTTCCGTTTTCCTTCTTCTTCGTCCAATGTATAATAGCATTTCTTCTTTTTCCATTTCCCGTCCAACGTCCATTGCACTGCAAATATTTTAGCGGAATACTACAGGCGTTCTCCTCAAACAAACTGCATCAGTGTGCGTCGATGAGTTCGCCACCTTAGCCGCCACCGCCATCGCCACCGCGTTGGTTTGCGATCCGCTTGATGTTCTTCTATTTCGACCGACATCACTATAGTTTATCTTTTCGCCGCTATATCTACTCAGCACCACTTGCTTACACAAACTATTTTACGGCATAAATACTTATTCCAGTTGTTATAATTGTGAATATCTTCTATATAAAACACGGAATCTTCTTCAAATTTATAGGTAGAATGTATAAATATGTACAGTATATAATACTTATTACGTTTCAAAAAATAAACTTTACACACTTGCAAAAAAAATAAAACTAAATATTTTATTTTTTTTAACTATGTTCTCGAAGTTCATTTTTGGATTTTTTTAAATATGTTATATGTAATATGACTCCCCACAAGACATTAAAGTTTAATTGAAAAAACATGTCTAGTATAGAAGAAAAAAATTTAAATGTATGGAAAAAGTAGGTTTTTTGCATTTTAAAAATAGTTTTCGTAGTTTGTTTTTTTTTATTATAGATAATATTATTGGTAATATTTATTGTAAATTTTAATATAAAAACAGGTTTAGTACTAAAATTACAGTTAAAATAATGTTTAAAATATATTTTTGGGTGTATAAATTAATGCAAATATTAAAAAAATTAATTTATTTTCATTGAAGAGTAGTATCTTCTTATTTATATATACATAGATAGCTTGTAACATTAAACAGTATTCAATAACAAAATTAAATCTTTTATATTCATTTTGAAATTCGCGCGCATGAGTATCATTTAACCTTAAACGGCAACATCTCTAATGTTTCGTCTTTTGCCGTACCGAAACTGCATTTTCATATAAGTGCAGTAATGAATACAGTTGCAAATTCCCCCGGTTTTTGCACTGTAGTGTGAATACAAGCACGATCTTAAATGATTATAATCTTATAGCTAAAAATGGCAGGAATATAATGCTGATATCTCTAACCCTCAATCTAGTTTACTACTAGAGATATCTAAATTCAAATTTTAAATTTAAATTACAAATTCTTACTTTATAAAGTTGGTACTTCTGATTCGAACAAAAGAAAAAAACTGATATCTTATAGAAAAAAGTGCTGGAAATCTAATTTTGAAATCTCATTTAGTATATTTCTCGAGATATCAAAGGTTAAATTTCAAATGTAAATTACAAATAAAAATGATTCGTAGAATAGTGTTTATTTTATTGCGTTAGTAATACTGATTCAAGCAGAAAAAAAAATTGATGTACTATAGTAAAAAAATGTCTAGTTCTGAAATGTAAAATTATTTATTTAGTTTATTTCTCGAGATATCAAAAGTATAATTTTAAAATTAAATCACAAATAAAAATATTCGTGGACTAGTTTATATTTTATATTGTTAGTACTTCTGATTCGAGCAAAATGAAACAAGTGAAATCATAAAATTTCTATAGAAAAAAGTGCCAGAAATCTATTTCTGAAATCTGATGTGCTCTATTTAGTTTATTTCTTGAGATATCAAAGTTCACATTTGAAATGTAAATTACAAATAAAAAGTGTTTGCGGAATAATTTTGATTTTATAACGTGGGTACTACTATTTAATAATAAACAACACTCGTCCGTCAAATTTGTGTTTCATTTCGTCTTTTGACTGGTTATTTGGAGTTGAATTTATATAGACTGCTTGCCACTGGACTGCTAGCATATCATTTTACTAAGATAAGTGTTATCTTTTCTTTTTATAATAGTTTAGATTTTTTGTAGTATATTTTCTTTTCATTTCGTTATTTGTTTATATTAGTTACGTACTTAGAAACGCTAAGTTATGTTTTGTTCTGGTATGATTGACGGTTGACAGGTGTCAATGTAATTTATTTATTTATTTTTATTTCTATTTTCCTTTATGGTTAAGGGTAAGTTTGGTAAGCTACCTTAACTTCTACTCTATTACCGAGAGAACCCTTCTTTTACTATTTTTTGTTTAAATGTGGAATAAATGGGAAAAACTTGATGAATGTAAGTTTGGGACGTGGAATGTTCGTGGTATAACTGGTAAAGAAAATGAATTGATGAATGTAATGCGTGTGTATAATGTAGATGTTTTGTGTGTCAGTAAGACTAAGAGGAAAGGCTGTAGTGAGGAAGAGGTGGATGGAATGGTTTGCTTGTGGTCGGGTGTAGCTGAGAATGAACGTGCAAAGCATGGAGTAGGTGTGCTTGTTAGTGAAAGAATGAAACCGTTTGTAAGGGATTATGATTGTATTTCATCTAGAATTCTTTGGTTGAGATTAAAGGTAGGCTTTCATAGAATCTTCGTTGTGTCAGTTTATGGCCCAACTGAATCTGAAAATGATCTCGAAAAAGATCGGTTTTGGAATTTGTTAGATAGTGTGATTGATTTGTGTGATCCAGGTGAGAAAGTTATCGTATGTAGTGATTTAAATGGTTGGGTGGGAGTAAAGAGAAGTATGCCTGGGAACGTTTTGGATAAGTTTGGTGATGTGAGAGAGAATGAAAACGGTTGGAAAATAGTATCTTTCTGTTTGGAGCGTAATCTTTTTGTTTCCAACTCTATTTTTAAACATAAATTAGTTCATTTGTATACATGGGAGAATATGCGTGAGAATAGACGAAGTGTAATTGATTTTATTTTGTATGATGAACGATTCAGAAGTTTAGTTATAGATACGCGAGTGAAGCGTGGTGCTGAATTGGGTACGAATGACCATTATTTGGTGGTATCGCGTATACGTCTGAGTAAATGTTGGCGGATGAGGGTGAAAATACCGAAATAATGTTTCGTGTGAAATCCAGTGTACTGCAGAATGAGGATGTTAGAGATAGGTTTGTTGAGAAAATTAATGAATCTTTGCCTGTATGTGAGCCTAATTTTGAATGCAGCATAAATTATGTTTGGTTGAAATTTAACGATACAGTTCTTAAATATGCAAAAGAAGTTTGTGGTGAATGTAGTTTAGGCTCTTGTCTAAAGAATGCATGGTGGAATGAAGAAGTAAAAGAGGCGATTGAGGTGAAAAAGAGAGCATATTTGCGATTTCTAAATGTGAAAGATGTGCCTGGAAGTTTACGTGATGAATGCTTGCTGGAATACAAGAGGTTAAATAAATGTGTTAAGAGAGTAGTAAGAGAAAGCAAGGCGCGTTTTAATGATTTGATGAGTGAAAGATTGACTAATGATTTTAGTATGAATAAAAGAATGTTTTGGTTGATAGTGAAGAGATTGAGAGGTGGTAATGTAAGGGCATCATTTGTCCTTTATTTAAAGGTAAAGGTAGTTCTAGTGAATGTACTAATTTTCGTGCGATAAGTTTGCTGAGTGTGGTAGAGAAGTTGTACGGGAAGATACTTATTCATAAGGTACGAACCTTAACAATCTCCAAGTTAAGCGATATGCAAGGTGGTTTTTTGCCTGAGAGAGGGTGTGTGGATCAATTGTTTTCTCTTCGTATGATTGTTGAAAAGTCACTCGCTACGAACAAGATGGTGTTCTGTGGCTTTCTCGATCTTAAAAAAGCATATGATAGTGTTCATCGCGAGACATTATGGAAAGTACTGCTACAGTACGGTATAAATGGTAATTTTTTGGGGGGCAATTCGTGGGCTGTATGAAGGCAGTGAGGCTGCGGTGAGAGTTAATGGTAGATTGAGTTATTGGTTTTGTATAGATATTGGTGTGAAACAAGGTTGTGGGATGTCTCCGTGGCTCTTTAATTTGTACATGGATGTATTGTTACGAACGGCGTTAAATGGGGTAGATGGTGTACATATTGGTGGTAGTGTTGTGCCTGCGTTAGCGTATGCGGATGATGTTGTTGTTATGGGTGAATCTGAAGAGCAATTGAGACGAATGATTCTAAGTATAAATGAAGTAGGAAAAGATTTAAATTGATTGATAAATGTAAAGTGTTAGTGTTTGAAACGATCGATTTGGTGACTGACTGCAATGTTTCGGTGAATGGTGTGAGATTGGGTCAAGTGAATGAGTTTTTATATTTGGGTAGTATGTTTTCGAGGGATGGACGTATTGATTGTGAGATTGAAAGAAGAGTATCTGCGGGATGCAAGGTATTGGGTGCTCTGGGAACCTTTGCTCGAAATGTGAATGTATCCAGAGATGCTCGATTGAGTGTCTATAATGGTGTTTTAGTGCCTACATTGATGTATGGTAGTGAATGTTGGGTGTGGATGAAGAAACATGAACGTCGTATAACTGCTGTGGAAATGGGGTATTTGCGGGGTGTATGTGGTTATACTAGAAGAGATCGTGTCCGGAATACATTGGTGTATGATGAGTGTGAAATTGAGAAGAATGTAGTTAGAAAAGTAGGTATAAGTCAGTTGAGATGGTTTGGGCATGTAGAACGTATGTCGAATGAGAAATAGGTAAAACAGGTATATGTTGGTGAAATTGAGGATGAAAGATTGCGTGGACGACCTATGAATAAATGGATGAATATGATTGAAGGATTGTTGCGTGAACGAAAGTTTCTGAGTATGAGGAACAAACGTGCTTGTATGAAAGGAATAATGAATGTGGATGAAGCTAAAGTGGTGTGTCAGGATAGGAACGTTTGGCGAAGATTACGGAATGAATCTGATGATTTTATACAAGTGCAGGCTATCGCTTTTATCTTTTATCTTTGTAGATTCGTTGTTAGGTTCGTTTTTTAGAATCGTTGTTAGGAGTAAGCGTGAGTAATTTGAGATGTTTTATGCATATGTTATGTACGTCGAAGAAAGAGGATGAATGATAAGTGAATAGGAATGATGTGATTTAAGGTTTGATTGTGATAAATGATTTCGAGTGTAATAAATGATTGAGTTTATATGGAGTGATCTATGAATGTGGTTTAAGTGAGGGTGATGTGTTCGGATGATAATGTTTGACGGGGGCTGATTATTTGATTAATGTAATGAGTGAATATTTTATGAGTGATTTTAGGGTTCGTGCTACCCCATTTGTTGGGATATAGCGTGAAGATATGTATGTATGTATGTATGTATATATATATATATATATATATATATATATATATATATATATATATATATATAGATATTTTACGATCGGCAAATGTTTTAAACTTCAAATGCTCCGAATTATATCGTATTTGATATCATATAAAAGGGCTTTAGAAGAAGTTCCAGATGAAATAAAATATATATATATATATATATATATATATATATATATATATATATATATATATATATATATATATATATATATATATATATATATAGTATATTTTACAATCGATAAATGTTTTAAACTTAAAGTGTTCCAAATTATATCGTGTTTGATATCATATGAAAGGGTTTTAGCAGAATTTTCAGATGATATAATAAAAAATCACACTTGATGAGAGACATTTCTCCTCTTAGAAGGGTGGTTTTATATTTATATCACCGGTGATATTTTGACGTTTGAGTTTAGAGCAGCTGCTAACAAATTGTGTTTATGATAGTTGGACAATTTATTTTGTGTGAAATGATTTATTGTGAATTGTATTGGATTATAGAGGTGTTAATATAATTTTCATTTGTAAAATATGTACATATTGGGATGCCTAGCACAGTGGTATGAAGTCGGCCTGTGGATCCTGAGGTCCCTGGTTCGATTCCCACAGGCGACAAATTTTCATAATTTGAAAAAGCTATCCCTGTGGCTCCTCCACCACTAACATGTTTGGGGGCCGTGATTTGACGACTGGTAACCGCACTTCACGCGCAAAATATATCACTTACCGAGATCTGCTGTAGCAGAGTGCCACACCCAGTAATGGGTAGAAGGCGTGATGATATATTTTTTTTTTTATATATTTGTAAAATATGTTATTTTAAAATATATATGCGTAAAAAATATTAGATATTTGAAATGTAAAGATGCTAATTATGCATTAAACTAAAAATATTTGAAGTGTTGAACAACATCAATTAACAAGTTAACTTTGAGTTATCATTTTAATGCATTTATTTGTATTTCATTAGAAATGGCTTTCTTGTACAGTCATTGTTTAACATGTTCTATTACTTACCAGCCACTCTGTATAAAAATGAGTGACGATCAGTTCCACCTTTGCAAGACGGGCGAGTTTAAGTGGTGCTGTAGTTCCTGTCGCAGTGCGAGGGGAGCTATTACAACAGATGATGATGAGCGTGAAGTTTCGACACCACCCCGCCTAACTAACACCCCGGTCGTGAACATTAAAACATTACTGGCTGTTAAAGATGAAATTATCTCGCAATTTAACAACAAATTTGATGAGTTGCTAAAATCCGTCCAATTTTGCAGCGATAAGATTACTGACTTTGAGAGTAAAATGAGTGAATTTGATAATAAACTTAAATGTATTGAACAAATTAAAACCGAGAATATCGAATTAAAGAAACAGGTGGTTAATTTAACTAAAAGTGTGAATGATCTAGAACAATACAGTAGACTAAATAATGTTATTATTCATAATATACCAGAATTGAATAACAAAAATGTTACTTCATTAGTAACTCAAGTTGCCAAAATAACTGGTATAGGGTTGGCAACCTTGCGTGGATGAGCAAAGATTGATAAATTTCGCAGTAAACTTAAATTAGAAAAGTGCAGCTTTTTGTGCAGTTAGTATACCTTAGACTGTATTAAAAATCAAAAGTATTACAGTACTAGTAAAGTGAGAACTACAATTTAAAAATTCTGGTAAAAAAGTGCTTCTAACCTAACTTTTTGACATTCAAACATGTGCTCTAAAGAAGAGATGCAATCGATATTATCGAAACTCGATAAACTGGATAAATTAGATAGCTTGGAGACGAATGTAAACAACATAGCTTCAATGTTAAACTCCTTTAAAGAAGAAATCGCTCTACATAACACGAAAATCTCTCAGTTAGAGCAAACTTTCCAGAACCAGCAAAGTATCAACAATGATTTATTTCAAGTCACTAAAATCATTAAACAGAAGAACCTGATATTCGTAGGCATCCCCGAGACCGAAAAGAAGCACAGTGAGCTAGAAAATAAAGTAATATCTATAATAAATGAGTACTTGAAGATAACAGTGTCTGGCAAAGATATTGATAAGTTTCATCGTATTGGCCGGGATCAAAATAAACCCAGGCTCATCTTAGTAACTTTTCTGTCACTCAAATTACGAAATTTAATATTTTCTTCAAGAACTAACCTTAAAAACAGTGGCATCTACATAAACGAAGATCTCAACAAACAGGAACTGAACGAAAGAAAGAAGCTCTTAGCAGCTGTAAAAGAACAAAAAGCAGCAGGGAACAACATCAGAATCTACCGAAATAAATTATACACCGTCAGCAATAAAAGGAAAGATAGAACTTCGTCTTCAGAAGGAGAAAGCCCAACATCAAAAATAAACCAAAAGCCGAAAATATCGAAACATATGGATACTACGCCAGAAGAAGCCCCCGTAGCTGGACAATCAACACTGCACTCTTTTTTAGCATCGGGTACCATGTAACAGCAGAAGGGATGACCCATACACAACCCTCGCCAGATGCTAACAAACGCACCAAGCTAAGTTATTCACACAGGGTCAAATCAAGCGAAGATCATCTCAGCGTGGTTTTCTGGAACATTAACGGTTATAATAATTTATTTAATGATGATTTCGAAATGCAACAGTCTCTACTGCGTGGTGATGTTCTTTGTTTGAACGAGACCTGGTGTTATAACGAAATAGATGTATTTTTTCCTTTTTTTCTCCTATTTACAATTTGCTTATCATATGCTGTTTAATTATGACTTGCTTTCTTCATAAATTTTATTTGCTACTCAATTTAAATGCTTATGTAATGTAATATATAATGTTAAATTCACTCACATGTCTATATTATACGTAATTTTATACACTATGCCAATCTATTTGTATAAGGTTTGTAAAAATCTAAAAACGAATAAATCTAATTAATTAATTAATTATGTTGCCAAAATAACTGGTATAGATATTAATGAAAATCATTTAGATGCCATGCACCGGCTACCATCAAACATGAAAGATAAACTGCGAATGATAATCGCCAAGTTTACATCGCGTTTAATGAAAGATAATTTTCTAGCGGCTTCAAACATTGCCCTGATTTTACTACGTTAAAAATTTTTAAGGATAAACCTATGCAAAGTATTTTTGGCAATGAACATTTAACTGGAATTAATAATGCTCTCTTTAAAAGATATCGTGAAGAATTAAAGAGCAAAGGGTTTAAGTTCGTTTGGTCGAAGAACTGCAACATTTTCATTAGAAAAGATGAAAGCTCACGTGTGATCCCGGTTCAGTGCGACAGTGATATTAATAAATTATTGTAGATACCAAATTCGAACTTATGGATTTTTCTGTATACTACCAGAACGTTAGAGGTTTACGAACAAGAACAAACGATATTCGAATAAATTCAAGTGAATGCGATTTCGATGTGTTATGTTTGACTAAAACATTTTTTAATTCATCTATGTACGATCATGAAATATTGTCCCCTGAATATAACATCATCAGGCGTGACAGATCCACCAGCTCATCTGTAAAATCAGACGGAGGCGGAGTTCTAATCGTCGTTCACAACAAGTTGTCTTATGTCGAACTCAGTGACTGGTGCTCCGGGGCCGAGGATATTTGGATAAGTATAAATATTAACAATTATTGTGTCTATATTCCCCCCGACGATCGTATTGCAATGACGCTATTTTTAGATAAATTATCCAATTTACTTGAAAATGAAACTAATGGCCCATTTTTAATATGTGGTGATTTTAACCTTCCACATTTAATTTGGGAATCCACAAATAATAACAATTATTTGAAAGCCTGCAATACATACTATGCTGTATCTTCAGACTTTGTTGATTTACTCGAATATTGTGGCTTACGGCAATTTCATCATGTAAAAAATAGAAATAATAGGATTATTGACTTGGTATTATCGTCTAATGAAGTTCTCACTATTATGGAATGTGAGTTACCATTAAGTGTAGTAAATGCACCATCCACCAATTGAAATAACATTAAATTTACGCAATCTACTAATATTACCTGCGAAAAAAATCTACAAATATGCCGTTGCAAATTACGATCACATTAATGATTATTTTTTTAATATTAACTGGGTAGAAGAATTTAGAAATTGTAATACTGAGGAAATGATAAAAACTTTTTATGACAATATTTGGGTTGCTGTTAATGAATTTGTGTCCTGTAAAACTATATCTAATAGATCTTATCCTCATTGGTACTCTTTTAATCTAATAAAACTTATAAAAGAAAAAGACAGAGCTCACAAAAGATATAAAATTTACAAGACTCAAACGCATTATAATATTTTCTCCATGCTAAGGAGAAGGGTAAAGAGTATGATTAGAGTTTGCTATAATTCCTATGTCGACAACATTGAAGGACAAATAATTAACAACAATAAAAAATTTTGGTCATTTGTATCTTCATTCAAGAAAAATAATATTCCATTACAGATGGAGTACAATGGAATTAAGTCTAACAATGGTGTCGAAACTTGTAATCTCTTCTCCGATTATTTTAAATCAGTATATGTGAATGATACTTCTAAAGTGAATCACACAAACTCTGATCATACTGCTAATACAAAGCAGTATATCAACTGTTTATAAGCTGTTGACATTAATGAAGATACAGTTTTCGATACATTGTGTCGCCTTGATGTGAACAAAGGTGCAGGATCTGATGAGATATCCACTATATTTATAAAAAAATGTGCTCTGTCTCTTAGTTTACCTCTCAGTTCAATTTACAATAAATCAATTCAAGAAGGCCATTGTCCAGATGTATGGAAGGAAGTTTATGTTGTTCCTATCTTTAAAGGAGGAAATAAAAATTTAGTTGAAAATTACAGACCGATTTCAAAATTCTGCATTTTCGAAAAGATTTTTGAGTCTTTAATTTTCACTTCCCTTTTTGCTACTGTCAAACCATTTTTGCATCCTCAGCAACATGGCTTTATTCCGGGACGCTCCGTGGACACTAATTTGGTTGAGTACACTGAGTATATTTTAAAAACAATGGATGAGAGAACTCAGGTGGATGCCATTTATACTGATTTTTCTAAAATTTTTGATAACATCAATCATTCTCTTTTGTTAAACAAATTAGCTGAATTTGATGTAAATGGTACTCTACTTAAATGGTTCTCATCTTACTTAACCAACAGCAAACAATGTGTTGTAACACATGGATATCTATCAAATTACGTTACGGTTACGTCGGGTTTACCTCAGGGTTCTCATTTAGGCTCCTTAATTGTTTAATATCTTCATTAATGATATTTCAAAATGTTTTTTATTCGCTAATTTTATATTATATGCTGACGATATAAAAATTTATCACTAAATAAAGTCAGTTAATGACTCTACTCTATTATAACTAGACCTGGACAATTTTTATAACAATTGTACTATTAACAAATTAAGTATTAATATCTCTAAATGTTGTGTTATTAGCTTCACTCGCAATAGAAATAAATTTTTGTACAATTATATGATTAATGGAGAAATGCTAATTCAAGCCAGTGAAGTAAAAGATCTTGGCGTTATATTTGATCAAAAATTAATATTTGACTCACATGTGAACTACGTTACAAAAAAGGCTTATAAGATGTTAGGATTTATGATAGGTACATCCAAAAAACTTTAAAAATCCATTGCAATTCTCTGTTTATACTATTCTTTGGTCAGAAGTCATCTTGAATTTTCTGTCGTCACGTGGTTGCCTAATTATGATGTTTATATAAACCGAATAGAAAGAATTAAGAATAGAATTTTAGAGTTTTTTTGTCTTAAAATTTCCGACATACAATATAAGTTTGTTACCCTTAAGGAAACGAAGAGTATTAGCAGATTTAATATTCCTATATAAGCTCGATAATTACTTAATTGATGCACCTGCAATTCTCAGTCGCTTGTCGTTCAGAGTCCCATGTTATACAACTAGATCCCTAAATTTATTTAATATACCTATTACTACCACTAATTCTGCTGCAAATTCTCCGGTTAATAGAATTTCACTACTATTTAATACCCTTATGAGTGACAGTTCATTACCTGATATATTTATCGTCAATTTAAAGCATTTCAAACAATCAATTACTGCGTTCTTATGAAATCTGGTATTACCTACTACACTTTATTACAATTGGTTTTTTTATTATTTGTTAAGGTGACTTTTTTTTTGTTGTTCTACATATATGCTACATTTTGTTATATATTTGTAAGTGCCGCTCCTTTATTGGGACCTTGTCCTGTCGAGCGGCCAAATTCCTTAAAATAAAATAAAATAAAATAAAATTTCAGCTTGACAGTAACTTTCTCCGCTCGTTTAACCTCCATTTTCACAAATTCACATGTGTCAAATTCGCTATCTGTGTTTGTAAATAAAATTTAATATAATACGAACATAAATATACTTTCCCGAAAAATTAACCAAGCAAAAGTTACTAAAAATATCACCTTCAGTTTCTCACTGGTGAAAGGTGATATGACGTCATCAAAATATCACCGAAATCGAGGTAAAGTTATAGAATAGCAATCCTTGATGTTTTATCACTCTCGGGTAGTGTAATGAACAAGAAGTCCAATTCGTGATAGCTTTTGTTTTCCAGACTCACTATTCTAATATAAAATAATGCTGTCAATGTCAATTATAACTTTGGCAATACAAACTTTCATACATTATTAAATAATTATGTACGGGAGATCCAGAGTTCGAATTCCACTCAAAATAAAAATATATTAACAATAATACTACGGCTCAATGGATCCAAACGCTATATTGTATTTAGGATTAAGTACCTGTTGTGCATAAATAAATAATGATATCAAAAAAAATTAAAATATAGTCATGTATTACAAATAATAAAATTAACAATTAACTCAATAAATTATTGCAAAATTTAAGGAAAACCAGCAAGTTTGGAAGATAAAGACAATCCAGATTGGGTACCTTCTTTAAATATGGGAAGTTGTAATGTAAATACTAGTTTATAGCATTATAAAAGATTTGCGAGTCGGCTTACAAAGGTGCGATGTTTGTAATAAGTAAAACATATAGTAATTTTCATTTATTAATGAACATCAAAACATTTTACTAATAATATATGTTATAATAACTTTTACTAACGACTCATAATACATATCATTGACAAAATGGTAAAAATATTTTTGGTTTTACCTTTACGTTATCTTATAAAATATAACAAGAAAACTAGTAATAAAATAATAAAAACTTAAAACCATAAAATCTCATTCAATTCTAAAGCTTCCTACTCATCTTGCTTATTAAAAATTTGCAGAATATTTTTAAGAAAGATAATTTAAAAGTACATTTATTTGTTACTTATGGAGAAATAACAAACATAACGATTACAGAAACACGCTGTTAATATTTCTGTGGAACTAGTTAATGAGAAACAAGGTAGTAGTAATATACCTAACACTAGCCGCTGCAATAGTTCTTGCACTAACTGAAAATTTACCTTCCACTGAGTATGAAAATTCTCCAAATATTACAGATTTAAAAAATAAAATAATCTCTCCCTATTCTATAACTATCATTATCTATTAATAATCGATAAGTTAAAGATAATTTTTATTTTTCATTATTATTTTACAAACAATTACAATTTTGGTATTCTGAGACCAAAATAATTTAGCTTAGCCTCAACAAACTTACTGTATTCTAACGCTAGCAGTTTTCCTAGTTCTTTCCATTGCTTCAGGCTGCAATTGTTTAGGCGCTTTAAGGAAGTCTGGTATAAAAACGAGCCATATATAACTCTACAGCTTCTGAAATTAGGAAACATCTGTCCACCAGATTGTATATTATCCAATAAACTAGATGTTTCGGTAGTAAATTTATCACTGGCTCTTGAGATAAAGGATACGATTCCAGTCAAGAATTTTACAGTATTGTGGTGTTTGTAGGAGGACCATGTTTTGTTGGATGCACATAAGTAAGTTGGTCTTTCAGTGTAAATTTCAGAGTAGTCAATAATAACAGTAATTTTGTTTTCAAAATGTTCTCAAAATTACTCTGGCATTTTTTTATATAGAATTTCTTCATTTGGCCAGATTATATACTTTTTAAATCGCTTGTAAAATATGTTAAAATTTTATAAAATATCCTGCTAGCTGTACTTCTATGTTCTAAATCTATCATCTATAATACGGTGAATAATGTATGTAATCAGAAATAATATATACTGTTGAAATTTGGTAATCAAGGATATTTCACTTATGAAAGGTTCTACTGATATTAATATTTAGTAGGGTAAGAGGGAATGCCTGTATAAAAAAATTTTCTACCATCATTTATGGCGTAATGGCACAGTGGTTATCGTGTCGGCCTGTGTATCCAAAGAACCCTGGTTCGATCCACACAGCCGACAAAACATTTTCACCAATTTAAAATTACCCCTGTGGCTCCCCCACCACTAACATCTTTGGGGGCCGTGATTTGACGGCTGGTAACCGCACATCACGCGCATAAATATATCACTTATCGAGATCTGCTTTGGCAGAGTGCCACACCCAGTAATGGGTAAAAGACGTGATGATATATTTATTTTATTTATTTTATTGTTTTTAAGAGTCAATATGTTATTTTAGAATATTCCCTCTGCAAATAGTAAATTACGGCAATTCTAGATGTTAATTAATTTTTTAAAGATAATCCCTCCTATTCTGTATAAAAATAATAATAACAATATAGCTTTATTTATTCACATCAATGGCGGGGTTCAGCCACAGGCTGATCTTCCACCTAACCAGTACAAAAAAAACTACAAAACAAAAACAGAAAATGATGTCAACCAACCTAAGATCTCAATCACAAAATTTTGAGTTAACTATAAATTGGAACTAAATTACAGATATCATTTTAACTTAAATAAGCATTTTACATGGTTCTTGAATGTGTTTATTAATTAATTAATTTAATAAATATGATGGACAACACAAGTTTAATTTTATGTACAAGACATAGAAAAAGTATTTTGACACGATTATCGATATAATTTAAATTTGTTAACGAATGGTATCGAGTAATATGATCATATTTTAGTACACCAAGCAACTATTTTGAAGGAGAGTAATTTTATATTTATCACCCTGTGTCAAGTTGGGAACATAGACACGTGCGCAATAATCTAATAAGGGCAAGATTAATGAGTTTTATTTTCTTACTTAAATGTTCACGAAATAGAGTATTTTCGTCTATTAGCACGCCTAAACTTTTAATAACACTGCATCGTTTTAATTTTGAGCCGTCAAGAATTATATCAGTAGATTGACAATTTCCAAATACCAGTAAAGAAGATTTTTCTGCCTTAATTTTCAATACATTATTTTTAATCCACATTACCAAATTATTGAGATCTGAATGAATAGATTTACACATAATTACAGTATCAGCTTTTATACATGATGTCAAAATTTGTGTATCATCTGCATACAAATGGATAGAGCAAAAAGGCAAAGTTGAGGGCATGTCAGCAACGTATAAAAGAAAGAATAAAGGACCTAGAATGGAGCCTTGTGGTACCCCTTGATTTAAAGATAAAGAATTAGAAGATGAACAGAATGAATTCGATGTCATATATACTTGAAAACTTCTGTTAATGAAATAAATACTGCACCATTGAAGAGCATTTATACTGAAGTTGTAAAAATTTAATTTAGCTAATAAGTAATAACATTTCATGGTCCACCATGTCAAAAGCTTTTGAAAAATCAATTCGAATTAAAAATGTAATATTAGAGTTATCGTAGTTCTTAACAATATAATCAATATTTAGCAGACAAGTGTTCGTGCTATAAACGTTTCTAAATCCGGATTGTGTTGCGGGTAAAGTATTTTTATCGTTGACATAAATTACTATTTGTTCACAACATATCTTTTCTAGCATTTTAGACATGGTAGGTAAAATGCTAATACGGCGTAAATCATCAAAACTAGATACATACATTATCTTGTTTAGCTATAGGTTTAACTTCAGCTGATTTCCAAATGTCCGGTATGCACCCTTCAAGAATAGATGTATTTATGATGTGAGTTACATAGATTAATATCTTTGGTCAAATGATTTGGATCATTTTAATCGAAATATCATCGACGCCAGTTGCATTAGTATTTAAAGATTTAATCACCTGTTCAATTTTATCTATATCTACACAACTAAATTCTATCTCGATAATTAACTCTTAACGATCGATAAGTTAATGACAACCCTGAATTTTCACGGTTAATCTATAGATTAACACCCTTTCAGAATTTTGTGAACCCAAATCATTTATTCCGTTACTTCTATTTTACAAAACTGCCAGTATTAAAAATACTACTTTTAACCACACATTTCATGAAACTGTATACTATTTTTTATAATAACAGCTACGTATATTAGTAAACAAAATCGTGATTATAACAAAAAAATGCTAAGCTAAATTATTTTGGTCTCAGAATACCAAAATTGTAATTGTTTGTAAAATAACAATGAAAAATAAAAATTATCTTTAACTTATCGATTATTAATAGATAATGATAGTTATAGAATACGGAGAGATTATTTTATTTTTTAAATCTGTAATATTTGGAGAATTTTCATACTCAGTGGAAGGTAAATTTTCAGTTAGTGCAAGAACTATTGCAGCGGCTAGTGTTAGGTATATTAGTAATACCTTGTTTCTCATTAACTGGTTCCACAGAAATATTAACAGCGTGTTTCTGTAATCGTTATGTTTGTTATTTCTACATAAGTAAAAAATAAATGTACTTTTAAATTATCTTTCTTAAAAATATTCTACAAATTTTTAATAAGCAAGATGAGTAGGAACCTTTAGAATTGAATGAGATTTTATGGTTTTAAGTTTTTATTATTTTATTACTAGTTTTCTTGTTATATTTCATAAGATAACGTAAAGGTAAAACCAAAAATATTTTTACCATTTTGTCAATGATATGTATTATAAGTCGTTAGTGAAAGTTATTTTAACATATATTATTAGTAAAATGTTTTGATGTTCATTAATAAATGAAAATTACTATATATTTTACTTATTACAAACATCGCACCTTTGTATGTCGACTTTGTAAATACTGCATCTTTTATCCACGATGTAGATATACTGTAAAAACATTTTCTTAATATATTTCGATTCCTTGTAATACACTCTTAGAAATTATGAATCCGCGTTATAAATAAGCTATTTTATTAAATCATAAATTTCGCAATTCTACGAAAGTTTGGCAAACTAAGATTTCAAAAAGCATAATATTTAGACAATACCAGATTACAGATAAATGTGTTTCTGTTTTGTCTGGAAAATTGTCTTCTTTATTTGATCAGAGTTGTGGTTTCACTATAAAAGTTAACTGGTTTTGATAAATAGACAAAATAGTAATTTATGGCTGTTAATTTCACTATGGCTAACTATAGTATGATGAAGCGTTATGCAAATTCAGCATATTACTAATTATTTCCGCTAAACATTTTAATATGACTATATATAGATTAATGAACTGCAGGGGTTATTTTTTGTATTGTAATACTTTTATGTAAATGTATTTATTTCTCTAAATTTACGCCGGTAGTCCTGATTAGGTTAACTTACGTTTTTTAACTGTAAAACTTTTCATGACTACAATTTTATCCCTAATTTTATATATTTGTCAGTATCCTGGTTAGGTATTAAAATGTATGTATTGCGACGTATCTGGCAGTGATACGGCCAAACAAATTGGCGACGGTATGCTCGGGCGCCAATTGCTCGGATAGCAATCCGGTCGGAGGAATCAGGTGTGGTTGTAGAAAATAAGAACACAGCAAATTTGTTAAAAATCATAAAATAATGTAATTTTATTTTCGTGTAGGTGAGTATTTGCCAGGGAGGCCGTAGGTGATGTCGGGGTTGGTGAAATGGTTGGATACGGTCGCTGGGGCGACCACGACGGTCGGCGATGCGGTGAGCGTCGCGGCGGAGACGCCTTGTGACGGTGACACGGCGGTACGGAGCTCGACGATGACGCTGAAGGCGTCGTGGCGATGAAACGAAATGCGTGATGATGATCCGCCAGGTAGTAACGGGGAGGAGTGGGGGAGCGGCGCACGGCCGGAGCCGCGACTCGCAACACCGGTGTCGGCCTCACCGCAGCGCCCACGCGTGAGACTCTCAGCGCGGTGACGAAGCGGGGGTCGAGCGACTCGTGCTACGCTGAGCCCGAGTCGGTCGCGGAGAGAGGGGGTGGGGTAACACACAGGTGACAGGACGGCAGGGGAGTGCGGGGTAGGTATTTGACACTTTGCACGTGAACACTGCGAGCAACACAACAATAGGAAAACAAAGGCCGGTTTGATGAACAATATGTGCGAGACTCACACTCCACGGACCGCGAGACCTCGGAAGCACTGTACGTGGCGCTGAACGGTCAAACCGGAATTTGACAGGTAAAAGAAAACGGATGGGACTTACCACGGGTCGGGAACCTGACGGAGCTGACGACGGTGACGGTGATAACGGCGATGACGGTGATGACGGTAATCCCAAAATGCGGAGAACTCGCGGCGAGACGTGAGACACGGTTTCTGGGGTTTCAGTCGGTACTTTAGTCGTGAGCACGGCTACTAGTTTTAGATTTCGATAACTCGATTTCGGAACTGCCTGACTGTTCGCTCTGACCGCGTATTTATACTACATTTGTTAATTAATCGTGTCCGGTTAGGTTGGCGGCGGCTCATCCTATGTTAACCAAATGGGTGGTTTGGTTTCAGAAGGAAACCAGGGTAAAAACCACCCGATTTGGTTTAACATAGGTGTGCCGGCCGCAGAACGCGGAGACGTACGCGGTGTCGAAATTTGAACGGATTCGGTGGCTTGCCGCGCGTAAATGGATCGCCAGGTCCGGCTTCAGAATAATTCTGAACGCGAATAAAATTATTTCGCGTTTTTAAATATTGTGACGAACGACTTCGTCACATCCTCGGGGTACTCCGGTATGAAAAAAGAGGGGTGTCGTGGGGTTTAGGAGGGTGGTTTGACAACCCTGGCATATGTTTACAGGTCCAAATATTTACAACAATATTCAAAAACAAATATTTACAAAGAAATGTGCCAAAATAAACTGTTTCCAAAGCGAAACAATATTTCGCGGAGAAATCATACACAAACAGAACTATTTACAGCCGGAGACAAAATATGCTCCAAAAAACCCACCTTACATATTTTATCAAAAACTTATGAACTAAAAACTTAAGTAACCCAAAACTTATAAAAAAAAAACTAAATAACCAACACTTAAAACACTAATAACTTGTCCGTAGGCGGCACGTAGTGTCCAAACCTATGCAACGGGGGGGGGACTCACTGCACTGCCGGGGGCGGGGGAGGGGGTGGACGACGCTGGGCCGGGATGGTGACCCGACGGCCGTTGGGCAGCCGGTACCGGAGCGGGCGGTACGGGTTAGCTCTGCTGGGCCGCAGCGACTGCAGCCACGCTGCGTAGTCCAGGGGCTGCTGGGCTGCTGGTGCAGGTGGCGGCTGCTGCGGGCGGGGACGGACGGCCACGGGTGGTGTCGGCTGCGGGGGCTCTGCGTCCGGGCCCACAGACTCCAGCAGGTCCCACAGCTCCTTCATGATGTCCTGGAGTTCTTCCCGGGGCTGGACGGCGGCACCCAGCGCCTGAAGTGGGGGTAGCACCGTACCCCGCGCTGGTGCCTTGCCCGGTGTCGTCAGCTGAACCTTGGGTACGGCCGGGATCTTGAACGCGCCGACCTCGGGAACGGTAGGTGGCGGCGACGCGTTCAGATCAATTATGTCGCCATGGATCCATGGCGACCGGAGGGTCCAAGGGGCTGACGGCTTCTTCCAGGACGTCGGATACGGTCCAAACCTGGCGATCAAGGCCTGTCGGAGGGCCTCATCCCCATCGCCAGGTTTCCAGGAGCTGGACGGCTGGGCTCTGCTGGTGGAGGCAGCAGACGGGACGACAGATGGTGTGGATGGCGGTGCAGTGGTGGGTGGGCCGCACCAGCCGGCTCTCCAGGACGCCTACGACCGGCCTGATGAATGGACGGCCCCTGGAGACCCGTCCAGTCACTGGTGGTGGCAACGTGCCACCTCCAGCCCTTCCAATCCCCCTGACAGCTCCTGCTGTCAGGGGCCCCATCCTGGTGGGTCCCACGCCTGCAGGGCCCACGCTAGTGGATGGGGGTCTCCCCACCCGGCTGGATGGGAGACTGCCCACCCGACTCGATGACGGACGGACTCATCGGGTTGCAGGGACATGATGGATTGTCCCTGTAACAAACAAAACGGATGCCGGCGTGACGGTTGCCGGCTTGACGGTTACTGGTTTAACGGATGCCGACTTGACGGATGACGGCTGGACGGATGCCGGCTGAACGGATGCCGGCTTGGCGGTTACTGGTTTGACGAATGCCGGCTGAACGGATGCCGGTTTGACGGATGCCGGCTTGACGGTTACTGGTTTGACGGATGCCGGCTGAACGGATGCCGGCTGAACGGATGCCGGCTGGACGGATGTCGGCTTGACGGATGCCGGCTGAACGGATGCCGGTTTGACGGGTACTGGTTGGACGGATGCCGGCTGGACGGATGTCGGCTTGACGGATGCCGGCTGAACGGATGCCGGCTTGACGGATGCCGGATGAACGGATGCCGGCTTGACGGATGCCGGCTGAACGGATGCCGGCTGAAAGGATGCCGGCTGAAAGGATGCCGGCTGAACGGATGCCGGCTGAACGGATGCCGGCTTGACGGATGCCGGCTGAACGGATGCCGGCTTGACGGTTACTGGTTTGACGGATTCTGGCTGAACGGATGCCGGCTGGACGGATGTCGGCTTGACGGATGCTGCCATCTTCTTGGGTAGCTTATTGACGGTGCCCCCGGACCTGGTGGTTCTGGTGCAGGTACTCTTCGTGGAGTACCTCCTTGGAGCGGGTGTCCACCCACTTGGTGCTGACCTCTCCCTGGCCCACCATTGCTGTGCTGCTGATATCGGAGTCCCTGCTCGGGCGCCAAATTTGCGACGTATCTGGCAGTGATACGGCCAAACAAATTGGCGACGGTATGCTCGGGCGCCAATTGCTCGGATAGCAATCCGGTCGGAGGAATCAGGTGTGGTTGTAGAAAATAAGAACACAGCAAATTTGTTAAAAATCATAAAATAATGTAATTTTATTTTCGTGTAGGTGAGTATTTGCCAGGGAGGCCGTAGGTGATGTCGGGGTTGGTGAAATGGTTGGATACGGTCGCTGGGGCGACCACGACGGTCGGCGATGCGGTGAGCGTCGCGGCGGAGACGCCTTGTGACGGTGACACGGCGGTACGGAGCTCGACGATGACGCTGAAGGCGTCGTGGCGATGAAACGAAATGCGTGATGATGATCCGCCAGGTAGGAACGTTGGCGGCGGCTCATCCTATGTTAACCAAATGGGTGGTTTGGTTTCAGAAGGAAACCAGGGTAAAAACCACCCGATTTGGTTTAACATAGGTGTGCCGGCCGCAGAACGCGGAGACGTACGCGGTGTCGAAATTTGAACGGATTCGGTGGCTTGCCGCGCGTAAATGGATCGCCAGGTCCGGCTTCAGAATAATTCTGAACGCGAATAAAATTATTTCGCGTTTTTAAATATTGTGACGAACGACTTCGTCACAGTATTTAATGTACAATAAATAGTACGATCGGATTAAAAAGTAAATTTTTGTGAATTTAAAATCATGTTAACAAATTCAGAGTATATTTTGTAGTTTTCATGCATTTTGTTTTTATCAATAGTTTATGATAATTCATCGGAAAATAGATTAATTAGTGTAGGGATGGCCGGGATCAAATTAACACTTTGTTGACCGGTGACGAGTTAACTCGTCTTTTCATGCCCAATAGTAGCCGGTGACATAACATAGTTCCTCTGTAAAATTGCCAGTCAACAGAGTGTTATATTGTCTCATAAAGGCACATAAAAACTCCTGTCACACACACACTTCGTTTCATAACCAAAGTCGCCCTTATCACACCACAGAAAACCTGTATTACCGACATGACCGAGAGCGACCAGACTTGACACTTGATAGTCCTCGATCACGTTTATCATGTTCCGGTTTTTACACATAAATAGTTTTACAGATGTCAAATTGATGCTATGTGAATGATAAAACAATATGGACGAGCAAAGTTATAAAGAAAGGAATTGTCTTCATTGCCGTCGACGGCAATCTAGTATTTTATGAATCGTTGCCAGCATTTTAAAAATGCGGTCTACTTGAAAAGGAAAGTAATTAAAGATGTGGTTTGGACTAGGTTAAAATGTTTGTTTTTAGTTTAAATCCACTTATAAAACACTTTGAAAACTATTAAAAAAAAATTAAAATGAACAGATATAGCACGACTTCGGTGTAAAATGTTCAAATAGCGAATTCATGAAATTGTAATGTAATGTTACTTGTGAAATTTAGCAATATTATAACGGAGACAGTCCCGTAACGAAATTAATTTAAATATATTATTATTTTTAACTTCTATTAATTAGAATTGATTCCTGTTGTATAGTAAGAATATAAAAACGAGCTCATCATCATAAAAATTTCAACTATGCACAAAACTATTTTCTTATTTAAGTTTGACTAAGAAATAAATTTTGTTTTAATGTTTAAGTAAGTGATAAAGAATAACCACTTTATTATATTCAATACTAGCTCTGCTTGAAGCAGATATCCTCTTTTTATTTAAAGTTACAATAAACTTTTAACATTTACGTTATAATAATAAAAAAAAGTGGTAATTGCCAATGTTAGGTACTTTATCACAATAACTTTAACACCTTTTGTGATATGAAAATATGTTTATTAAACTTTTATTAAAAATACAATGAAAACGTAGCGTGTCGTAGAGACATATATCGGAGAATAATAATAAGAACAGACGCCCCGCCGTAACGGTTGAATTCAGGCTAGCCACTCTTTTTAGGAACTCAATTCTAGGGAATTTCGAGCGCTAGGTTAGCTGTGAGACACCACAACTCTTCCCTCTAAAGATAATGACTCGATATAAAATTATCCTTACAAATCTAATTTGTTGACTGGTTTTCGAATCCTGACAGATCGACGAATGTTCGGAGTACTTCCGGACGACGAAGGTTGATTTATCGTCTCCACAGTCGCACTCGCTGGTGCAATCGCAATCTCGTCGGATGCAATAGCATCGTGGACATCTACTTCGTGAATATCCAGATTTTTGGTCTCGCTTTGTGTTGAATCACTCTATTCCCCAGATCTGTTCGCGATACTCTATTCCCCAGATCTGTTCGCGATACAGTTTCGTTTCTTTGAATCTGATCCACGTGTCTCGTGATGACTAAGCCGGTACTCAGTTTTACCTCGTAAACTACTGAACCCACTTTCTTGACGATGGTCGCTGAAACCCATTTGTCGCGATGCCTATAGTCATAAACAAAATCTTTCTCGTTTCCGATAAACTCTTTGGTCTCTCCTCCCCCAAAATTCTTTACCTGTCGATTTTGGTTCCCTAATACGGTTTTTTTCAGATTAGGACGAATTAAATCCAGTCTCGTTTTCAAATTCCTACCGAACATTAGTTTAGCCAGAGTTTCTTTCGTCGTGCAATGAACAGAGTTTCTGTAACCGATCAGAAAGATGTCGAGAGCTTGTTGCAAATTAACTCCATCTCGCAGAATGATCTTTAGCTTATTCTTAAACGTTTTCACCAAATTTTCCGCGGCACCATTGCTTGGCGAATGATAGGGCGGGGAAAACACGTGCGAAACCCCGTTGGTTCTCATGAACACTTCGAATTCGGCCGAAGTGAATGGTGGACCTCCATCGCTCACTAACTTTTCGGGCAATCCATGACGTGCAAACAGAGATCTTAAAATCGTGATCGTTTGCTCGGCTGAGGTTGATAATACTGGCATCACTTCGACCCATTTCAAGTATGAATCGATTACTATTAAGAACTGAGTTCCTTTTCGCAATTCAAGAAAATCTACATGGAGCTGCAGGAAAAGGCCAGACGTGTAGCTCACTTCTCGCAGGGTTCGAACGCTCTAGCTGACAAGGCTCACATTCTCGTGCGATTTTTTCGATATCCTTATCGATAGTAGGCCACCATATGTATGACCTTGCCATTGCCTTCATCCTAACCACTCCAAATGTAAGCCTCCCTTATTTAAAGGAGAATTAACAAATAATTTATATGGGTTCTTGTCAGACCGGAGAAAGGACAAGTACTAGGGTTGTTGTAAATAAGTTTGTACTTACAATTTGGTTTAACAAATAACAAAGATTTATTCACACTTACTACATGGTTGGTGTTGTCGAGTTCCTACTGAACTCTAACGACTATCTGACTATGTCACTGCCTCTGACTGTGTGTGACTACTACTGTCGTTATAACTGACCTAACGCTACTATATATCTAATTACAAAAGTACTAAGTCAGCAAATAGTTAGCTACTTACGTCAAAGAATTTTATTTAGAATACCTGACCTCATTACAACATGCTCTACTTTTCTTAATTGTATTCACTAAGAATGTGCTGACTTTGACTTGTTACATTCCTCCCTTTTTCAAACAATTTGCTTCCTGTAAAGGGGCACAATTTACATATTACACAAAACATAATTTAACTATTATTACATACCCTTTTTTTATACCTTAATTTTTACTAATTTAAATTAAATATACATAAACACAAAACACTTATCACTTGTACCGTCCATAAAATAGTCCAAATAAACACCACCATCGTCTTATGTTTATTTTATAACGCACAACACTAGAATAATTTTTTAATGTGTAACGGTAGAACCATAGAATTCGAGCTGTCAGAAATTGAGAAAATTTAATAAAATAAAGGAATAAGGAGGAGCAAATAAACTACCACCAGTTGGCAGAAGGATAAAAATAGCGCTTAACCACCCAGAATTAAAGTTTTTTATTCTGGGCTGTTCCTGGTAGGAAAGTAAAATAAAATTTTTCAGGAGATAACCTCCAAATCTTTGTTTCATGCACAAAACCGGATTACGAGGGAAACTTACAATTTAAAAGTAAAACAAGAGGAAACTGAAGGAGACAGATACGATATCCTTTTAAGTGTTTCGAAAAGAAGAAATGCTGCAGAGGTGATCCGGAGCCGCAGAAAAACAACATACATTTCCAAAGAAAGACAGTTATAGATTATAAGTTACAGACTATTAGTAATTAAGTAATTAAGTTAGTAAGATAGGTCAGTAGTGCATAAGAGTACAACTAAGCGGGATTAAGATAAAGTTTAAGTTAAATGGAAACAGAACAAGGGCAAAAAAGAAATAGAGATAGCAATAGCCAATCACCAGAAGAAATAAGAGCTGCACAGAGAAGTAGGATCACACCACGCACACCAGACAAAAAAGGAAGTATAAACATGGAGGAGTTTCAAAGCATGTTAGAAAATCTAAGACAGAACATAAAAACTGATATGAACGCAATTAAGGAGGAAATAAAAAAAGACATAAAAGAAATGAAGAAAGAAATACAAAGTATGAAAGGGGAAATAAAAGAAAACAGAGATGACCTGCAACAAACCAAAGCTGAGCTAAACAGAATGTCAGAAGAATGGCGCAAAGAAAAAGCAGAATCTAATACAACAAGAGGGGGAGCAGAAAGGAATCTTGATATGATAAAGGAAAATAATACAATGATACAGAAGCTAGAAAACAGGATTGGTGAGTTGACAAAGGCAGAAGAAAGAAGGGAAAAAATAACAAAAAGAAACAATATTATCATTAAAGGAGCAAAACTAGAAAACAACATTAAAGAGATAGAAGAATTCATAAAGAACAAATTAGGAATTGAAATAAAAGTGATAAACACATATAAAATAGGAAGAGTGGATGACAAACAACACACCGTGGCAACAATAGATACTTTTGAAAATAAAATGGAAATCATGAAGAAAAAAAACAGGTTAATCGGAACGCAAATATATATAGAAAGTGATCTTACAAGGGAAGACATGAGAATACAAAAAGAAATATTAAAAATATATAAGGAAGAAAAAGAGAAAAGAAATGAAGTTAAAATAGGATATAGAAAAATAAAAATTGGAGGTGAATGGATCGAATGGAATACAAACAATGGAAAATTAGTAAAACGACAAGAAGCAAAAAATGATCAGCAAGAGCTCGCAACACACGCACCGCCAAAAAACGATTAAAAGCCAACAACGGGGAAAACGAAAATGATGACGAACGGCATGAAACAGGTTATGAGAATATTGATGAAAAAAGAAATGAGAGCGAAAGCAGACAAAAAAATGACGAAAATAAACTGAAGGAAGTACAGCCAAAACAAAAGATAAACGGTAGGAGAAGGAAGAAAGGAAAGAAGATTAGAATAAGCACATGGAACGTAAGGACCATGTTGCAACCAGGCAAAATGCAGGAAATCGCATCAGAAATGATGAGATACAAAATAAATGTTGCAGCAATCCAAGAAACCAGATGGGGAGGAGAAGGAATTATAAATAAAAAAGAATATGATGTACATTATTCGGGAAACAAGAAGCAAGGACAATATGGAGTAGCACTATTTATTATGACAGAGCTAAAGAACGAAATAATTGAATCTAGACCAATAAATGAGAGAATGAACTACTGCAGGATCAATACGAAACCACTCAAATTATCTATACTAAATGTGTATGCTCCAACAGAAACAGCAACTGCGGAAGAGAAAGACATATTTTATGAGAAACTAGAATTAGAAATAGAAAGAATACCAAAGGAAGACACAACAATTGTACTAGGAGACTTTAATGCGCAGGTAGGAAAGGAGAATTATATACGACACGTTGCAGGAAAACACACAATACACGAAAAAACTAATGATAATGGGCAGAGGCTTTGTAGAATGGCAGCTAGGATGAATTTAATCATAAGTAGTACAAAACACGAACATCCAAAAGTACACAAAGTGACATGGACAACAGCAGATCAGAAGCATCAAACACAAATAGACCACATATTGATAGCAAAAAGGAAACAATCATCGATACTAGATGTCAGAACATATAGAGGAGCATGTGCGGAGTCGGATCACTATATGGTCACAGCGACATTAAGACATAAAATAAAGAAGGAAAACAAAGGTCAAAACACACGAGTGAAATGGAATATAGAGAAGCTAAAGGATAAAAAGACAAGAGAAAGATACGCAGAAGAATTAGACAAGAGACTTAGTAAAAATGGGCACGAGAAGAAAGAAATAGAGGAGAAGTGGCAGAATATTAGAAAATGCATACAAGAGGCGACAGAACAATGGGTAGGAAGAGAGGAATATAGAATAAAAAAGGAATGGTTTGACGAAGAGTGTCATGGAGCAGTAAAAAGAAAGAATGAAGCAAGAATGAGATGGATGAGAACAAATATAGAAGCAAATAAAGAGGAGTATGAAAAAAGGAGAGGAGAATGCAATAAAATTATAAGAAAACACAAGAGAGACTGGATAGACAGTAAAATAGAAGATATAGAGGAGGAAAGCCACAAAAAAAACACAAAGCAATTTTATCAAAAAGTCAATGAACAAAATAGAACACGCAAGGCGAAATCATGCGGTGTGAGAGACAAAAATAATAAGTTAGCAGAAAACGATACAGAATATAAACAGGCATGGAAAGAACATTTTACAGAACTGCTTACAGAAGCACAGCAGAGTAATGAGATAGAGGAGCAAGAAGCGAGGGAGGACGGAAATATAACAGAACCAACGATAGAGGAAATTAAAGAAGTAATAGGAAAGAGTCGAAATGGGAAGACATCAGGAAAAGACGGGATTAATAATGAATTAATAAAATATGGAGGAGAAGAACTGCAGAACCATATACACGAATTAATTAAGAAAATATGGCGGGAGGAAAAGATGCCAAGAGAATGGGAAGTAGGACAAATAGTAGTGATACATAAAAAAGGGAATAAACAAATATGTGAGAATTATAGAGGTATAACACTATTGAACACAGCGTATAAAATCCTATCATCGGTAATACAAAGAAGAATAGCGGAAGAAACAGGGCGTATTGTGGGATCATATCAATGTGGTTTCACACGAGGCAGATCGACGGTAGATGCAATACACGTAGTAAAGCAAATAGTTGAAAAAAGCATCGAATACAACATAAACACAGAAATCCTTTTTATAGACTTCAAGCAAGCCTTTGACTCCATTAACAGAGGAAAACTGATGATAGCGCTGAAAGAACTGGGAATTACAGGAAAATTAAGGAAACTAATATTAATGACAATGAATAAGACAAAAATGACCATAAAAACACAAAAAGGTGAGACGGAAGAGTTTGAAGTAAATAAAGGAATCAGACAAGGAGACGCATTATCAGCAACATTATTCAACCTGGCTCTAGAATATGTAATGAGAGAAATAAACAAAGAAGGGACGCTACGAACAAGAGGAGGACAAATAGTTGCCTACGCTGATGACATTGCAGTAATAACAAAGAGTCGGGAAATAATGGAAGAAACTTTGAGAAAAATAGTAGAGGAAGGAGAGAAAATAGGACTAAAACTAAACGAAGCCAAAACCAAAATAATGATATTAGGAAAAAAAATCGAGAGAAATGAAATAGAGGTAGGGAGGTTTAAGTTCGAACAGGTGGATAAATTTAAATACCTAGGAATAACAATAACAAATAAAGGGGAAGGAGAGATGGAAATTAAAGATAAAATAATGGCTACAAATAGAGCATTCTATGCCAACAAAAAATTGCTAAATAGTAAGATACTCTCATATAAGACAAAAATAAAAATATATAATACAATTATAAGACCGATAACACTGTATGCTGCAGAAACAATGACGATGACGAAGAAGGAGCAGGAAAATTTGAGAGTGATGGAAAGAAAGATTATAAGAACAATACTAGGACCAATAAAAACGGCAGAAAATGAATACAGACCAAGAATGAATTACGAAATAGAACGGGTGATGGGTGGAGAAGACATAGTGAAGAGGATAAAACGACAGAGAGTAAGGTGGCTGGGGCATATATGGAGGACAGAAGAAACAAATGTAATAAGGGCAATAGTAGAATGGAACCCAGGAAGAGGAAGAAGCAGGGGAAGACCTAAATCGACATGGTTACGGGAAGTAGAAGAAGATTTAAAAAAATCAGGTATTAGTAACTGGAAGAAGAAAACAAGAGACAGGAAGGGATGGAGAAAGGTAATTGAATCAATATGATACAATGAAAGAGAAGAGGAGACTGATCTACTCCAAAACGAAAAGATCTAGAGAGCTTCCAGGAAGCGGCGCAACCCCACAGGGGGTGTTAAGCCACCTTATATATACTAGAATAAAATTGAAGTTTATACCTCGTAGCTCGTTCTTTCTTGTGGTTATTTGTGAATGTCGAATTTGGTTTGAATTTCTTCTTGTAGTACTGCTTATGTCGTCTAAATATCGAATCTCGTTCACTCGTACTTCTTTTCTTTATTCGGCCATCTGTTGTGGAGTTCTTCTTTTGATGTGGATTCTTCCTATCGTACTGTTTTCTTTGTTCTTTATTTCTCTGAAACTGTTTGCTGCTTTCGAACTTAATGCTGATCTGTCCAACTTCGTCATTTCCTACATTAACCGCTTGTGATATTTCCTCAATACCCGTACCCTCTATTAAGCCATCATTTTTAACCCCTGATGCTTTCTTTTTCCTCCCTATTTACCTCGTAAATTTCCGGAGCTTCCTTGGTAACGGCGTCATTAGGTCTCTCTTCACTGCTACGGTCTTCTTTCGAACTTACTTGTTGGGAATCATCCTCATTCTTATCTAATTCAGCAATATTTTCTCTTTCTCTTTCTTTAATTTCTTTACAAAGACAGTACTTTTTCTTAGGCATCTTGCATCCAAAACATCTTAATACTCCATCGTCCATCGGAATGCCATCTAAGTGGTTATAAATCATAAGAGCTGCCTCTTGGTCACCGGATATTTCCGCCATTCTTAACATATTAAAGAACCACGTAATTTCCTCCATCTCTTTTAATTCTTCCGCGTCTATTTCTTCATTATTCTTCTTATTTTGGCCTATTTCTGTTTGCTCGCATTTACAGCGTGTATCATCTTCAATGTCTTCTTCTTTTTGACTTTCGTAAACATTTGACTGCTGCCGCTGATACATATGCTGACGCTCACGCTTATGCTGACGCTTATGCTGACGCTCACGCTGACAATGCCTGGCGTAATGGTTGCCATTGCAATTATAACACTGAACTTGATTTCTTCTATAATGAGTGTCGTCATCTTCTCTCTGGTAGTCGTAGTAATCGCCTCTCTGATCATTGTAGTTTTCTTCATCCTGGTAATTGTATTTTTCTTCCCTCTGATAATGGTTATTTTCTTCCCTCTGATAATGGTAATTTTCTTCTCTCTGGTAATTGTAATTTTCTTTCCTCGGATAATTGTAATTTTCTTCCCTCTGGTAGTTGTAATTTTCTTCCCTCGGATAATTGTAATTTTCTTCCCTCTGGTAGTTGTAATTTTCTTCCCTCGGATAGTAGTAATTTTCTTCCCTATGATAATGGTAATTTTCTTCCCTCGGATAGTGATTCGCTCGTTGACGCTGATGCTGTTGCTGACACTGCCTGGCATAGTGGTTGCCATTGCAAATGTAACATTGTACAGAGCGTCTTCTCTCGTTGTAATTTGATCTTCTTTGGCCGTACATCTTTCTTGAGTCACTTACTTGCTTGTTGTCATTGAATCCATGCTTCTCAATTTACCAAACATTTAGTTCGTGTAGTTTGGAAAAAAAAAAATCCGCAAATCGATGCCATCATTTGTATCGGAGAGAATACAACTGTTGTTATTGTTGAATTCCTAATACTTGCTTTTCCGCGAGTGGACCAAAAACGATTGGCCACCCTGATCTGACAAAATATCCCACCGCTGCCACCAAATTTGTAAGCCTCCCTTATTTAAAGGAGAATTAACAAATAATTTATATGGGTTCTTGTCAGACCGGAGAAAGGACAAGTACTAGGGTTGTTGTAAATAAGTTTGTACTTACAATTTGGTTTAACAAATAACAAAGATTTATTCACACTTACTACATGGTTGGTGTTGTCGAGTTCCTACTGAACTCTAACGACTATCTGACTATGTCACTGCCTCTGACTGTGTGTGACTACTACTGTCGTTATAACTGACCTAACGCTACTATATATCTAATTACAAAAGTACTAAGTCAGCAAATAGTTAGCTACTTACGTCAAAGAATTTTATTTAGAATACCTGACCTCATTACAACATGCTCTACTTTTCTTAATTGTATTCACTAAGAATGTGCTGACTTTGACTTGTTACACAAAATGGCTAGAATGCAGCTCTTTGAGAAGACTTTTCCTCAACCTATTCGGAACGATAATTCTGTGTCCCCACATGAGGCAACCTTGTTCTACCGTGATTTCGTTTTGACGAATTTTGAAACTTTTTATCTCCGGATCTACCGTATCATAAATCTCCCACCCGCACATTACATACTTCATTACTCGCGAAAGAGTCGGGTCTTTGAGCGTGTGTTTCTTAATATCTATCGCTTTAACTGGTAGATCCTCGAGTTCGCAGTAATTTAGATACGTATATTCTCTGATTTGCGATTCTTCGCTACCTTCCTCGTTAGGCAACGGCAGGCCTGACAACCCGTCGGCGTTACCATGCTTCGAGCCTTTGACGTAAACAATATCGTAATTAAAACTCGATAAATAAATCGCATAACGCAGCAACCGACTCGCAGACATCACAAAAATCGCGACTAGCGGCTTGTGATCCGTTGCCAACGTAAAATGTCGTCCCATCAAATATTGATTGAATTTTTTCACTCCGAAAATAATCGATAACGCTTCTTTATCCGTCTGCGAATGCCTTCGTTAGCGGTTTAGACGCATACGCTATCGGTCTTTCAGTGCCGTCCAGAAACTCGTGCACCAAAACAGCACCGACCCCGTACGAAGCATCACACGATAACTTTACCGATAGCTCTGGATCGTAATGAACCAGTACTTCGGTTCCTATGAGCGCGTCTTTAATCTTTCTGAATGCTTCTTTGCATCGAGCATCAAAGTTAAACGGTTTGTCTACTTTCAAGAGTTGATAGAGGTTGTGACAAATCGTCGACATGTTTGGTATAAATTTTCCGTAATAATTTACCATGCCGCGAAAACTTTGAAGTTGCGACTTGTCTACGGGTTCTGCCGCGTCTATCATTGCTTCTACTTTTTTCTTCGACGCATGCAGACCCGTACTGTTGATTACGTACCCGAGATAAGAAATCTAATCTCGGAAAAAATCGCATTTTTCGTTTTTGACCCTTAAGCCGTTTTCCTGTAAGCGCACCAGAACCATCGTCAGTCTCTCGACATGCTCTTCATCCGTTTTACCCGTAATAAGAATATCATCGAGGAAAACTGTTACTCCCTCCAGTTCCGAGATAATCTATTCCATCACTCTTTGAAACATTCCTGGAGCCGACGAGATTACAAACGGCACTCTTTCATACTGAAACAGACCCTTATGAGTATTTATTGTTAACAATTTCTTCGACTCATCGTCCAAAACCACCTGTTGATAGGCTTGTTTTAGATCGATTTTCGTGAATTTTTTACCACCTTGCAAACACGCGAACTGCTTTTCAATACGCGGAAGCGGATATCTATCGACTTCAAGAACCGGATTAATCGTTATTCTGTAATCGCCACAGATCCTGATTTGTCCATTACTTTTATATGCAATAACGAAAGGCGTAGCCCATTCGCTCGATTTCACGGGTGTCAGAATACCCTGATTTACTAAACGATCTAGCTCTCTTGAGACGGTATTCTTCATTGCGAATGGTACCGGCCTCGCTTTACAAAATTTCGGTCGAGCTTCCTTTTCGATCGTCAACTTCATCTTATCCCCTTTGAACGTACCGATACCTTCGGCGAACACATCCGGAAATTGATTGCACAATTTTTTAACTCTATCGTTGACTGAAAACGAGTTCAAATTCAACACTTCGTTTATCATATCAAGCTCATACCATTCCCTGCCCATTAATGGAGGTCCACCGTTCTCGAAGATGTACAAGTCGCCTTTGCCGCGCTTACCTTTATACTCTAGATCTACCTTGATCTTGCCCTTCGGTCGAATCTCGTTCTTCGTGTAGTCTTGTAGCAGCACTCGAGTCTCCTCGATTTCCAACTCTTGAAATCTTCGCTCGTATTCCTCCGATGATATCCTCGAAAACGGTGATCCAGTATCCAGTTCCATCTCGAGCAGTTGACCTTGACTTCCACGATTCGTTTCAACTCAGGGCAGCTCTTCCTTCTTTTTTTACTTAGACTGTACAGCGATACAAATCCGTCGTCCCCGTAACTGCTGTTCTTCTCTAAGTAGTGCTGAGATCGTTGCTTGGAATTTTCGCCTTCTTTTTTCGACGAAGTGCCACTTTTTATCTTGCATCGATATTTCAGATGACCCTTTTGGCCACAACTGTTGCAACTATAATCTTTATATCGACACTGTTCGGATGTATGATTTGTACGATCGCACACAGAGCACTCAACTTTCTTCTGTTGATCTTCCAAATTATTCCTTTGCTGATTCCTCTTCTCGCCGCTCTGTTTCCCACCTTTCTTTCCTTTTCGTTTGGAATACTGCATCTTCTTATTTCTGTCGCTTCTTTCTCGTCCGACGAGTTGCGAATCCCGCAACGCGGCCTCGTGTGCTGTTGCTTTCGTCGTCGTACGTTCCAAGGTCAAATCCGTTTCCGATAGTAAAATCTGTCTCAATCGATCACTCCTGATACCGCTGATGAGTCTATCTCGTAAGTGATTATTCAGATTTGCCCCGAAATTGCAGTACGTTGAAGCTTTTTTGAGGTTAGCCAAGTAATCCGCTATACTCTCTCCTTCCTTTTGATTGAGTTGACTGAATTTGTAGCGCTCGGCAATCTCTGACAGAACTGGTTGCAGATGATTTTTAACCAATTCATTAATCTGCTCGAAAGTTTTCGTCGACGGCAGGTCCGGCGTGCAAAGGTTTCGTATCAAATTGTACATTTTCACTCCCACGACCGTTAAGAGCGTACTAGCTTTTTTCGCATTCGATAGGTGGTTGCAAGTTGCGAATAATTCAAATCGTTCGATGTACGCGGCCCACGACTTTTCTTTCGAGTCGAAAGCTTCCATATTTCCGATAATATTCGCCATGTTTCTAGGTTAGACTTCGACGATTTCAATATCCTCTAAAAAAATCAACTGTTTCAAAATACGCGTAATACTCTTAAAAATAAAAACTTTAAATATGTGTGGACAAAAAATGGCAAGATTTTTGCCAGAAAGGATGAAGCTTCACGAGTTCACACTATATATAGCGACGCGGATTTTATTAAATTAAACTAATTAAAACATGTAATTTATAATATAAACTGTAAATTTTTTATGGTTTTATCGATGTTCTACCAGAATGTTCGTGGTTTGCGGACAAAAACTAATATTATCCGTTTAAATTCATCACTGTGTGAATATGATGTTATATGTTTAACTGAAACATTTTTAAATGATTCAATAACTGATAATGAAATCTTATCTGATAACTATAACATTATTCGGCGAGATAGATCTTCAAGTGCATCTGTGAAGACTGATAGTGGAGGTGTATTAATTGGAATACGAAAGAACTTAACATTCAAGGTAAAATCGAACTGGCTTAGTGATGCTGAGGATCTTTGGGTAACATTAACTTTGAATAATTGTTATCTGCTTCATGTCTGTTGCGTGTATTTGCTCCCGGACAATAATACCGCTTTTCAGATTTTTTAAACAAACTTAGTATAATAAGAGACCAAGCTGCAAATGGGAACTTTATAATATGTGGTGATTTCAACTTACCACATTTACAATGGAAATCCGAAAATAACAAAACTTTAAAACCAATTAATACTTATAATACAGCATCAATTGATTTTGTTGATACTTTATCATATTGTAATTTTGTCCAACACAATTATTTCTAATCTTAATGATGTAAAAATCATCGAGTGTGATTCTCCATTGATACAAATAGATAGTCACCATCCTGCCCTTGAAATTTATGTCAATTGCATTATGACTACTAACTTAAAGCCTACACTGAGAGAAAATTTACATAACAGTTATTGAAAATCTATTAACCTTAGTAGAATATCTAATAAAAAAGAGGACAGTTAAACACTCTTTTACACATTAGTAATTAAATTTTATAGAGGTATATATTAACTACTAATAAAACACATGATTAGTTGCAAATAGACAAATTATAATGCATACGAAACTAAATTATACGAATCAATAACATTTCTAGTAATAAATATGTATTTTTTATTGCATATAACTGGTACTTATTTGTCATAAATTAGACTTTGTTTCTTATAATTCAAATATTAACAAAAAATATATTTTTTAATTCCTGTTAATAGCTTTTAGTGTCTAAAATAACTAATTGTAAGATTCACAAGTAGATTATTTAGTATTAATAACCAGCTTATTAAACAGTAATATAGGTTTTGTAGAAGGTATACAGGCTGTTCAATTTAAGTAAAGCATCATTGCTATTTCCAGAACAATAAGAGTTACAAAGTTACTTAAATTAGCAAATAATTTCTATTGTACAAAACTTCGTAAATCTTATAGTTCTCGAAATAGCAATGGTGCGCCACTAAAATTGAACATCCTGTATACTTTAAAACAAACAAATAATAATGTATTGTACCAAAAATATATTTCACATATAGGCAAATAAATATTAGTACATAGGAACTTATAATAAGAAAATTAGAAGTTTTAAAATATAAATATTAACAAAATATATTGAAGTGTTACGTTTTAAAACTATGAAACATAAGTAACAAAAATAAATATATATTCTATTTCAATAATTAATTGTAAACTAATACTGTACATGTATGGCTTAAACTTCAGTCTTAGACATTCTATCAAAAAATACAATGTTTACTCTGTTTATAATTAGTAGGTAAGCGAATTGAGAGAAATGGATAAATGTTACATAAAACTTGGACAAGCATATGTTTTTCCATTTGGTTGTAATGAAATTAAAACTGGAAATTGATATGGTAAATCTGAATGTAAGATTATATTAACGTTATTTGTAATTTCAATTTCAAATGAGTGGAGATGTTCATTAAAATTTACTGTAAGATATTTAAAACAATAGAAACAAATATCATCTAATTTGTTTATGATTATATTTATAATTTTTCCAAATACTGGTAAATCATGAGTAATATCAAGTAATATTACATAGTTTTCTTTAAATGTTATACCTTGTATAGTAACCCATTTTAGTGTTGGAATTTCTGCGGAAGAATATTTCCAAAAATTATTTGAATATTGTCAGCCGAATAAATTCTTTTAGTTTTCTGAGCATATTTAGTCTTTGAAATTAAAGATGTATTTTTTAAAAACATGTAACACAATTTAAGCTGATGTTTCATGATTAATTTGTGTGAAATATTAATTCTTCCGGCAACTACATTGGCATTTAATTTTAATGCTCTGTGCTTACTTTCAAACCTCATAGACCACATATTTACTAAAGGACCAACTTTAACAATTATTTCTGAATAGTGGATCATATGATGATACTTAGGTTTAAGAGGAATTTTGAATAAATCCTTAAATAACTGATGGTGTTCACTAATTAGAGTCCTTAGATATATATGCGTATTTATTTGATAAGTAGGTGCTGTTATAACATCTATAATTTGTCTGAGTTGTAAATACAATGACCAATGTTTGTTACCAGAAGGAATTAAACTACCAATTATCAATCCTAAATATCTTGTCAAACTTATAACATCTGTGTAGCAGACATACGAATAGTTTTTTTTTTTTTTAATTTGTTCAATAGTAAACAGGGGTGGGCGATTACGTGTTTCAAAATTAAAATTAAAGCATTCAAGTTTAGAATTAAAAATTTCAACTGTAAAAAATTTATTAACAAAAATAAATTGGTATAGAAGTTCTGAAATATCATAATTGCACACACCTTCGAAAACATCATGCATGATATCTATAGACAAATTTTCCGCTACATGAAAGGAATGAACTTGATTAAAAACACAAGATTCTCTAATTCCAGTTTTAGATAAATCATTTAGTAATACATCACTACAGTACATTTCTCTAGTTCTTATTAAGTTTAAGTCTTCACTTATTAATGTACCACATGTAGTCCGAGGACATTTACATATTCTACAAGGGAAATTTGAACGAAAGCTCCAGTATTCACCTTGAATAATATTACTTATGGAATTGGTTTCATTGTATAAAAATTGCATGTAACTTTCAACTTTCAGAAAAACTGAATCCATTTGAAAATATTTTTGAAAAACATGACGCAGAGGTACAATTTCTGCATAAATTGTTGTAGGTTGAATTATTCTTAAATTATTTTGTAGTATTCTCTGACCAATTACACTTTTTACTGGCAATATTAATTTACCCGTTTCTTCTAATTTCTTAAAATTAATATGTTCACTTTTTAAATGAAATAAAATATTTTCAAATATTTTTAAAATTTTGATTATTTCATGTGTTTTACATGATACGTTCGTACAATAATTACTTTCAAATAAAAAATTATTTATAAATGAAAGACATTCTGATATAAAATCAGAATATTTTTCAATTAATATTTGTATATGATTTCTAGGCAGTGTACTTTTACTGTATAATTTCGCAAGAAATAATAGAACTTGGTTTTCTATTATTTGCTCAAATGTTTTACTAACATTCACAGAGTCATTCTTATCCTTATATTCTTCAATCACTTCATCATCGTAGTCACTACTACTAATGTTTTTTCCAAAACTGGTATTAGATTCAGTCGAAATATTTTTGATATTACTAAAAGAATGTATAGAAGTATTATTAAGATCAGAATCTGGATGATTTTTATTTCTATGTTTTCGAAATGAATTTAGTTCAGAAAATTTTCGGTAGCAATTTATTTCAGCGCATTCAAATCTATTGCTATATTTTAAGTTGTGAAAATTAATTAAATGATTTATCAGTTGGAAACATATCTTCGCAAATGTAACATTTACCCATTTTTGTCTTAAAAGTTCTACAAATCAATACCTAAATCGCAATATAATGCAGAAACTGATGGTCTGTTTACCGGTTCAATATTATAAATATAACTTGCTATGAACTCCCAAACAGAGGAGCATTCTGCTGGAAATTTTAAGTTTAAAGCATAAAAGCATTTGAATAAAATATCCACGGCCTTCAGTGGATTTTCTATATTGTATTGTTGCTCATCCAGGATGATGTAAATTGCACTTACATTTGACAGTGGCCCGACACATACAAGGAGTGGCTGCAAAGTTTCTCTTAGAGATCTTAATTTCTTGTTTTTTTCATTTATTTTGCCTTGCAGCTCCCCCGGTGTCTGAAATAAATTAGAAATAGAATATCAAATTTGTAAAACTATAATTATAATAATTAATATTGCCGTTATTTATGACTAACCTGTATATGCAGTAAAAAGCTCTCTTGTATTTCTAGTTTTGAAAGCCTCCAAGCTTTATTATTCTTTGTTCTTAATGATGACTGTATGAATAAATACGGAAACACTTTTAAAGATAAACGTAATAAATCTGAAATTTAGATTCAATAGTAAGTAGCTATAGTTTCTTTACATAACGTAAAAATTTGCTTACCGGTACAATCATTTAATTCCACGACACTTATTTTTTTTTTACGTGCTAACGAAATTAAAGCATTCTGAATTTTAGGCCACTGAGTGTATATAATATCGATTTTTTCGGGATATTTTCTGTCAAAGTCACTTTCCATCTAAATATATATATATATATATATATATATATATATATATATATATATATATATATATATATATATATATATATATATATATATATATATATTAGTTATTCATACAACATGTCAGTAAATACCAACATATAACCCCAAGGCAATTTTAAGGCGGGAAAGATATGAAAATAGTTGTTATTTGATAATAACTCCTTCATTCGTAGATTATAACATGCTTTCCACTGCGTTAATACTTTATCTTGGGGTTCGGTTATATTTTTTAATGTATTAAAGGCGCACGTTTCTTCTTCTCTTACACTTTCTTCATTTGTTGGTGAATTTACTTCAATGAATTAAATACATATAAATTCGTAAACCAAACTTATTAAAATAATAAATAATAAAAATATAATACGAACCATTTAAAATACGTGGCGAAGATGCCTCTTTGTAAGAATGAATATAGTTTAAATATTTTGAATACAATTTTCCACGTGGTGCGATTTTTTTATTATTTACAAGTTTTTGATATGGAATATAGTACGTTTCTTTTTTTTCGTTGGGAAATAATTGAATTATTTCTTCCGCAGCTTGCAAAAAAAGTTGTTGACTTATTCTGGAACAATATTAAAAATTAAATTAAATATTTAAATAGTTAACTGTTTTTTCATACTTCCAGTCAATGCTATTTTCTATTAAATATTCTATTATAACTTTGGATAATTTTTGCCGCACATCATTGCTAATATTATCTTTCTTCATTAAAACCATTTGTCCGTCTGGAATACTTTTTAGAAGATTTTGAGTACGTGCCACGCCGTATAAATGCCATAGCGTCGACAAACCGGGCGGTCTAAAACCCACAATGTCGACAACACCTCCCACCACAAAATCCATAGCGTATAAATCGTGTCCCATATAAGTTTCCTTTGCGTTGCCGTTCAAAGTGTCAATTAGTACAGAAAAAATGTAATAGATGGCGCTGATTACTACTATCAACCAAATGAATTGTCAAAAAGATATAAGATTTTGTTATAAAATATAAAAATAATGCTCATATATCCTTTTAATTGTCCTAGCAACGTGAAAAGTAATATAAAAAAAGGATTCTTTGTTGGTTTTATAATTATATTTCATGAAAGATATTGTTATTATATTTCAGCGACTTTAGGTATAATTGAAAGCGTTGCAGTTTGTTAGAGAAGTATAAACACAGAATAAATTATGATTTATTTGATAATTCTAACTTATTCATCATATAAATTAAGCGAAATATGATTTACATTTTATAAGTAAAAATACGTATTCATTTAATAGTTTTACTTTAATATCTGTCTCTAAATTTGAAATTACAGAAATAAAATAAAGCTACAATTAAAGCACATAGTAATAAGGTAAAAATGTTTGCATTAAAATATTCTGAAAGTTTTCTAGAAAAAGATTATATTGCATGTAATTTGTGTAGCACCAATTATTGTTTGAGTTACTAGCAAATAGATATTTCTGTGAAGGTACAAAAAATTGTTTATTCCATTAACAAAGCACGATATTTCAAGAATTATTTATATTTTAACTATGTTAAAATTATGCAGAAGAAAATAATCATTTTGATATCGCTGTTTGTGTTTCAGGTTAAAATAAATTTGTTAATATAAAAATGTAACATATTTATGTAATATTTTTCATGTAGAATATTCTTTGGAAGAATTTGATGATAATGAAGTTTATAATATTTTATAACCAAGAAAATTTAATTTTTTCTTAAGTAGATATTTAATTCATAAATAAAGGTATGATATTTTTAATTGTTATTTATAAAACAAATAAATTATGTACTTTCTTTTTACTGGAACATTGCTACTACAACAGGCTCGTTTTTTTTTCAAATACTAAAGCCCCTGGCACATATAGCGTCAAGACTCCGAGTCTACCACTTGACTGCCAAAAATAGAAACGCCTCTATTTTCAGCAGTCACGACTGCCGAAAACCAACTTCATTATGATGCTGGTTTTTTTGCTATCTTCCTTTGTTGTTTGACGTATGAATTATTATTGTTTATGTTCTTGTTTGATTTTTGTACATTTTTATAGTTAAATTCATTTACTTTATACATAGTTAGAAACTTTTAAATTTTCATATTTCATTTATAATTCAAGTCATTTATTTAAATTTATTTTTTTGTTTTATATATCCTAGTTTATAGTTTTTATATTTCTTAATAATCGACAAACATTTTAAATAACACATTTAAGTTTTTATATTTCATTTAGAGTTCATGTAATTTTTTTTAAATTTAATTTTTTGTTTTATATTTCGTAGTTTATAGTTTTTATATTTCTTAATAGTCGATAAATATTTTAAATAATACAAATTAACAAATAGCACGTTAAAATTAACAAATATTTATTTCTGACTGTCAGAAACACCGACTCTATATGTGTCACCCGTTTTGGAAGTGACTCTCAGTTTTTTAGCAGTTTGTAGCAGACTCGGAGTCTTGACGCTATATGTGCCAGGGGCTTAAGAGGCTGGTTTTTACATATTAAAGGTAATTTCAAGTTATCCAGTTTATATTCTCAGTCATTTTAATTATAATCTAGAAGTCTTCAAGCTATTTCTAATATTAATACCGAATAAGCTTAATATAAATTCACCACTTTTATTATAATTAAAAGATATTAATTAATATTGTGAATTAGATTTTTGACAAATATTTTTTTTCTAAACAGATTGATTTCTGAAAAAAAATATTGAAATACAATAAAATTAATTATGTGATGATATAACGTAGTTTCAAATTTGAAAATTTTACACTTACATCTAGTTATTATCACGTTATTAAAGATTTCAAATATTTCCAAAAGTTATGCATAAGAAAATTGTAAATAAACTTAGTTTCTGGATATTTCAGCATATTACATGTACCTATGTACAATTTAATAATAGTAGGTAGTGCAGAAAAATTAATGTAACGTGTTATAAACAATTAGGTAATTTAATGGTGATTGGTATTTATTAATTCTGTAAAATTTGCCTAGTTAGTAAGTTTTTATTTGGTTTTATTTTAATTTTTATGTACAACGCAATCGACAATAATTCACCTGAAGTTTTATATAATGATAATGAACAGAATGTGGACAGTTGTATTTTGTATATTTTATTATTATTATTATTTTGAAACTTTACTTTTAAATGTAAGTACTATATAATATGTTATACCATTTTTTAAATATTAGATATCTTTTAGAGGTTTTCTTAAATTTGTTAAGTTTTAAAATAAGTTACAAAAAAAAACTATTTTTATTTGATCAACATTCTCAAGAATTGAGTAACAAAAGAATAAAATTAAAATTGTTCAAGCTGGAGTTTTTATTGTCAAACAGGTTGATATTTTAAATAAAAGAGGTGACGCATATACTACTTATGGAATTTAATCTTGAATTCTTGAGCCCGCAACTGTTGAAATTGTCTGGTAATACAATTGAAATTTTACAATAATTTTATATATAAGTAATTTTTTGTTTGTTATTAGTTTGAAGAACAAATTAAAACATACAAATTATATTTAGTATGGTGCATTGCTCGTTATCCTTCTGCAACAAATCTTCAACAACAGTTTTATGAATTCTTTAATCCACATATGCAAAGAAAAGTAATGAATTTAAATAAAATGAAGTAAAAAGCACTAAAGATAATAACAATAAAACTTAACCAAAATGAAACCATAAAAACACTGTATAATAGTGTTGTTGATTATTGTAGATAATCCTCGTTAAAATCAAGGAATTTCTTTAGTTTACCTACAGCAGAAAACGTCTTCCTGCCGCTCACGAGTGGCAGAGAAATTATATGACAATGGGTCCGGCGTTTAAAGAAAAAAATAGTATATTTTATGTGGAGTGGAAATGACGTTTTGTGCCTAATTTATAGTTGACGGACGAGCGCACAAAAAGTATCACTTTAGATCCCTATAAAATAATATACTATTATATATGATTATGTATAACTGAAATAAAACTGTAAGTAATTTTTTTTATTTTTATATTATAATATAAAATAAAATATTATATTTTATTAAATTTTAGAAATTTTTCTTGCGATTTAAAATAATTTTCTTGAAAATCTTCACTTTTGTAAGGTTTTTAAACGCGCGCCAATATCCCTTCCACTATTCTATACAGATCCACATTTTTGGTAGGACCACAAAAAACCCTACTTACGCGATAACAAATTGTTGGTTAACGAACTTCAGGTGGGATGTTTCACCTTAATAGCAATTTTGGCAATTAGACCAGGGTTAAATAGATTCGATAAATGTTTGATGAATTTTGATTTATCGAAAGAAGTTTTACATAAAATAGGAAATCATTTAACATATGAGGATGAGGCGGTGACTGATTCAAATGATACCATTAATTAAACTAAATTCCTATTATCTAAGGATATTTAACAAAGCTTTACTTGACATAGGTTATTTACTTACAAAAATTATATATTTCTATTGCGGTTTGATACTGTTGGCAATACTGACTAACTGACAGCTGTAATTCAATATTAGGTTAAGGTTCGATTCAATGTAATTCTTCAGATTTGATTTTTATAAATCTTTATGATTGTGATGAAAAAATTACCTTGTCGTCTGTAATAAATAAGTTCTTTGTTGACGACCTAAATTGCATTTGCAGAGAAAAAGATTCTTTAAACTCCGAAAATTTAATATAGTGTTTGTTCAATGATTATCTGATGGGTAAAGAACTGCGTTTTAGTGAATAATTTTAATTACAAACTTAATTTTTGTTACTATAATTTCAGATTTGTTTAAACACGGACTATATTATTGATTCCAGTAAGTGCAGATGTCCAAGGGATCAATTTTTATGCCATCACAGAATTTGGAATCTCGACTACTTTTGCCACTAGTTCAGTTTGATCCTCAACTGAAAATAAACGAGTATACTGTGAATGAATTTAAGCAGAAATGAGAAGCTATTTACCATAGTATAAGACTATTATGGCTAAGTACTATACCATAAGAAGAAGATGAAAAATTAGTACCTTTTATATTAGATTTTAATATCTGAAAGCTTTTGACACCAAATAAAAGGGAATATTTTTGTAATTTGTTGCAAGGTATTCTTGAAACGATTAAACAAGTACTTATTGGTAAAAATTTAATTTTACTTATTTTGAAATTCGGTATTACTAACAGTTTTTTATTTTTAGGATTTTATAACCTGAACCGAATGAAGCAAGTTTTCACTGATAAAGATATAATCTACTAGAAATGAACAGGAAAATAGTTGTTGAGATTTAAATATCATTTTACTCATTTAGTAACAACTAGAACAACTGAATTCAAGCAAAATGGTTCACGTTTTTTCTGTGGAACAAATATTTTATTTTAAAATTTTGTAAATTCATTATGATTCAGAAATTACAAAATATGTAGAAGACAAAATATTTATTATTTTATTCAAATGTCAATTATGTGTAGTTTTTGAAATAAATTATATAATATTAATTTGGCATATACATAATTTTATTTTAGACAATTTTAAATTCATAATCTTTTCTAAAATAATTTGAATGACAGGTCTTTGAACAAATAACTAATTCAATTCACTCGAAAGCAGTACATGTCAGTTTATTTATTATAGTAAGTTATTTTACGTTTTTGTTTTTTAAGAAGTATGAAAACAATTCACCTTAACATCTAACACAAACGGCACATCAACCTATATGTTTGTACCTTCACAGAAATATCTATTTGCTAGTAACTCAAACAATAATTGGTGCTACACAAATTACATGCAATATAATCTTTTTCTAGAAAACTTTTAGAATATTTTAATGCAAACATTTTTACCTTATTACTATGTGCTTCAATTGTAGCTTTATTTTATTTCTATAATTTCAGATTTAGAGACAGATATTAAAGTAAAACTATTAAATGAATACGTATTTTTACTTATAAAATGTAAATCATATTTCGCTTAATTTATATGATGAATAAGTTAGAATTATCAAATAAATCATAATTTATTCTGTGTTTATACTTCTCTAACAAACCGCAACGCTTTCAATTATACCTAAAGTCGCTGAAATATAATAACAATATCTTTCATGAAATATAATTATAAAACCAACAAAGAATCCTTTTTCATTAGATTTGTTTATTTCTTAAATTATATTTACTTTTCACGTTGCTAGGACAATTAAAAGGATATATGAGCATTATTTTTATATTTTATAATAAAATTTTATATCTTTTTGACAATTCATTTGGTTGATAGTAGTAATCAGCGCCATCTATTACATTTTTTCTGTACTAATTGACACTTTGAACGGCAACGCAAAGGAAACTTATATGGGACACGATTTATACGCTATGGATTTTGTGGTGGGAGGTGTTGTCGACATTGTGGGTTTTAGACCGCCCGGTTTGTCGACGCTATGGCATTTATACGGCGTGGCACGTACTCAAAATCTTCTAAAAAGTATTCCAGACGGACAAATGGTTTTAATGAAGAAAGATAATATTAGCAATGATGTGCGGCAAAAATTATCCAAAGTTATAATAGAATATTTAATAGAAAATAGCATTGACTGGAAGTATGAAAAAACAGTTAACTATTTAAATATTTAATTTAATTTTTAATATTGTTCCAGAATAAGTCAACAACTTTTTTTGCAAGCTGCGGAAGAAATAATTCAATTATTTCCCAACGAAAAAAAAGAAACGTACTATATTCCATATCAAAAACTTGTAAATAATAAAAAAATCGCACCACGTGGAAAATTGTATTCAAAATATTTAAACTATATTCATTCTTACAAAGAGGCATCTTCGCCACGTATTTTAAATGGTTCGTATTATATTTTTATTATTTATTATTTTAATAAGTTTGGTTTACGAATTTATATGTATTTAATTCATTGAAGTAAATTCACCAACAAATGAAGAAAGTGTAAGAGAAGAAGAAACGTGCGCCTTTAATACATTAAAAAATATAACCGAACCCCAAGATAAAGTATTAACGCAGTGGAAAGCATGTTATAATCTACGAATGAAGGAGTTATTATCAAATAACAACTATTTTCATATCTTTCCCGCCTTAAAATTGCCTTGGGGTTATATGTTGGTATTTACTGACATGTTGTATGAATAACTAATATATATATATATATATATATATATATATATATATATATATATATATATATATATATATATATATATATATATATTTAGATGGAAAGTGACTTTGACAGAAAATATCCCGAAAAAATCGATATTATATACACTCAGTGGCCTAAAATTCAGAATGCTTTAATTTCGTTAGCACGTAAAAAAAAAATAAGTGTCGTGGAATTAAATGATTGTACCGGTAAGCAAATTTTTACGTTATGTAAAGAAACTATAGCTACTTACTATTGAATCTAAATTTCAGATTTATTACGTTTATCTTTAAAAGTGTTTCCGTATTTATTCATACAGTCATCATTAAGAACAAAGAATAATAAAGCTTGGAGGCTTTCAAAACTAGAAATACAAGAGAGCTTTTTACTGCATATACAGGTTAGTCATAAATAACGGCAATATTAATTATTATAATTATAGTTTTACAAATTTGATATTCTATTTCTAATTTATTTCAGACACCGGGGGAGCTGCAAGGCAAAATAAATGAAAAAAACAAGAAATTAAGATCTCTAAGAGAAACTTTGCAGCCACTCCTTGTATGTGTCGGGCCACTGTCAAATGTAAGTGCAATTTACATCATCCTGGATGAGCAACAATACAATATAGAAAATCCACTGAAGGCCGTGGATATTTTATTCAAATGCTTTTATGCTTTAAACTTAAAATTTCCAGCAGAATGCTCCTCTGTTTGGGAGTTCATAGCAAGTTATATTTATAATATTGAACCGGTAAACAGACCATCAGTTTCTGCATTATATTGCGATTTAGGTATTGATTTGTAGAACTTTTAAGACAAAAATGGGTAAATGTTACATTTGCGAAGATATGTTTCCAACTGATAAATCATTTAATTAATTTTCACAACTTAAAATATAGCAATAGATTTGAATGCGCTGAAATAAATTGCTACCGAAAATTTTCTGAACTAAATTCATTTCGAAAACATAGAAATAAAAATCATCCAGATTCTGATCTTAATAATACTTCTATACATTCTTTTAGTAATATCAAAAATATTTCGACTGAATCTAATACCAGTTTTGGAAAAAACATTAGTAGTAGTGACTACGATGATGAAGTGATTGAAGAATATAAGGATAAGAATGACTCTGTGAATGTTAGTAAAACATTTGAGCAAATAATAGAAAACCAAGTTCTATTATTTCTTGCGAAATTATACAGTAAAAGTACACTGCCTAGAAATCATATACAAATATTAATTGAAAAATATTCTGATTTTATATCAGAATGTCTTTCATTTATAAATAATTTTTTATTTGAAAGTAATTATTGTACGAACGTATCATGTAAAACACATGAAATAATCAAAATTTTAAAAATATTTGAAAATATTTTATTTCATTTAAAAAGTGAACATATTAATTTTAAGAAATTAGAAGAAACGGGTAAATTAATATTGCCAGTAAAAAGTGTAATTGGTCAGAGAATACTACAAAATAATTTAAGAATAATTCAACCTACAACAATTTATGCAGAAATTGTACCTCTGCGTCATGTTTTTCAAAAATATTTTCAAATGGATTCAGTTTTTCTGAAAGTTGAAAGTTACATGCAATTTTTATACAATGAAACCAATTCCATAAGTAATATTATTCAAGGTGAATACTGGAGCTTTCGTTCAAATTTCCCTTGTAGAATATGTAAATGTCCTCGGACTACATGTGGTACATTAATAAGTGAAGACTTAAACTTAATGAGAACTAGAGAAATGTACTGTAGTGATGTATTACTAAATGATTTATCTAAAACTGGAATTAGAGAATCTTGTGTTTTTAATCAAGTTCATTCCTTTCATGTAGCGGAAAATTTGTCTATAGATATCATGCATGATGTTTTTGAAGGTGTGTGCAATTATGATATTTCAGAACTTCTATACCAATTTATTTTTGTTAATAAATTTTTTACAGTTGAAATTTTTAATTCTAAACTTGAATGCTTTAATTTTAATTTTGAAACACGTAATCGCCCACCCCTGTTTACTATTGAACAAATTAAAAAAAAAAAAAACTATTCGTATGTCTGCTACACAGATGTTATAAGTTTGACAAGATATTTAGGATTGATAATTGGTAGTTTAATTCCTTCTGGTAACAAACATTGGTCATTGTATTTACAACTCAGACAAATTATAGATGTTATAACAGCACCTACTTATCAAATAAATACGCATATATATCTAAGGACTCTAATTAGTGAACACCATCAGTTATTTAAGGATTTATTCAAAATTCCTCTTAAACCTAAGTATCATCATATGATCCACTATTCAGAAATAATTGTTAAAGTTGGTCCTTTAGTAAATATGTGGTCTATGAGGTTTGAAAGTAAGCACAGAGCATTAAAATTAAATGCCAATGTAGTTGCCGGAAGAATTAATATTTCACACAAATTAATCATGAAACATCAGCTTAAATTGTGTTACATGTTTTTAAAAAATACATCTTTAATTTCAAAGACTAAATATGCTCAGAAAACTAAAAGAATTTATTCGGCTGACAATATTCAAATAATTTTTGGAAATATTCTTCCGCAGAAATTCCAACACTAAAATGGGTTACTATACAAGGTATAACATTTAAAGAAAACTATGTAATATTACTTGATATTACTCATGATTTACCAGTATTTGGAAAAATTATAAATATAATCATAAACAAATTAGATGATATTTGTTTCTATTGTTTTAAATATCTTACAGTAAATTTTAATGAACATCTCCACTCATTTGAAATTGAAATTACAAATAACGTTAATATAATCTTACATTCAGATTTACCATATCAATTTCCAGTTTTAATTTCATTACAACCAAATGGAAAAACATATGCTTGTCCAAGTTTTATGTAACATTTATCCATTTCTCTCAATTCGCTTACCTACTAATTATAAACAGAGTAAACATTGTATTTTTTGATAGAATGTCTAAGACTGAAGTTTAAGCCATACATGTACAGTATTAGTTTACAATTAATTATTGAAATAGAATATATATTTATTTTTGTTACTTATGTTTCATAGTTTTAAAACGTAACACTTCAATATATTTTGTTAATATTTATATTTTAAAACTTCTAATTTTCTTATTATAAGTTCCTATGTACTAATATTTATTTGCCTATATGTGAAATATATTTTTGGTACAATACATTATTATTTGTTTGTTTTAAAGTATACAGGATGTTCAATTTTAGTGGCGCACCATTGCTATTTCGAGAACTATAAGATTTACGAAGTTTTGTACAATAGAAATTATTTGCTAATTTAAGTAACTTTGTAACTCTTATTGTTCTGGAAATAGCAATGATGCTTTACTTAAATTGAACAGCCTGTATACCTTCTACAAAACCTATATTACTGTTTAATAAGCTGGTTATTAATACTAAATAATCTACTTGTGAATCTTACAATTAGTTATTTTAGACACTAAAAGCTATTAACAGGAATTAAAAAATATATTTTTTGTTAATATTTGAATTATAAGAAACAAAGTCTAATTTATGACAAATAAGTACCAGTTATATGCAATAAAAAATACATATTTATTACTAGAAATGTTATTGATTCGTATAATTTAGTTTCGTATGCATTATAATTTGTCTATTTGCAACTAATCATGTGTTTTATTAGTAGTTAATATATACCTCTATAAAATTTAATTACTAATGTGTAAAAGAGTGTTTAACTGTCCTCTTTTTTATTAGATATTCTACTAAGGTTAATAGATTTTCAATAACTGTTATGTAAATTTTCTCTCAGTGTAGGCTTTAAGTTAGTAGTCATAATGCAATTGACATAAATTTCAAGGGCAGGATGGTGACTATCTATTTGTATCAATGGAGAATCACACTCGATGATTTTTACATCATTAAGATTAGAAATAATTGTGTTGGACAAAATTACAATATGATAAAGTATCAACAAAATCAATTGATGCTGTATTATAAGTATTAATTGGTTTTAAAGTTTTGTTATTTTCGGATTTCCATTGTAAATGTGGTAAGTTGAAATCACCACATATTATAAAGTTCCCATTTGCAGCTTGGTCTCTTATTATACTAAGTTTGTTTAAAAAATCTGAAAAGCGGTATTATTGTCCGGGAGCAAATACACGCAACAGACATGAAGCAGATAACAATTATTCAAAGTTAATGTTACCCAAAGATCCTCAGCATCACTAAGCCAGTTCGATTTTACCTTGAATGTTAAGTTCTTTCGTATTCCAATTAATACACCTCCACTATCAGTCTTCACAGATGCACTTGAAGATCTATCTCGCCGAATAATGTTATAGTTATCAGATAAGATTTCATTATCAGTTATTGAATCATTTAAAAATGTTTCAGTTAAACATATAACATCATATTCACACAGTGATGAATTTAAACGGATAATATTAGTTTTTGTCCGCAAACCACGAACATTCTGGTAGAACATCGATAAAACCATAAAAAATTTACAGTTTATATTATAAATTACATGTTTTAATTAGTTTAATTTAATAAAATCCGCGTCGCTATATATAGTGTGAACTCGTGAAGCTTCATCCTTTCTGGCAAAAATCTTGCCATTTTTTGTCCACACATATTTAAAGTTTTTATTTTTAAGAGTATTACGCGTATTTTGAAACAGTTGATTTTTTTAGAGGATATTGAAATCGTCGAAGTCTAACCTAGAAACATGGCGAATATTATCGGAAATATGGAAGCTTTCGACTCGAAAGAAAAGTCGTGGGCCGCGTACATCGAACGATTTGAATTATTCGCAACTTGCAACCACCTATCGAATGCGAAAAAAGCTAGTACGCTCTTAACGGTCGTGGGAGTGAAAATGTACAATTTGATACGAAACCTTTGCACGCCGGACCTGCCGTCGACGAAAACTTTCGAGCAGATTAATGAATTGGTTAAAAATCATCTGCAACCAGTTCTGTCAGAGATTGCCGAGCGCTACAAATTCAGTCAACTCAATCAAAAGGAAGGAGAGAGTATAGCGGATTACTTGGCTAACCTCAAAAAAGCTTCAACGTACTGCAATTTCGGGGCAAATCTGAATAATCACTTACGAGATAGACTCATCAGCGGTATCAGGAGTGATCGATTGAGACAGATTTTACTATCGGAAACGGATTTGACCTTGGAACGTACGACGACGAAAGCAACAGCACACGAGGCCGCGTTGCGGGATTCGCAACTCGTCGGACGAGAAAGAAGCGACAGAAATAAGAAGATGCAGTATTCCAAACGAAAAGGAAAGAAAGGTGGGAAACAGAGCGGCGAGAAGAGGAATCAGCAAAGGAATAATTTGGAAGATCAACAGAAGAAAGTTGAGTGCTCTGTGTGCGGTCGTACAAATCATACATCCGAACAGTGTCGATATAAAGATTATAGTTGCAACAGTTGTGGCCAAAAGGGTCATCTGAAATATCGATGCAAGATAAAAAGTGGCACTTCGTCGAAAAAAGAAGGCGAAAATTCCAAGCAACGATCTCAGCACTACTTAGAGAAGAACGGCAGTTACGGGGACGACGGATTTGTATCGCTGTACAGTCTAAGTAAAAAAAGAAGGAAGAGCTGCCCTGAGTTGAAACGAATCGTGGAAGTCAAGGTCAACTGCTCGAGATGGAACTGGATACTGGATCACCGTTTTCGAGGATATCATCGGAGGAATACGAGCGAAGATTTCAAGAGTTGGAAATCGAGGAGACTCGAGTGCTGCTACAAGACTACACGAAGAACGAGATTCGACCGAAGGGCAAGATCAAGGTAGATCTAGAGTATAAAGGTAAGCGCGGCAAAGGCGACTTGTACATCTTCGAGAACGGTGGACCTCCATTAATGGGCAGGGAATGGTATGAGCTTGATATGATAAACGAAGTGTTGAATTTGAACTCGTTTTCAGTCAACGATAGAGTTAAAAAATTGTGCAATCAATTTCCGGATGTGTTCGCCGAAGGTATCGGTACGTTCAAAGGGGATAAGATGAAGTTGACGATCGAAAAGGAAGCTCGACCGAAATTTTGTAAAGCGAGGCCGGTACCATTCGCAATGAAGAATACCGTCTCAAGAGAGCTAGATCGTTTAGTAAATCAGGGTATTCTGACACCCGTGAAATCGAGCGAATGGGCTACGCCTTTCGTTATTGCATATAAAAGTAATGGACAAATCAGGATCTGTGGCGATTACAGAATAACGATTAATCCGGTTCTTGAAGTCGATAGATATCCGCTTCCGCGTATTGAAAAGCAGTTCGCGTGTTTGCAAGGTGGTAAAAAATTCACGAAAATCGATCTAAAACAAGCCTATCAACAGGTGGTTTTGGACGATGAGTCGAAGAAATTGTTAACAATAAATACTCATAAGGGTCTGTTTCAGTATGAAAGAGTGCCGTTTGTAATCTCGTCGGCTCCAGGAATGTTTCAAAGAGTGATGGAATAGATTATCTCGGAACTGGAGGGAGTAACAGTTTTCCTCGATGATATTCTTATTACGGGTAAAACGGATGAAGAGCATGTCGAGAGACTGACGATGGTTCTGGTGCGCTTACAGGAAAACGGCTTAAGGGTCAAAAACGAAAAATGCGATTTTTTCCGAGATTAGATTTCTTATCTCGGGTACGTAATCAACAGTACGGGTCTGCATGCGTCGAAGAAAAAAGTAGAAGCAATGATAGACGCGGCAGAACCCGTAGACAAGTCGCAACTTCAAAGTTTTCGCGGCATGGTAAATTATTACGGAAAATTTATACCAAACATGTCGACGATTTGTCACAACCTCTATCAACTCTTGAAAGTAGACAAACCGTTTAACTTTGATGCTCGATGCAAAGAAGCATTCAGAAAGATTAAAGACGCGCTCATAGGAACCGAAGTACTGGTTCATTACGATCCAGAGCTATCGGTAAAGTTATCGTGTGATGCTTCGTACGGGGTCGGTGCTGTTTTGGTGCACGAGTTTCTGGACGGCACTGAAAGACCGATAGCGTATGCGTCTAAACCGCTAACGAAGGCATTCGCAGACGGATAAAGAAGCGTTATCGATTATTTTCGGAGTGAAAAAATTCAATCAATATTTGATGGGACGACATTTTACGTTGGCAACGGATCACAAGCCGCTAGTCGCGATTTTTGTGATGTCTGCGAGTCGGTTGCTGCGTTATGCGATTTATTTATCGAGTTTTAATTACGATATTGTTTACGTCAAAGGCTCGAAGCATGGTAACGCCGACGGGTTGTCAGGCCTGCCGTTGCCTAACGAGGAAGGTAGCGAAGAATCGCAAATCAGAGAATATACGTATCTAAATTACTGCGAACTCGAGGATCTACCAGTTAAAGCGATAGATATTAAGAAACACACGCTCAAAGACCCGACTCTTTCGCGAGTAATGAAGTATGTAATGTGCGGGTGGGAGATTTATGATACGGTAGATCCGGAGATAAAAAGTTTCAAAATTCGTCAAAACGAAATCACGGTAGAACAAGGTTGCCTCATGTGGGGACACAGAATTATCGTTCCGAATAGGTTGAGGAAAAGTCTTCTCAAAGAGCTGCATTCTAGCCATTTTGGAGTGGTTAGGATGAAGGCAATGGCAAGGTCATACATATGGTGGCCTACTATCGATAAGGATATCGAACAAATCGCACGAGAATGTGAGCCTTGTCAGCTAGAGCGTTCGAACCCTGCGAGAAGTGAGCTACACGTCTGGCCTTTTCCTGCAGCTCCATGTAGATTTTCTTGAATTGCGAAAAGGAACTCAGTTCTTAATAGTAATCGATTCATACTTGAAATGGGTCGAAGTGATGCCAGTATTATCAACCTCAGCCGAGCAAACGATCACGATTTTAAGATCTCTGTTTGCACGTCATGGATTGCCCGAAAAGTTAGTGAGCGATGGAGGTCCACCATTCACTTCGGCCGAATTCGAAGTGTTCATGAGAACCAACGGGGTTTCGCACGTGTTTTCCCCGCCCTATCATTCGCCAAGCAATGGTGCCGCGGAAAATTTGGTGAAAACGTTTAAGAATAAGCTAAAGATCATTCTGCGAGATGGAGTTAATTTGCAACAAGCTCTCGACATCTTTCTGATCGGTTACAGAAACTCTGTTCATTGCACGACGAAAGAAACTCTGGCTAAACTAATGTTCGGTAGGAATTTGAAAACGAGACTGGATTTAATTCGTCCTAATCTGAAAAAAACCGTATTAGGGAACCAAAATCGACAGGTAAAGAATTTTGGGGGAGGAGAGACCAAAGAGTTTATCGGAAACGAGAAAGATTTTGTTTATGACTATAGGCATCGCGACAAATGGGTTTCAGCGACCATCGTCAAGAAAGTGGGTTCAGTAGTTTACGAGGTAAAACTGAGTACCGGCTTAGTCATCACGAGACACGTGGATCAGATTCAAAGAAACGAAACTGTATCGCGAACAGATCTGGGGAATAGAGTATCGCGAACAGATCTGGGGAATAGAGTGATTCAACACAAAGCGAGACCAAAAATCTGGATATTCACGAAGTAGATGTCCACGATGTTATTGCATCCGACGAGATTGCGATTGCACCAGCGAGTGCGACTGTGGAGACGATAAATCAACCTTCGTCGTCCGGAAGTACTCCGAACATTCGTCGATCTGTCAGGATTCGAAAACCAGTCAACAAATTAGATTTGTAAGGATAATTTTATATCGAGTCATTATCTTTAGAGGGAAGAGTTGTGGTGTCTCACAGCTAACCTAGCGCTCGAAATTCCCTAGAATTGAGTTCCTAAAAAGAGTGGCTAGCCTGAATTCAACCGTTACGGCGGGGCGTCTGTTCTTATTATTATTCTCCGATATATGTCTCTACGACACGCTACGTTTTCATTGTATTTTTAATAAAAGTTTAATAAACATATTTTCATATCACAAAAGGTGTTAAAGTTATTGTGATAAAGTACCTAACATTGGCAATTACCACTTTTTTTTATTATTATAACGTAAATGTTAAAAGTTTATTGTAACTTTAAATAAAAAGAGGATATCTGCTTCAAGCAGAGCTAGTATTGAATATAATAAAGTGGTTATTCTTTATCACTTACTTAAACATTAAAACAAAATTTATTTCTTAGTCAATCTTAAATAAGAAAATAGTTTTGTGCATAGTTGAAATTTTTATGATGATGAGCTCGTTTTTATATTCTTACTATACAACAGGAATCAATTCTAATTAATAGAAGTTAAAAATAATAATATATTTAAATTAATTTCGTTACGGGACTGTCTCCGTTATAATATTGCTAAATTTCACAAGTAACATTACATTACAATTTCATGAATTCGCTATTTGAACATTTTACACCGAAGTCGTGCTATATCTGTTCATTTTAATTTTTTTTTAATAGTTTTCAAAGTGTTTTATAAGTGGATTTAAACTAAAAACAAACATTTTAACCTAGTCCAAACCACATCTTTAATTACTTTCCTTTTCAAGTAGACCGCATTTTTAAAATGCTGGCAACGATTCATAAAATACTAGATTGCCGTCGACGGCAATGAAGACAATTCCTTTCTTTATAACTTTGCTCGTCCATATTGTTTTATCATTCACATAGCATCAATTTGACATCTGTAAAACTATTTATGTGTAAAAACCGGAACATGATAAACGTGATCGAGGACTATCAAGTGTCAAGTCTGGTCGCTCTCGGTCATGTCGGTAATACAGGTTTTCTGTGGTGTGATAAGGGCGACTTTGGTTATGAAACGAAGTGTGTGTGTGACAGGAGTTTTTATGTGCCTTTATGAGACAATATAACACTCTGTTGACTGGCAATTTTACAGAGGAACTATGTTATGTCACCGGCTACTATTGGGCATGAAAAGACGAGTTAACTCGTCACCGGTCAACAAAGTGTTAATTTGATCCCGGCCATCCCTACACTAATTAATCTATTTTCCGATGAATTATCATAAACTATTGATAAAAACAAAATGCATGAAAACTACAAAATATACTCTGAATTTGTTAACATGATTTTAAATTCACAAAAATTTACTTTTTAATCCGATCGTACTATTTATTGTACATTAAATACATACATTTTAATACCTAACCAGGATACTGACAAATATATAAAATTAGGGATAAAATTGTAGTCATGAAAAGTTTTACAGTTAAAAAACGTAAGTTAACCTAATCAGGACTACCGGCGTAAATTTAGAGAAATAAATACATTTACATAAAAGTATTACAATACAAAAAATAACCCCTGCAGTTCATTAATCTATATATAGTCATATTAAAATGTTTAGCGGAAATAATTAGTAATATGCTGAATTTGCATAACGCTTCATCATACTATAGTTAGCCATAGTGAAATTAACAGCCATAAATTACTATTTTGTGTATTTATCAAAACCAGTTAACTTTTATAGTGAAACCACAACTCTGATCAAATAAAGAAGACAATTTTCCAGACAAAACAGAAACACATTTATCTGTAATCTGGTATTGTCTAAATATTATGCTTTTTGAAATCTTAGTTTGCCAAACTTTCGTAGAATTGCGAAATTTATGATTTAATAAAATAGCTTATTTATAACGCGGATTCATAATTTCTAAGAGTGTATTACAAGGAATCGAAATATATTAAGAAAATGTTTTATACAGTATATCTATATCGTGGATAAAAGATGCAGTATTTACAAAGTCGACATACAAAGGTGCGATGTTTGTAATAAGTAAAATATATAGTAATTTTCATTTATTAATGAACATCAAAACATTTTACTAATAATATATGTTAAAATAACTTTCACTAACGACTTATAATACATATCATTGACAAAATGGTAAAAATATTTTTGGTTTTACCTTTACGTTATCTTATGAAATATAACAAGAAAACTAGTAATAAAATAATAAAAACTTAAAACCATAAAATCTCATTCAATTCTAAAGGTTCCTACTCATCTTGCTTATTAAAAATTTGTAGAATATTTTTAAGAAAGATAATTTAAAAGTACATTTATTTTTTACTTATGTAGAAATAACAAACATAACGATTACAGAAACACGCTGTTAATATTTCTGTGGAACCAGTTAATGAGAAACAAGGTATTACTAATATACCTAACACTAGCCGCTGCAATAGTTCTTGCACTAACTGAAAATTTACCTTCCACTGAGTATGAAAATTCTCCAAATATTACAGATTTAAAAAATAAAATAATCTCTCCGTATTCTATAACTATCATTATCTATTAATAATCGATAAGTTAAAGATAATTTTTATTTTTCATTGTTATTTTACAAACAATTACAATTTTGGTATTCTGAGACCAAAATAATTTAGCTTAGCATTTTTTTGTTATAATCACGATTTTGTTTACTAATATACGTAGCTGTTATTATAAAAAATAGTATACAGTTTCATGAAATGTGTGGTTAAAAGTAGTATTTTTAATACTGGCAGTTTTGTAAAATAGAAGTAACGGAATAAATGATTTGGGTTCACAAAATTCTGAAAGGGTGTTAATCTATAGATTAACCGTGAAAATTCAGGGTTGTCATTAACTTATCGATCGTTAAGAGTTAATTATCGAGATAGAATTTAGTTGTGTAGATATAGATAAAATTGAACAGGTGATTAAATCTTTAAATACTAATGCAACTGGCGTCGATGATATTTCGATTAAAATGATCCAAATCATTTGACCAAAGATATTAATCTATGTAACTCACATCATAAATACATCTATTCTTGAAGGGTGCATACCGGACATTTGGAAATCAGCTGAAGTTAAACCTATAGCTAAACAAGATAATGTATGTATCTAGTTTTGATGATTTACGCCGTATTAGCATTTTACCTACCATGTCTAAAATGCTAGAAAAGATATGTTGTGAACAAATAGTAATTTATGTCAACGATAAAAATACTTTACCCGCAACACAATCCGGATTTAGAAACGTTTATAGCACGAACACTTGTCTGCTAAATATTGATTATATTGTTAAGAACTACGATAACTCTAATATTACATTTTTAATTCGAATTGATTTTTCAAAAGCTTTTGACATGGTGGACCATGAAATGTTATTACTTATTAGCTAAATTAAATTTTTACAACTTCAGTATAAATGCTCTTCAATGGTGCAGTATTTATTTCATTAACAGAAGTTTTCAAGTATATATGACATCGAATTCATTCTGTTCATCTTCTAATTCTTTATCTTTAAATCAAGGGGTACCACAAGGCTCCATTCTAGGTCCTTTATTCTTTCTTTTATACGTTGCTGACATGCCCTCAACTTTGCCTTTTTGCTCTATCCATTTGTATGCAGATGATACACAAATTTTGACATCATGTATAAAAGCTGATACTGTAATTATGTGTAAATCTATTCATTCAGATCTCAATAATTTGGTAATGTGGATTAAAAATAATGTATTGAAAATTAAGGCAGAAAAATCTTCTTTACTGGTATTTGGAAATTGTCAATCTACTGATATAATTCTTGACGGCTCAAAATTAAAACGATGCAGTGTTATTAAAAGTTTAGGCGTGCTAATAGACGAAAATACTCTATTTCGTGAACATTTAAGTAAGAAAATAAAACTCATTAATCTTGCCCTTATTAGATTATTGCGCACGTGTCTATGTTCCCAACTTGACACAGGGTGATAAATATAAAATTACTCTCCTTCAAAATAGTTGCTTGGTGTACTAAAATATGATCATATTACTCGATACCATTCGTTAACAAATTTAAATTATATCGATAATCGTGTCAAAATACTTTTTCTATGTCTTGTACATAAAATTAAACTTGTGTTGTCCATCATATTTATTAAATTAATTAATTAATAAACACATTCAAGAACCATGTAAAATGCTTATTTAAGTTAAAATGATATCTGTAATTTAGTTCCAATTTATAGTTAACTCAAAATTTTGTGATTGAGATCTTAGGTTGGTTGACATCATTTTCTGTTTTTGTTTTGTAGTTTTTTTTGTACTGGTTAGGTGGAAGATCAGCCTGTGGCTGAACCCCGCCATTGATGTGAATAAATAAAGCTATATTGTTATTATTATTTTTATACAGAATAGGAGGGATTATCTTTAAAAAATTAATTAACATCTAGAATTGCCGTAATTTACTATTTGCAGAGGGAATATTCTAAAATAACATATTGACTCTTAAAAACAATAAAATAAATAAAATAAATATATCATCACGTCTTTTACCCATTACTGGGTGTGGCACTCTGCCAAAGCAGATCTCGATAAGTGATATATTTATGCGCGTGATGTGCGGTTACCAGCCGTCAAATCACGGCCCCCAAAGATGTTAGTGGTGGGGGAGCCACAGGGGTAATTTTAAATTGGTGAAAATGTTTTGTCGGCTGTGTGGATCGAACCAGGGTTCTTTGGATACACAGGCCGACACGATAACCACTGTGCCATTACGCCATAAATGATGGTAGAAAATTTGTTTATACAGGCATTCCCTCTTACCCTACTAAATATTAATATCAGTAGAACCTTTCATAAGTGAAATATCCTTGATTACCAAATTTCAACAGTATATATTATTTCTGATTACATACATTATTCACCGTATTATAGATGATAGATTTAGAACATAGAAGTACAGCTAGCAGGATATTTTATAAAATTTTAACATATTTTACAAGCGATTTAAAAAGTATATAATCTGGCCAAATGAAGAAATTCTATATAAAAAAATGCCAGAGTAATTTTGAGAACATTTTGAAAACAAAATTACTGTTATTATTGACTACTCTGAAATTTACACTGAAAGACCAACTTACTTATGTGCATCCAACAAAACATGGTCCTCCTACAAACACCACAATACTGTAAAATTCTTGACTGGAATCGTATCCTTTATCTCAAGAGCCAGTGATAAATTTACTACCGAAACATCTAGTTTATTGGATAATATACAATCTGGTGGACAGATGTTTCCTAATTTCAGAAGCTGTAGAGTTATATATGGCTCGTTTTTATACCAGACTTCCTTAAAGCGCCTAAACAATTGCAGCCTGAAGCAATGGAAAGAACTAGGAAAACTGCTAGCGTTAGAATACAGTAAGTTTGTTGAGGCTAAGCTAAATTATTTTGGTCTCAGAATACCAAAATTGTAATTGTTTGTAAAATAATAATGAAAAATAAAAATTATCTTTAACTTATCGATTATTAATAGATAATGATAGTTATAGAATAGGGAGAGATTATTTTATTTTTTAAATCTGTAATATTTGGAGAATTTTCATACTCAGTGGAAGGTAAATTTTCAGTTAGTGCAAGAACTATTGCAGCGGCTAGTGTTAGGTATATTACTACTACCTTGTTTCTCATTAACTAGTTCCACAGAAATATTAACAGCGTGTTTCTGTAATCGTTATGTTTGTTATTTCTCCATAAGTAACAAATAAATGTACTTTTAAATTATCTTTCTTAAAAATATTCTGCAAATTTTTAATAAGCAAGATGAGTAGGAAGCTTTAGAATTGAATGAGATTTTATGGTTTTAAGTTTTTATTATTTTATTACTAGTTTTCTTGTTATATTTTATAAGATAACGTAAAGGTAAAACCAAAAATATTTTTACCATTTTGTCAATGATATGTATTATGAGTCGTTAGTAAAAGTTATTATAACATATATTATTAGTAAAATGTTTTGATGTTCATTAATAAATGAAAATTACTATATGTTTTACTTATTACAAACATCGCACCTTTGTAAGCCGACTCGCAAATCTTTTATAATGCTATAAACTAGTATTTACATTACAACTTCCCATATTTAAAGAAGGTACCCAATCTGGATTGTCTTTATCTTCCAAACTTGCTGGTTTTCCTTAAATTTTGCAATAATTTATTGAGTTAATTGTTAATTTTATTATTTGTAATACATGACTATATTTTAATTTTTTTTGATATCATTATTTATTTATGCACAACAGGTACTTAATCCTAAATACAATATAGCGTTTGGATCCATTGAGCCGTAGTATTATTGTTAATATATTTTTATTTTGAGTGGAATTCGAACTCTGGATCTCCCGTACATAATTATTTAATAATGTATGAAAGTTTGTATTGCCAAAGTTATAATTGACATTGACAGCATTATTTTATATTAGAATAGTGAGTCTGGAAAACAAAAGCTATCACGAATTGGACTTCTTGTTCATTACACTACCCGAGAGTGATAAAACATCAAGGATTGCTATTCTATAACTTTACCTCGATTTCGGTGATATTTTGATGACGTCATATCACCTTTCACCAGTGAGAAACTGAAGGTGATATTTTTAGTAACTTTTGCTTGGTTAATTTTTCGGGAAAGTATATTTATGTTCGTATTATATTAAATTTTATTTACAAACACAGATAGCGAATTTGACACATGTGAATTTGTGAAAATGGAGGTTAAACGAGCGGAGAAAGTTACTGTCAAGCTGAAATTTTATTTTATTTTATTTTATTTTAAGGAATTTGGCCGCTCGACAGGACAAGGTCCCAATAAAGGAGCGGCACTTACAAATATATAACAAAATGTAGCATATATGTAGAACAACAAAAAAAAAGTCACCTTAACAAATAATAAAAAAACCAATTGTAATAAAGTGTAGTAGGTAATACCAGATTTCATAAGAACGCAGTAATTGATTGTTTGAAATGCTTTAAATTGACGATAAATATATCAGGTAATGAACTGTCACTCATAAGGGTATTAAATAGTAGTGAAATTCTATTAACCGGAGAATTTGCAGCAGAATTAGTGGTAGTAATAGGTATATTAAATAAATTTAGGGATCTAGTTGTATAACATGGGACTCTGAACGACAAGCGACTGAGAATTGCAGGTGCATCAATTAAGTAATTATCGAGCTTATATAGGAATATTAAATCTGCTAATACTCTTCGTTTCCTTAAGGGTAACAAACTTATATTGTATGTCGGAAATTTTAAGACAAAAAAACTCTAAAATTCTATTCTTAATTCTTTCTATTCGGTTTATATAAACATCATAATTAGGCAACCACGTGACGACAGAAAATTCAAGATGACTTCTGACCAAAGAATAGTATAAACAGAGAATTGCAATGGATTTTTAAAGTTTTTTGGATGTACCTATCATAAATCCTAACATCTTATAAGCCTTTTTTGTAACGTAGTTCACATGTGAGTCAAATATTAATTTTTGATCAAATATAACGCCAAGATCTTTTACTTCACTGGCTTGAATTAGCATTTCTCCATTAATCATATAATTGTACAAAAATTTATTTCTATTGCGAGTGAAGCTAATAACACAACATTTAGAGATATTAATACTTAATTTGTTAATAGTACAATTGTTATAAAAATTGTCCAGGTCTAGTTATAATAGAGTAGAGTCATTAACTGACTTTATTTAGTGATAAATTTTTATATCGTCAGCATATAATATAAAATTAGCGAATAAAAAACATTTTGAAATATCATTAATGAAGATATTAAACAATTAAGGAGCCTAAATGAGAACCCTGAGGTAAACCCGACGTAACCGTAACGTAATTTGATAGATATCCATGTGTTACAACACATTGTTTGCTGTTGGTTAAGTAAGATGAGAACCATTTAAGTAGAGTACCATTTACATCAAATTCAGCTAATTTGTTTAACAAAAGAGAATGATTGATGTTATCAAAAATTTTAGAAAAATCAGTATAAATGGCATCCACCTGAGTTCTCTCATCCATTGTTTTTAAAATATACTCAGTGTACTCAACCAAATTAGTGTCCACGGAGCGTCCCGGAATAAAGCCATGTTGCTGAGGATGCAAAAATGGTTTGACAGTAGCAAAAAGGGAAGTGAAAATTAAAGACTCAAAAATCTTTTCGAAAATGCAGAATTTTGAAATCGGTCTGTAATTTTCAACTAAATTTTTATTTCCTCCTTTAAAGATAGGAACAACATAAACTTCCTTCCATACATCTGGACAATGGCCTTCTTGAATTGATTTATTGTAAATTGAACTGAGAGGTAAACTAAGAGACAGAGCACATTTTTTTATAAATATAGTGGATATCTCATCAGATCCTGCACCTTTGTTCACATCAAGGCGACACAATGTATCGAAAACTGTATCTTCATTAATGTCAACAGCTTATAAACAGTTGATATACTGCTTTGTATTAGCAGTATGATCAGAGTTTGTGTGATTCACTTTAGAAGTATCATTCACATATACTGATTTAAAATAATCGGAGAAGAGATTACAAGTTTCGACACCATTGTTAGACTTAATTCCATTGTACTCCATCTGTAATGGAATATTATTTTTCTTGAATGAAGATACAAATGACCAAAATTTTTTATTGTTGTTAATTATTTGTCCTTCAATGTTGTCGACATAGGAATTATAGCAAACTCTAATCATACTCTTTACCCTTCTCCTTAGCATGGAGAAAATATTATAATGCGTTTGAGTCTTGTAAATTTTATATCTTTTGTGAGCTCTGTCTTTTTCTTTTATAAGTTTTATTAGATTAAAAGAGTACCAATGAGGATAAGATCTATTAGATATAGTTTTACAGGACACAAATTCATTAACAGCAACCCAAATATTGTCATAAAAAGTTTTTATCATTTCCTCAGTATTACAATTTCTAAATTCTTCTACCCAGTTAATATTAAAAAAATAATCATTAATGTGATCGTAATTTGCAACGGCATATTTGTAGATTTTTTTCGCAGGTAATATTAGTAGATTGCGTAAATTTAATGTTATTTCAATTGGTGGATGGTGCATTTACTACACTTAATGGTAACTCACATTCCATAATAGTGAGAACTTCATTAGACGATAATACCAAGTCAATAATCCTATTATTTCTATTTTTTACATGATGAAATTGCCGTAAGCCACAATATTCGAGTAAATCAACAAAGTCTGAAGATACAGCATAGTATGTATTGCAGGCTTTCAAATAATTGTTATTATTTGTGGATTCCCAAATTAAATGTGGAAGGTTAAAATCACCACATATTAAAAATGGGCCATTAGTTTCATTTTCAAGTAAATTGGATAATTTATCTAAAAATAGCGTCATTGCAATACGATCGTCGGGGGGAATATAGACACAATAATTGTTAATATTTATACTTATCCAAATATCCTCGGCCCCGGAGCACCAGTCACTGAGTTCGACATAAGACAACTTGTTGTGAACGACGATTAGAACTCCGCCTCCGTCTGATTTTACAGATGAGCTGGTGGATCTGTCACGCCTGATGATGTTATATTCAGGGGACAATATTTCATGATCGTACATAGATGAATTAAAAAATGTTTTAGTCAAACATAACACATCGAAATCGCATTCACTTGAATTTATTCGAATATCGTTTGTTCTTGTTCGTAAACCTCTAACGTTCTGGTAGTATACAGAAAAATCCATAAGTTCGAATTTGGTATCTACAATAATTTATTAATATCACTGTCGCACTGAACCGGGATCACACGTGAGCTTTCATCTTTTCTAATGAAAATGTTGCAGTTCTTCGACCAAACGAACTTAAACCCTTTGCTCTTTAATTCTTCACGATATCTTTTAAAGAGAGCATTATTAATTCCAGTTAAATGTTCATTGCCAAAAATACTTTGCATAGGTTTATCCTTAAAAATTTTTAACGTAGTAAAATCAGGGCAATGTTTGAAGCCGCTAGAAAATTATCTTTCATTAAACGCGATGTAAACTTGGCGATTATCATTCGCAGTTTATCTTTCATGTTTGATGGTAGCCGGTGCATGGCATCTAAATGATTTTCATTAATATCTATACCAGTTATTTTGGCAACATAATTAATTAATTAATTAGATTTATTCGTTTTTAGATTTTTACAAACCTTATACAAATAGATTGGCATAGTGTATAAAATTACGTATAATATAGACATGTGAGTGAATTTAACATTATATATTACATTACATAAGCATTTAAATTGAGTAGCAAATAAAATTTATGAAGAAAGCAAGTCATAATTAAACAGCATATGATAAGCAAATTGTAAATAGGAGAAAAAAAGGAAAAAATACATCTATTTCGTTATAACACCAGGTCTCGTTCAAACAAAGAACATCACCACGCAGTAGAGACTGTTGCATTTCGAAATCATCATTAAATAAATTATTATAACCGTTAATGTTCCAGAAAACCACGCTGAGATGATTTTCGCTTGATTTAACCCTGTGTGAATAACTTAGCTTGGTGCGTTTGTTAGCATCTGGCGAGGGTTGTGTATGGGTCATCCCTTCTGCTGTTACATGGTACCCGATGCTAAAAAAGAGTGCAGTGTTGATTGTCCAGCTACGGGGGCTTCTTCTGGCGTAGTATCCATATGTTTCGATATTTTCGGCTTTTGGTTTATTTTTGATGTTGGGCTTTCTCCTTCTGAAGACGAAGTTCTATCTTTCCTTTTATTGCTGACGGTGTATAATTTATTTCGGTAGATTCTGATGTTGTTCCCTGCTGCTTTTTGTTCTTTTACAGCTGCTAAGAGCTTCTTTCTTTCGTTCAGTTCCTGTTTGTTGAGATCTTCGTTTATGTAGATGCCACTGTTTTTAAGGTTAGTTCTTGAAGAAAATATTAAATTTCGTAATTTGAGTGACAGAAAAGTTACTAAGATGAGCCTGGGTTTATTTTGATCCCGGCCAATACGATGACACTTATCAATATCTTTGCCAGACACTGTTATCTTCAAGTACTCATTTATTATAGATATTACTTTATTTTCTAGCTCACTGTGCTTCTTTTCGGTCTCGGGGATGCCTACGAATATCAGGTTCTTCTGTTTAATGATTTTAGTGTCTTGAAATAAATCATTGTTGATACTTTGCTGGTTCTGGAAAGTTTGCTCTAACTGAGAGATTTTCGTGTTATGTAGAGCGATTTCTTCTTTAAAGGAGTTTAACATTGAAGCTATGTTGTTTACATTCGTCTCCAAGCTATCTAATTTATCCAGTTTATCGAGTTTCGATAATATCGATTGCATCTCTTCTTTAGAGCACATGTTTGAATGTCAAAAAGTTAGGTTAGAAGCACTTTTTTACCAGAATTTTTAAATTGTAGTTCTCACTTTACTAGTACTGTAATACTTTTGATTTTTAATACAGTCTAAGGTATACTAACTGCACAAAAAGCTGCACTTTTCTAATTTAAGTTTACTGCGAAATTTATCAATCTTTGCTCATCCACGCAAGGTTGCCAACCCTATACCAGTTATTTTGGCAACTTGAGTTACTAATGAAGTAACATTTTTGTTATTCAATTCTGGTATATTATGAATAATAACATTATTTAGTCTACTGTATTGTTCTAGATCATTCACACTTTTAGTTAAATTAACCACCTGTTTCTTTAATTCGATATTCTCGGTTTTAATTTGTTCAATACATTTAAGTTTATTATCAAATTCACTCATTTTACTCTCAAAGTCAGTAATCTTATCGCTGCAAAATTGGACGGATTTTAGCAACTCATCAAATTTGTTGTTAAATTGCGAGATAATTTCATCTTTAACAGCCAGTAATGTTTTAATGTTCACGACCGGGGTGTTAGTTAGGCGGGGTGGTGTCGAAACTTCACGCTCATCATCATTTGTTGTAATAGCTCCCCTCGCACTGCGACAGGAACTACAGCACCACTTAAACTCGCCCGTCTTGCAAAGGTGGAACTGATCGTCACTCATTTTTATACAGAGTGGCTGGTAAGTAATATTACATGTTATACAATTTACGCCAGGATTTTTTGCGTTAACCGCACGCCCGCACTTGCCACACTGTATAGCCATTTGTACTTGACCTTGCAGTAAACACTTAAATTAAAATATTATAGCTGAGGCACGATTAATTAAAGTTTTTAGTAAAAACGTTTCTTATGGTGAACTTATTTGCACAAACACTAAAGTAGCAACTAGAGTTTAATAAAAAATCGCCACTGAATTAGTTCACTTAAACCGTTTAATAGAAACACAAATGTTCGTGCTAAGTTTACATAAAACAGAGCACAAAAACCGCAAAAAAAAGAATAAATCAGAGAGCTACCAAAATCACTTCTTCACACTTCTACATATATTTACTATCATGTATTAATAGATTTTATGACCGACCACATGGATTTCGTCAGGGTAAAATTGTTGGGGCCAGAGGGAAGAATAACTAGTGGCAAATCAGCCTCTTTGTCGTCTAAGGTTTCTACTATTCTCAACTGACTGTACAAGAAAGCCATTTGTAATGAAATACAAATAAATGCATTAAAATGATAATTCAAAGTTAACTTGTTAATTGATGTTGTTCAACACTTCAAATATTTTTAGTTTAATGCATAATTAGCATCTTTACATTTCAAATATCTAATACTATTATCTATCTAATAATAATATTCAAATATCTAATAATAAAATTATATTAACACCTCTATAATCCAATACAATTCACAATAAATCATTTCACACAAAATAAATTGTCCAACTATCATAAACACAATTTGTTAGCAGCTGCTCTAAACTCAAACGTCAAAATATCACCGGTGATATAAATATAAAACCACCCTTCTAAGAGGAGAAATGTCTCTCACCAAGTGTGATTTTTTATTATATCATCTGAAAATTCTGCTAAAACCCTTTCATATGATATCAAACACGATAAAATTTGGAACACTTTAAGTTTAAAACATTCATCGATCGTAAAATATATATATATATATATATATATATATATATATATATATATATATATATATATATATATATATATATATATATATATTTTATTTCATCTGGAACTTCTTCTAAAGCCCTTTTATATGATATCAAATACGATATAATTCGGAGCATTTGAAGTTTAAAACATTTGCCGATCGTAAAATATCTATATATATATATATACACATACATACATATCTTCACACTATATCCCAACAAATGGGGTAGCACGAACCCTAAAATCACTCATAAAATATTCACTCATTACATTCATCAAATAATCAGCCCCGTCAAACATTATCACCCGAACACATCACCCTCACTTAAACCACATTCATAGATCACTCCATATAAACTCAATCATTTATTACACTCGAAATCATTTATCACAATCAAATCTTAAATCACATCATTCCTATTCACTTATCATTCATCCTCTTTCTTCGACGTACATAACATATGCATAAAACATCTCAAATTACTCACGCTTACTCCTAACAACGATTCTAAAAAACGAACCTAACAACGAATCTACAAAGATAAAAGATAAAAGCGATAGCCTGCACTTGTATATGAAAGAAAAGTCCAGACAATGCAGTAACTGAAAATGAAACAAAAAGATAAGAAAGGAAGGGAGTGTCGCCCTGCGCTTGTTATTGAAAGTGAATTCCACCCAATTGCAGTTAAACACTCTAAGTAAGAACTGAAAACGAATTGAAAGATAAGAAAGGAAGGGAGTGTCGCTTTACACTTGTTTTTGAAAGTGAATTCCACACAATTGCAGTTAAACACGCAATGTAAGATCAGAAAACTAATAAAAAAGATAAGAAACGAAGGGAGTGTCGTCCCTGCGCTTGTTTTTGAAAGATAATTTCACACAATTGCAGCTAAACACTCTAATGAAATTATTAAACAACAAAACTAAAATCAAAAATACTGAACTTTTCTTAAATCATCAGATTCATTCCGTAATCTTCGCCAAACGTTCCTATCCTGACACACCACTTTAGCTTCATCCACATTCATTATTCCTTTCATACAAGCACGTTTGTTCCTCATACTCAGAAACTTTCGTTTACGCAACAATCCTTCAATCATATTCATCCATTTATTCATAGGTCGTCCACGCAATCTTTCACCCTCAATTTCACCAACATATACCTGTTTTACCAATTTCTCATTCGACATACGTTCTACATGCCCAAACCATCTCAACTGACTTATACCTACTTTTCTAACTACATTCTTCTCAATTTCACACTCATCATACACCAATGTATTCCGGACACGATCTCTTCTAGTATAACCACATACACCCCGCAAATACCCCATTTCCACAGCAGTTATATGACGTTCATGTTTCTTCATCCACACCCAACATTCACTACCATACATCAATGTAGGCACTAAAACACCATTATAGACACTCAATCGAGCATCTCTGGATACATTCACATTTCGAGCAAAGGTTCCCAGAGCACCCAATACCTTGCATCCCGCAGATACTCTTCTTTCAATCTCACAATCAATACGTCCATCCCTCGAAAACATACTACCCAAATATAAAAACTCATTCACTTGACCCAATCTCACACCATTCACCGAAACATTGCAGTCAGTCACCAAATCGATCGTTTCAAACACTAACACTTTACATTTATCAATCAATTTAAATCTTTTCCTACTTCATTTATACTTAGAATCATTCGTCTCAATTGCTATTCAGATTCACTCATAACAACAACATCATCCGCATACGCTAACGCAGGCACAACACTACCACCAATATGTACACCATCTACCCCATTTAACGCCGTTCGTAACAATACATCCATGTACAAATTAAAGAGCCACGGAGACATCCCTCAACCTTGTTTCACACCAATATCTATACAAAACCAATAACTCAATCTACCATTAACTCTCACCGCAGCCTCACTGCCTTCATACAGCCCACGAATTGCCCCCCAACAAATTACCATTTATACCGTACTGTAGCAGTACTTTCCATAATGTCTCGCGATGAACACTATCATATGTTTTTTAAGATCGAGAAAGCCACAGAACATCATCTTGTTCGTAGCGAGTGACTTTTCAACAATCATACGAAGAGAAAACAATTGATCCACACACCCTCTCTCAGGCAAAAAACCACCTTGCATATCGCTTAACTTGGAGATTGTTAAGGTTCGTACCTTATGAATAAGTATCTTCCCGTACAACTTCTCTACCACACTCAGCAAACTTATCGCACGAAAATTAGTACATTCACTAGAACTACCTTTACCTTTAAATAAAGGACAAATGATGCCCTTACATTACCACCTCTCAATTTCTTCACTCTCAACCTAAACATTCTTTTATTCATACTAAAATCATTAGTCAATCTTACACTCATCAAATCATTAAAACGCGCCTTGCTTTCTCTCACTACTCTCTTAACACATTTATTTAACCTCTTGTATTCCAGCAAGCATTCATCACGTAAACTTCCAGGCACATCTTTCACATTTAGAAATCGCAAATATGCTCTCTTTTTCACCTCAATCGCCTCTTTTACTTCTTCATTCCACCATGCATTCTTTGGACAAGAGCCTAAACTACATTCACCACAAACTTCTTTTGCATATTTAAGAACTGTATCGTTAAATTTCAACCAAACATCATTTATGCTGCATTTAAAATTAGGCTCACATACAGGCAAAGATTCATTAATTTTCTCAACAAACCTATCTCTAACATCCTCATTCTGCAGTACACTGGATTTCACACGAAACATTATTTCGGTATTTTCACCCTCATCCGCCAACATTTACTCAGACGTATACGCGATACCACCAAATAATGGTCATTCGTACCCAATTCAGCACCACGCTTCACTCGCGTATCTATAACTAACCTTCTGAATCGTTCAACATACAAAATAAAATCAATTACACTTCGTCTATTCTCACGCATATTCTCCCATGTATACAAATGAACTAATTTATGTTTAAAAATAGAGTTGGAAACAAAAAGATTACGCTCCAAACAGAAAGATACTATTTTCCAACCGTTTTCATTCTCTCTCACATCACCAAACTTACCCAAAACATTCCCAGGCATACTTCTCTTTACTCCCACCCAACCATTTAAATCACTACATACGATAACTTTCTCTGGATCACACAAATCAATCACACTATCTAACAAATTCCAAAACCGATCTTTTTCGAGATCATTTTCAGATTCAGTTGGGCCATAAACTGACACAACGAAGATTCTATGAAAGCCTACCTTTAATCTCAACCAAAGAATTCTAGATGAAATACAATCATAATCCTTTACAAACGGTTTCATTCTTTCATTAACAAGCACACCTACTCCATGCTTTGCACGTTCATTCTCAGCTACACCCGACCACAAGCAAAACATTCCATCCACCTCTTCCTCACTACAGCCTTTCCTCTTAGTCTTACTGACACACAAAACATCTACATTATACACACGCATTACATTCATCAATTCATTTTCTTTACCAGTTATACCACGAACATTCCACGTCCCAAACTTACCTTCATCAAATTTTTCCCATTTATTCCACATTTAAACAAAAGATAGTAAAAGAAGAGTTCTCTCGGTAATAGAGTAGAAGTTAAGGTAGCTTACCAAACTTACCCTTAACCATAAAGGAAAATAGAAATAAAAACAAATAAATAAATTACATTGACACCTGTCAACCGTCAATCATACCAGAACAAAACATAACTTAGCGTTTCTAAGTACGTAACTAATATAAACAAATAACGAAATGAAAAGAAAATATACTACAAAAAATCTAAACTATTATAAAAAGAAAAGATAACACTTATCTTAGTAAAATGATATGTTAGCAGTCCAGTGGCAAGTAGTCTATATAAATTCAACTCCAAATAACCAGTCAAAAGACGAAATGAAACACAAATTTGACGGACGAGTGTTGTTTATTATTAAATAGTAGTACCCACGTTATAAAATCAAAATTATTCCGCAAACACTTTTTATTTGAAATTTACATTTCAAATGTGAACTTTGATATCTCAAGAAATAAACTAAATAGAGCACATGAGATTTCAGAAATAGATTTCTGGCACTTTTTTCTATAGAAATTTTATGATTTCACTTGTTTCATTTTGCTCGAATCAGAAGTACTAACAATATAAAATATAAACTAGTCCACGAATATTTTTATTTGTGATTTAATTTTAAAATTATACTTTTGATATCTCGAGAAATAAACTAAATAAATAATTTTACATTTCAGAACTAGACATTTTTTTACTATAGTACATCAATTTTTTTTCTGCTTGAATCAGTATTACTAACGCAATAAAATAAACACTATTCTACGAATAATTTTTATTTGTAATTTACATTTGAAATTTAACCTTTGATATCTCGAGAAATATACTAAATGAGATTTCAAAATTAGATTTCCAGCACTTTTTTCTATAAGATATCAGTTTTTTTTCTTTTGTTCGAATCAGAAGTACCAACTTTATAAAGTAAGAATTTGTAATTTAAATTTAAAATTTGAATTTAGATATCTCTAGTAGTAAACTAGATTGAGGGTTAGAGATATCAGCATTATATTCCTGCCATTTTTAGCTATAAGATTATAATCATTTAAGATCGTGCTTGTATTCACACTACAGTGCAAAAACCGGGGGAATTAGCGACTGTATTCATTACTGCACTTATATGAAAATGCAGTTTCGGTACGGCAAAAGACGAAACATTAGAGATGTTGCCGTTTAAGGTTAAATGATACTCATGCGCGCGAATTTCAAAATGAATATAAAAGATTTAATTTTGTTATTGAATACTGTTTAATGTTACAAGCTATCTATGTATACATAAATAAGAAGATACTACTCTTCAATGAAAATAAATTATTTTTTTAAATATTTGCATTAATTTATACACCCAAAAATATATTTTAAACATTATTTTAACTGTAATTTTAGTACTAAACCTGTTTTTATATTAAAATTTACAATAAATATTACCAATAATATTATCTATAATCTGAAAATAAAAAAAAATTAACTTCGAAAACTATTTTTAAAATGCAAAAAACCTACTTTTTCCATACATTTTAATTTTTTTCTTCTATACTAGACATTTTGTTTCAATTAAATTTTAATGTCTTGTGGGGAGTCATATTACATATAACATATTTTAAAAAATCCAAAAATTAACTTCGAGAACATAGTTACAAAAAATAAAATATTTAGTTTTATTTTTTTTGCAAGTGTGTAAAGTTTATTTTTTGAAACGTAATAAGTATTATATACTGTACATATTTATACATTCTACCTATAAATTTGAAGAAGATTCCGTGTTTTATATAGAAGATATTCACAATTATAACAACTGGAATAAGTATATATGCCGTAAAATAGTTTGTGTAAGCAAGTGGCGCTGAGTAGATATAGCGGCGAAAAGATAAACTATAGTGATGTCGGTCGAAATAGAAGAACATCAAGCGGATCGCAAACCAACGCGGTGGCGATGGCGGTGGCGGCTAAGGTGGCGAACTCATCGACGCACACTGATGCGGTTTGTTTGAGGAGAACGCCTGTAGTATTGCGCTAAAATATTTGCAGTGCAATGGACGTTGGACGGAAAATGGAAAAAGAAGAAATGCTATTATACATTGGACGAAGAAGAAGGAAAACGGAAGAAATTTAGAGATTTTGTCTTATAATCTATCTTTTTTTCCACAATTCGGATTTGCTAAATAATAATAGATATTTATGTATCAAGAGTGAATATAGTTTCTACCAGTGGTGAGCATGTTATTAGTCAGAAATGCTTATTTTACCATTGGTACATACATTTTTTTGCACAGCAAAGAATATTTATTTTTATATTCAAAATATTAAACAGGTACAGTTACATTTTGCAAAATCAAGTATTTACAAGAAACAAAAATTATCATGTATTTAGAGAAAATTATTTTATTATGACCCTAGGGCAATAAACAAGTGTTTAGGTCTGCTTTTTATGGCTAAAACATTAATTTCGGCTCGGTTGTGCATAAAATATCATATGAACAGTAGTTCCGTGCACGATATGTCATCAGTTCATCACTATCGTTACAGAGAAGCCTGTGCCTGTGGGCACAAAAGTTTGCGATGTTTATTGTGAAACCGTCATAAAAAGTACCTGCTCTGAAATCCTTCAGACACCGCATCGTTCAGAGCAGACATTGTCATTTGGGTTGCATCGTTTTGTACGGCAGGCGTTAAATATGTGACATTGTGACACGAAATATCGAAAACAAATATATACAAAAATAAATAAATAAATAAATATATCATCACGCCTTCTACCCAATGCTGGGTGTGGCACTCTGCTAAAGCAGATCTCGGTAAGTGATATATTTTTGCGCGTGAAGTGCGGTTACCAGTCGTCAAATCACGGCCCCCAAACATGTTAGTGGTGGAGGAGCCACAGGGATAGCTTTTTCAAATTATGAAAATTTGTCGCCTGTGGGAATCGAACCAGGGATCTATATACTTTACTCAGAAATGCGAAACTTTAATAAAAATATTCGTATCAAGAAAGTTTTATTTTTGCAAAATCTTTCATTTCATATCTAATTTATATACCCAAGTACTTTCTAAACTGTTAAAATCGTGTATATGTCTTTACATATATATGCACTTAACTAACTTATTATTAAGTTTTACGAAATTATAAAGAGACAAAACTTAATATTCTATTATTATCTTCATTCTAACAAAATTTGAACAAATTTATTTATCTAGAACTGGAAATAAAACCGCTTGAAATTTGTATGCTTTTATTTCCAGTTCTAGATAAATAAATTTGTTCAAATTTTGTTAGAATGAAGATAATAATAAAATATTAAGTTTTGTTTCTTTATAATTTCGTAAAACTTAATAGTAAGTTAGTTAAGTGCATATATATGTAAAGACATTTACACGATTTTAACAGTTTAGAAAGTACTTGGGTATATAAATTAGATATGAAATGAAAGATTTTGCAAAAATTACACTTTCTTTATACGGATATTTTAATAATAATAATAATAATAAGACTTTTTATTTGGCAATAATTCAGCCGAAGCTGTTCTACTATATAACCTTTACATTAGTTACAAAAATAGCAAGTATAAGAAACTTGTATAAAATAGACTAATAGTATAAAAAATTAGTAAATAACAAATGAATTATTAAGCAATTACATAAACTAATGATAATAAAATACAAAGAAAAGAGAACAACGTGTGTGAAAAATTCAAGATTTTATATAAATGGACTGCCTTCAGAAAGTAATAATTGTTTAAATTTCACAGAAAATGTAGCTGGTTTTAGTAGTAGTAGTGGTGCATGAACTTTATTGAGAATACTAGGAACAAAATGACTAAAAGTCCTTTTAAAAAGAGCTGTTTTATGTTTGGGTATGTGATAGTGAAGATTATTGATGTTGAGTCCGAATTGACAATTTGTTAAATAAGTAAGTAGGTGATTTGTTCAGAACGACACGATGAGCTAGACACGCAGCATGTAACAATCTCGTCTTATTCATAGTAAGCCATCCTAATTCATTTATATATGCCGAAGTGCTTTCCCCTCTTCTTAAACCAAAAATGAAACGTACACAACAGTTTTGTACCTTCTGTATTCGACCCATATCGTGAGAGGTAATAAGTGGTACATAAATAGTATCGCAGTAATTGAATACAGAAAGCACTAGACTATTGGACAAAATTACTCTGTTGTGTTTAGAGAGAACAAATGTATTCATATATAAAGATTTTAGAGCCAGGAAGACTTTTCTGATTAGAAGAGACACATATTGAGAAAATCTAAGTCTGCAATCAAGAAAAAGTCCCAGATTTCTACAAGTTTCAGATATGTCAATCTTGATGTTATTGATGGTAACATTAATCATCTTACTTTGCAACAGTTTATTTCTAGTTCTATCATTACCGAATAACATAACCATAGATTTTGATGCATTCAACTTGAGGCAATTTTCCGAACTGTATGTAGATATTGCTGCCAGATCATTGTTTAGTTTCTGAGTAGCACTAGCAACATCATTTTCGTCAAAAGATATATAAATTTGCGTGTCATCAGCATACATATGGATATTGCTGAATTTCACACAATTTGACAGATCAAAAACATAAATGGAAAATAAAAGTGGACCTAAAATAGACCCTTGAGGCACGCTCTTGTCTAAAGCTGCACAACTGGATCTGATGTTATTAATGTCAACTAACTGATAGCGATTAGTGAGATAGCTGCGGATAAATTCAATGCTAGAATCACTAAAACCAATATAATACAATTTAGATAAAAGAAGTTCGTGATTGAGCGTGTCAAAAGCTTTACTGAAATCAAGAAGGGCTAAAAGCATCATACGCTTATTATCTACTTCATAGATAATATCATCAACGATATGTTGCAAAGCAGTTGTAGTACTGTAACCCTTCCTGAACCCAGATTGAATATTCGGCAAAATTCCAAAATTATTTAGATAAGACACGATCTGAAAATGAACAACTTTTTCCAATATTTTTGACAGAGTAGGTAGAATACTAATTGGCCGTAAGTCATCAAATGACGAAGGATTTTTACATTTACCTATTGGTTTAACCACAGCTTGCTTTCAAAGATCAGGAACAGCATTATTAAGAATACATTCATTTATAATATGTGTAATTTGCAAAACAATATCAGAAAAGATTAGAGTAAGCATTTTTAAATTAATACTGTCGACACCCGTAAAATTAGACTTTAAGGAATAAAACACCTTCGCAATTTCATCCTCAGTCACAAAAGAAAAAGAAAAACAAGTATCGTTACTAAATAATTTATGTGACTGATAGAAATGTAGTAGAGAATTATCAGGATATGAGACAGGAATAGAATTTATGAAGTGTGAGTTAAGCAAATTTACATCGGCCAAGTTATTAGGAATATCATGGGTTGGTTTCATATTAATGTTGAATTCCTTCAATGCTTTCCAAATATTATTACGCCTGGTCTTTTTTAATTTGAATTCAAAATATGCTTTTTTCTCCTTCTTAATTGCATCAGCAGTGACATTTCTTAACATTTTATAATAATTCCAGTGAGCAATAGATTTTGTTCGATTAAATTGCGAATATGCGTTATTTCTGAACTTGATCATTGTTTTTATTGTATGAGTGAACCAAGGAGATGCTTTGTGTTTAATTCTAATTGTTTTTATAGGAACATACTCATCAATAAGTGAAAGAATAATAGTGTTAAAAAATAATAATTTTTCGTCTATATTCCCACAAGTATAAAAATAATGCCAATCAATGCTACTCAAATGGAAATAAAGATGATCAATATTAAGGTGAAGCACTCGATCTGAAGATAACAACAGAACAGTGGTGAAATGACGATCTGTCTTGATCTATTTGAAATAAAATATCTTTTTTATTATACATGAAACATATTATTTATTGTACATATTCTTGTAGTCAAAGGTTTAAAGTTTTATAATAATATTACTAATTTGAAATATCTTTCATATGATAAAAGAAAATAAATTATATATTACACCAAATTTAATTTAAATTTATTTAAAAATGGGCAATACGATATCAATATAAAAAATACAGTAAATTATAATTACGACAGACTAAACCTGATGAAATTTTCAGCCAAATTAAACACGACAATTTTTAGCAAAAAAATAAAATAGGCAAAAATACCATGAAAAACAGTGTTTTTCTTTTTTTCTCAAAAGTGTTGTGTTTAATTTGGCTGATTTTTTTTGTGTTATAGACTATCTTAATTTTAAATATACATATTTTTTTATTAAAAACGTAGCGCCCAATTTTGAGAAAATCTGACTCAAAATTGTGAATTTGGCTGCTTCATTTATATAATTTTTTTCATATATTTTCATGATTTATTTGCTCTTGAATAGTATTTATTCATGAACTACAATGTTATAAGAAAGTAATACACTGCTTTATATTTATCTATATAATGACATTTGTAAGAAATTAAATGTTGAAATTCAAATTTGCATAGATTGATTGTTGGTGCTCATGAATCATGTGTTTTCGATGTGTGATTCGGATTTTTGATGACGTATGATGTACACTCAAGTATCGAAGTTTTAATCAAAATTAAATTTGGCTGACATATGTAAAAATAATTGACTAATAATGATAACAATAATTAATATATATATATATATATATATATATATATATATATATATATATATATATATATATATATATATATTGTATGTTTACAAAATAATAAAGTAATAATAAAATTTTTGGATATGGTTTTAACCTCAAACGTCAAATGTCTGTAAGGTAAATTGGTTTGTATTTATAAGTGATGTGTATTTATTAATATTAAAGTTTTTATTTAACAGTTTTGAAGTGGACACTACCTTAATAAGATTAGGCTGAAAAAGTAAATACATCAGAACTATCGAAATGTTGCCCAGGAATAAACTATACATTCCATAAATGAAGTCTACTTTCGCTTTATTTATATTTTTATATGGCAAGTATTTTGTACCTAATTATATTATAAATCAGATTATGGTACATAAACGGAAATACTAGTTTAATAACTAAATCTGAAGATTCCAAATTCGGTTCAAAATTATAAACTTCTTGAAGGATGGCAGTTTTAAAGAATTTAGGCTATCACTAAATTTCAATAAGACACCAACGTTTTGACTGCGAATCAGTCTTCTTCAGGACAATACATTGGAGAAATTCATTGAGAAGGTATATTTGATGTCCTCGTTCATTTAAACATATTTCATTTTATGTCGTATTTAGTGGCTCCATAACATTCATCAGCAACATTGTTTTCTGGGCGCAAGATATATAACTATTTGCTGCAATAGTTCCATTCACCAATTGTGTTAGCAGTACTATGAGTTGATATCTTCAACTCCTTTCCATACATAAATAGTAATAAAAAAAAAACATTTTCGGTAAGTTGATATAAAGAAGTCTTCATTTATTTTCTTACTAATATCTGCACATTTCAGATGATTTAAAAACAACATTGTTTTCGGTGCGCAAGATATATGACTATTTGCTGCAGAAGTTGTATTCACCAAGTGCGTTGTCAACACGATGAGTTTGAAGCCGCCGTATTCTTGAACATAAGTCACTTTCAATAGTGGCATAAGCTCAAGCTCTACGGTGTACTGATGCCAACCAATGAAACTGATTAAGCAGCCAGGCAAATCTTTACCCAGCGACAAGTTTATGAAAATACCATCCTTCTAATATTGTACATCATGTATAGCGTCGATATTTGAAAATCACTATAGATAGTTACATGTAACTGAATCAAACAGTTACCTTGATTCAATAGTATATTTAGGTGAAGTCAACACGTCGCGAGAAACTAAATGTGACATGTTACGCTACCGATGCTTAAGCGATACACGAGTCATACGTTTCTTATATTATATACCTAGATATGATCTTAAAAATAGATTTCTTTCAATTTGACTTAGTGTAGACCTGACATACGTGTTCTGTATTGGGCAGAATACGTCACAGTGCCGTTCTATCAACTACCGACAGCTTTAACTAAGATGTACGATCTGTTTATGATTACATAAACGATCTATTTAATAACTATTGTCAACTGCTTTGGTTGATACTGATCCAAGCGATAACGGGAAGTATTTGGATGACTGACCGTCCAGTGAAACACGCGTTGCTGTTCACAAATAACACCTAAAAGCGGATCAAGGCTTAATGGCGGCATATGACCTGAGTTGTTGGTTCGCGAAGAAGTTACATATAAAAAATAACTATTAGTGTACCAAGATGAAAATAATTGTTACACAAGGACGAAAAATGCAGTTTTTCGAACGAATGCTGGAAATTTCCGGACGAGACGAAGTCTAGGTCGGCAACCGTATGAGTATGTACGTAACACATCCTGAAAGTGTCTTTACTAGGCTTTCAAGCTTCCAAAGCTCGCCTACGGTTCACGCTGGAATATGCTTGCTCGCCCAGTAAAATATCACATTCAGTTTTGTAACAAAATTGTACAACGAGGCCAAAATTAATGTGTTTTAGTCATGAAAATCGGGCGTAAACACTTGTTTTTGGCCCTAAAGCCATAATAAAATAATTTCCGACGGATTCATAAATAAAGTAGCAAGTTTTGTTTATTGTAAATACTTGATTTTGCAAAGTGTCATTTTCACATATAAATATACCTGTTTCAATCTTTTAAATATAAAAATTAAATGTTCTTTTGTTGTGCATAAAATACTGTGTACCACGGGTGAAATTATGATTTTTTTTATTTTGAGCATGTTATTAGCACGAGGCGCAAAACGCCGAGTGCTAATAATAATGCCACGGGCCGGAAATATCTGTTTTTATTCTGTTAATGAATATATGTCTTATGTATAAATGTTATTTAGCTTATAATTATAATTTTGTTTTACTGTTTAGATATCCATAGAATAATGTATTTTTTTGTCTGAATTATCCTATATCATTGTATTTGATCGATGGAAATTAATGTATTATTATTATATGATTATGTATAACTGAAATAAAATTGTAAGTAAAATTTTTTATTTTTATATTATAATATCAAATAAAATACTATATTTTATAAAATTTTAGATTTTATTGTGTTGACATGTGGTTTAAAATAATTTTCTTGAAGATCTTCAAGTTTGTTTAGCTTTTAAACGCGCGCCAATACCCCTTCCACTATTCTATAAAGAATATTCCTGATTTTCCATGATAGGTCAGACCCACATTTTTGTTAGGACCACAAGAAACCCTACTTACGCGATAACAAATTGTTGGTTAACGAACTTCAGATCGAGTGCTTCACCTTAAATATTCTTGTTCATACACATAACAAAAAGCTGAATGTTTAGAGATTATGTAGTACTACTTGTTTGTTCATTTGGATGAGATTAAATATATGAAATATTTTTTAGAAATTTGAATTTGTTCAAGCTACTTTGCAAAATTCTCATTTTAATCTATTGAAGAAGGCTTTGGTGTACACTCAGTGCAAAAATGACCTGGCGTTTAGACAGCTGTCATGATTCATGATATATTTTAAAATGTTACACTATGTACATGAAATTAATATTTCAGAATTTGTGGTTTGAAATATGTTTAGTTTTGTTTTTCGTGTTATATTATAATATTCAAAGTCATGGGTACTTTTTTATGATAAAATATTTTCTCAGTTTTAGGAGAGCATACTAGGGGAACAGGATTATGTGGAATATTGAACTGTATTATTTATCTTTCAATAAACGATATTTTCAACATAAAAGAATCTAATTATACGGTTATAGAAAGTAATTCATTTCTAACCTAAAAAATTTCATCAAAATAAAATTCATAACTGGACGAAAGGAATGAGATTTTATTATTTGGACACCTCAGTTTATAGAAGTACAGACAATAAAAATTGATGAGGAGTTTGTTCAATGGGTGTATCCAATAGTAAAGAAATATTATGTAGAAGAACTTGCTCCAGAAATAGTTGATTCACGAAAAGAAAGAAGCATGTCGATCAGAAATATGCCACAGAAACACAGAAAGTAAGAAATTTTAAAAGAGTTCAAATAACCTGATTAATTCAGTGGGACGGAAAATACGGTTTTCTGGTGCATTTATAGACATTGGGAAATATTTCTATGCATATAAATCATTCATTAAATGACACTTCTAATTCGTCATGACTCTAGAATATATTGATATATAAGTGGCATAAACTGGCATAATGGTGAAAGCGAAAAATTGTATATAAAAAGCTATACAATATCAGAATCTATAGAAACAGTTAAAGTTTGATTTTTCTGTCAAATACTCTTCCTGACGCTCGTTAAAATCAAGGAATTTCTTTAGTTTACCTGTGGCAGAAAATGTTTTCCTGCCGCTCACGAGTGGCAGAGAAATTATATGACATAATGGGTAAATATTCCGGCGTTTGAAGAAAAAATAGCATATTTTATGTGGAGTGAAATTGACGTTTTATGTCTCATTTGCAGTTGATGGACGAGTGCATAAAGAAGAATCACTCACTGTAGTATTCCAATCTAGACGATTTTGAAGAAATTATCTTGAAGTTAGTGAAATATTTTTAAATAACGTAGAACAATGTTATAAAAATAACTATAAATCGCAGGAAATATTTCTATATGATGGCAACATAATAAAAACTAAAATTTAATAAAATTTAGTATTTTATTTGATATTATAATATAAAAATTTAAAAAATTGCTTACAATTTTATTTTTAGTTATACATAATCATATATAATAGTATATTATTTTATAAGGACCTAAAGTTATACTTTTTGTGCGCTCGTCTGTCAACTACAAATGAGGCACAAAATGTCATTGTCACTCCACATAATATATGCTATTTTTTCTTCAAACGCCGGAATATTTACCCATTAGGTCATATAATTTATCTGACACTCGTGAGCGACAGGAAGACATTTTCTACAATATGTTAGGTAAACTAAAGAAATTCCTTGATTTTAACGAGCGTCAGGAAAAGTATTTGACAGAAAATCTATAGATTCTGATATGGTATAGGTTTTTATAAACAACTTTTCGCTATCACCATTTATGCCAGTTTATGCCACTTATATATCAATATATTCTACAGTTATAACGAATTAGAGGTTTCATTTATATGCGTAAAAATATTTACTATAGTCCATAAATGCACCAGAAAATCCTATTTGGTATCCTACTTAATTAATCAGGTTGTTAAAATTTCTTATTTTCCACGTTTCTGTGGCATATTCCTGATCGACACACTTCTTTCTTTTCGTGAATCAACTATTTCTGGAGCAAGTTCGTTCACATAAAATTTGTTTAATATTGGAAGCATCCATTGAACTAACTCCTCATCAATTTTTATTGTTTCTACTTCTATATTCTGAGCAGTGTTGCCAGATGCCAAGTTGCTATTTTCGGTAGATTAGTTCGGAAAAATTCGGTAGATTTCGGTAGAATTTGTTAAGTTGAATTTTGGTTTGATTTTGATAAAATAAATATCTTAATTTTATAAAATAAACAAATAATCTTATTTTAATAATAATATAAAAAGGACGAAATTAAATCTTTTTTTTTTTAGAGTTACAACTTGAGACATTATTGTATAATAATTAATTTTGCTTTAACAAGGTAGATATAAACAGATTTAAAAATTTATATCATAAAATGAAACAACTTTTAGTTAATACATAAATATTTATTCAAAAAAATAAATAAAAATAATTGTAACAATTATAAAATGTTACCCAAAAAATATGTATATATTATAATTTATATTTGTTAACAAATAAATAAATATTATTGATTTAGAATATATTCACTATTATTCTTGTTCCGTGTTGTCATACAAAGTTTCGGAATTAATTTTTTTAATTAATTTTTTGTCAATTGGAAAATCATAACAGTTTTTGTTTCCTATAAACTGTTTTGAATGGAGTATGCCAGTTATGGTGGAACCGATAAGTTTGTCCCTCTGTTTCGTCTTCATTATTGCAGTTGATTTGGTTCTGCTGCAGCTTAATCCTTGTGCAATTTTAGAATCATTACAAACACATGAAATAGTTTTAACAAGGTGATCCATTACATTGACCGCTATATTGTGTTCAACTGCAAAAGCGCATAATCTTACCTTGCCTAAAAAATACAGTTTACTCATTTCACAATAACAAAACAGGATATAAATGTTCTTACCTTCTTTAATATTATCTTCTATTTTTCTCAATGTTACTGCCTCTGATGTAAATTTATCTAATGTGCTTTGTTTTACTGATTTTATTTTCATTTGATGAAGTTTTCCTCGATGATGTTTAATAATAGCATCCTTGCCACTTGTTATGTTTATTTCCTTATTACAAGTCCTACATTTTGCATATTCCTCCCGACTTCCTTTTGTAAGCCAACCGGCAAAATCTGGTACACTCTCCCATTCGTTTTTGTAATATTGGAAATATTTTCTTTTCTTATTAAATTTTTTTTCATCACTAGAACTATCACATTTCGTATCGCTACCATAATCTTTAATTATATTCATTTTTAACTGTTTAACTATTGTATTATTGTTCATTTTTTACACACACTACACGTCTTCATTAGTTGTAGCAGGTTGTAATCGTAATGTCGTTGTTGCATTTAACATGACTCATGACTTTGACTTTGACCTGACATTTACAATAAACGCGTGTCAGTCGGTATTATCGAAAACTATTTATACTGTACAATGCTGAGATAGGGAACATGTCTAGTTTTTATTATTAGTAGATGGCGCAGTTGTAACTACACGCCTATGTTTACTATTTTTAATTCTAATTTTCGGTAGAAAATTCGGTAGATTAGTAAATAACATGAATTTTCGGTAGATTTGAAACAAAATTCGGTATTTCGGTAGATTACATGAATTTTCGGTAGATCTACCGAAAAATCTGTAGATCTAGCAACACTGATTCTGAGGTATCCAAATAATGAAATCACATTCCTTTCATCTTGTTATGAATTTTATTTTGATAAAATGTTTGAGGTTAGATATTAATTACTTTCTATAACCGTACAATTAAAAACTTTTATGTTGAAAATATCGTTTATTGAGAGATAAATAATACATTCCAGTACTTCAAATTATCCTGTTCCAGTAGTATGCTCATCTAAAACTGATAAAATATTTTATTATAAAAAAGTACCCATAACTTTGAATATTTTAATATAATATAACACGAAAAACAAAACTGGACATATTTCAAACCACAAATTATGAAATGCTTATATATTTTCATATATATCTCTATGTAGTACATCTTGACACACATGATTATGACAGCTGTCATTCTTCCAGATCATTTTAACGTTGAGTGTACGTCAAAGCCCACATGACATGTAGAAAAAAAGAATTTCGCAAAAAAGCAACTACAAATTCAAATTTGAAAAAAATATTTCATATATTTAATCTTATCCAAATGAAGAAACAAGTAGTACTACATAATCTCTGAACATTCAACTTTTTGATATGTGTATTAACAAGAATGTTTAATCTTTATAATACAAATAAATTGGAATTGAAGTGTAAGAGATCATGATATCAAAATTTTCGGTCTGATTTTTCAAAAATCCTTCCTACGATTTTGATTTTTAAAAATTGTATATTTAAGAATATGGGCTGGTACCACGAGCATATTACTAAAACACTGTTTTTGGGTGTTTTAGTTAAAACCATGACGACATCTTAAAACACTCTTAAAATAATGCTTACCACGAGCATTGTTTTAAGTCTGTTTTAGCTAAAACCATGTAAACAAGAAAATATATATGACAACGTTGTAAAAGACGCAATACGCATGCGCGTTTCGTGAATATTTTTGACAGTTTTCAATTCAATATGAAAGCAGTTTGACAGGTTATGATTTTTAGATGTCAGGTACTTCGTTAAACTCATGAAAGAACACTAATTGCTCCTTGGGTGAACTGTAAAAGGCGCTTCCACAATTAAAACATAAGTATTTAACAGGAACATATTTTGATTCTAATATTTTGCACCAAATCACATACATTAATATGTTATTATTGTATTTTAGAAAGAGAATGGCAGCCATAAAGATTAAAACGGATAATTGAAAGTCCGAGGAAAATAATTTGCTGACTGAATAACCGAATTAAAGAAAAGGTATAATAGAAAACTACATAGCTGGAAATCATGAATGTGTTTGGAATGATTTGGTACATGCGAAAACTGTAGCACTTAAAAAATTAAACGAAAATTATGTACAATACATATTTTTGTAAATTATATTTTATTAATAATAAAATTTGGTTATTAACAATATTCACTTATGTTACAATTAATCAAATAAAATCAGAAAACGGATAGTTTTCATTATAAAAAGCGCACGAATTAACAAAAGGTATATTAATTATGACAATAATCACATTCGATAAAGAGTAGTGGTCTGCTATACTGTAAAATTCTTGTCTGGTTTTCACTAAATTGTACAATTTGATGAATATCTGGAGATGCGATGCCAGAACTATATAGGTTTACATTTCTTATAATTCTGCTGTCGTACTTTTGAGAAATGTCGTGTAGATCACCTGAAGACAATAAAATGAATTGTTATAATATACATACCTATTTGTACATTTAATGCAATTTAAATTACACCGAACTACAAAACACAGAATTGTGGTTATTGTATTGTGTCATATGACAGCTGTAAAGAAGCAGAAAGTCACGCGATTTGCGACTGCGCGCAGATACTGAATAACTGTCGCGTACATTTAATTTAAATTTTACTTATCTTTATCATCTTCATTTTTTTGACGAAGTACCGCAGTGTCACCAAAACTTGCATTTCACGAGAAAACATATATCACTATATTATATTCTTCGCTGTTTCTTCGGAACAACGGTATTTTTGTATAAATACTCTCACATCCAATACAATAAATGGATTCTTGTGTTCTTTAAATAAAATTTCTCATTTTCAATGCGTATTTACTTCAATTACTGGGCGAATCGTACAATTTTTATCATAGACGTCAGCCATGTTTGCCTTAAAACACTGCTTAAAACAACTCTAGGCAGTTTTAGAACACGTTACTAAACAGTTGACTTAAAACATGCAAAAACAGCCAAAAACAGAGCTCGTAGTACATATATTTAGAACACCCAAAAACAACGCTCTTAAAACACCCAAAAACCGAGCTCGTGGTACCAGCCATGGTCTTCTATAACACAGTAAATTTTTATCCAATTTGAATTTACAGTTTTGGAGACAAAACAAAAAATACACGAAAAAAATCTTGTTTTGAGCGTTTTTTCGCATATTTTATTTTTTTTCTATATTATAGAAGACTATATTCTTAAGCATAGAGAATTTTTAAATTAAAATCGTATGTAGCATTTTTGAGAAATAAATTCAAATTTTGAGTGTAATTTCTTTTAACATTCGTACATAACATTAATGGTATTTAGTTTATTACCACACTTTGCAGTATTGGCTTTAAAATTATGTACAATACATAATAAGTTTCATTCATAATAAGAATAATATTTCGTTACAAAGAGATCAAGGCAAATCATCGTTGTTATACTAATTTCAGCCCGTATGGTTCACTTTAAGGTGAAGCATTCCGCCTGAAGTTCGTTAACCAACAATTTGTTATCGCGTAAGTAGGGTTTCTTGTGGTCCTAGCAAAAATGTGGATCTGTATAGAATAGTGGAAGGGATATTGGCGCGCGTTTAAAAACCATACAAAAGTGAAGATTTTCAACAAAATTATTTTAACTCGCAAGAGATATTTCTAAAATTTATTAAAATATAGTATTTTATTTGATATTATAATATAAAAATAAAAAAAAATTACTTACAGTTTTATTTCAGTTGTACATAATCATATATAATAGTATATTATTTTATAAGAATCTAAAGTGATACTTTTTGTGCGCTCGTCCGTCAACGACTAATGAGACACAAAACGTCATTTTTACTCCACATAAAATATGCTATTTTTTTCTTCAAACGCCGGAATATTTACCCATTATGTCATATAATTTCTCTGTCACTCGCGAGTGGCAGAAAGACATTCTCTGCCGTAGGTAAGCTAAAGAAATTCCTTGATTTTAACGAGCGTCAGGAAAAGTATTTGACAGAATAATCAAACTTTAACTGTTTCTGTAGATTCTGATATGGTATAGCTTTTTATATAGAAATTTTCGCATTCACCATTATGCCAGTTTATTCCACTTATATATCAAAATATTCTAGAGTCATGACGAATTAGATGTTTCTCTCCCTTTATCATTTACATACTTTGTGACTTTGTGACTTTGACATCGAACTATGTTTTAGAGTTTCGTTGTATTTTTCTTGTGTGTTGTTTGTTATTGTTTTGTTTCTTATCGTTTCATTTGTCATTATATTAGTTCTAAATTGTTTTGTTAGTTAGAAATAATGTCGCTTGGTTTATGTTATGTGGTGTGATGTTAGATGGACAGAAATGTAAAACCAAAATAATAACATCTCAGATATGAACGAGACGAACCGAAACACAAAGTTTGTCGCTAGCAATGATATTTTCAACAACGAGCTAAAACTTTTTAAAATAGCGCCCAAATAAAGTAAAGTGAAGTAAGTAACGCCTCAGTCGAAACATAAGCGCGGTAATGAGGAGGGGAATGGCGAGAGGTAACTCTGACAGCTGCCCACCAATCTGCTGTGAATCAACTTCAATTCGATCACGTGGCTGCCCGCAACCTATAACCGTGCAATTAAAAACTTTTTTGTTGAAAATATCGTTTATTGTGAGATAAATAATACATTCCAATATTTCAAATTATTCTGTTCCACTAGTATGCTCTTATAAAACTGATAAAATATTTGATAAAAAAGTACCCATGACTTTCAGTATTATAATATAATATAATACGAAAAACAAAACTAGACATATTTTAAACCACAAATTATGAAATACTTATATAGTTTCATGTATATCTCAATGTAGTACATCTTGACACACATGATATGACAGTTGTCATTCTTGCCGATCATTTTCAGGCTGAGTATACGTGAAAGCCCACATCACATGTAAAAAATGAAAATTTCGCGAAATAGCAATAACAAATTCAAATATAAAAAAAACATTTCGTATATTTAATCTTATCCAAAATAAGAAACAAGTAGTACTGCATAATCTCTCAACATTCTGCTTTTTGATATGTGTATGAACAAGAATGTTTAATCTTTATAATACAAGGAAATTAGAATTGAATTGTAGGAGATCATGATACCAAAATTTTAGGTCTAATTTTCTCAAAAATGCTCTTACAATTTTGATTAAAAAAATTTGTATTTCAGGAATATAGTCCTCTATAACACGGTTAATTTTTATCTCCCAAAAAAACAATTACATTGTTAAAGATACGCCAAGATTGCGCAGATTTCTTCCCTAAAAATTGTAATATCTATATATTACAGGTTTAAAAAAAAAAGTGATATCTAATTAAGCCAAGAAAAATATTCGAATTTACAAAACCTTATCGACCAGTTTTAAAAATATCGGGTCAAATAAAAAAAAAAATTAATTAAAAAAAACCTTGGCGACCCCAGTGTTAAAATGTTACTTAAACTGGTAACATTTTAAACACTGGGGTCGCCAAGGTTTTTTTTAATAATTTTTTTTCCGCGGACACTGAAGTAGAATTAACTTCAGTAAGACAATAGACACAATATAAATTGAATTATTACGAATCTAAAACTTTTAAATTCTACACGTCTATCCATCTGCAAATCTTTTAATATATACTGAATATGATAGGTTTTGAATTACTTTCACGAAAACAATTGCCGATCAATAAAAATCCAATTCAACAAGAAAGCCCTTCAAAAGATCTTTCATTTCATACCAAAAACGATAGGTTTTGAAGCACTTTCACTAAAACAATTGCCAAGTGAGAAAATTTCAATTCTGTTCGCGAGCCCTTTAAAAGATATTTTATTAGATATCAAACACGATAGGTTTCGAAGTACTTTCATTAACACAATTGCCAATCAATAAAATTCCAATTTTGCATGTAAGCCCTTCAAAAGACTTTTCAATTGATACCAAAGACGATTGGTTTTGAGGTACTTTCACTGAAATAATTGACGATCGGAAAGTATTAAATTTTGCACGCGAGGCCATCAAAAAATCTTTCATTTAATACCAAACACAATAGATTTCAGAACACGTTCTCTAAAACAATTGACGATAGAAAAAAATTCCAATTCTGCAAGGATGCCCTTAAAATATCTTTCATTTGATACCAAACACGATGGATTTTGTTGGACTTTTATTAAAACAATTGACGATCGAAAAGTATTAATTTTTTTACGCGAGCTCTTCCAAAGATCTTTTATTTGATACCAAACACGATAGGTTTTGGAGTACTTTCACTAAAACAATTGACAACCGAAAAGTATTAAATTTTGTACGCGAGCCCTTCAAACGAACTTTCATTTGATACCAAACACGATAGGTTTCGGAACACTTTTGCTAAAAAAATATAAATCGACAAAATTCCAATTTCGCATGTAAGCCCCTCAAAAGACCTTTCAATTGATACCAAAGACGATGGGTTTTGATGCACTTTCATTAAAACAATTGACGATCGAAAAGTATTAAATTTTACACGCAAGCCCTTCAAAAGACCAAAGACGATTATCGGCTAATAAAAAGATAAATGGAATTGAAATTTGAGAATATTGGCGCAAAGTTTATATTACTGTAATATAGACAGTCAGTGTCGTCGTTTTCTGCTTAATCTTGGCGTCGACAACTAACGCCTGTCTTGATTATATACTTTTGAATACAGAAATACTTGCATATGAACTTTAAACATATATTTTACACAAATTTGATAACCCTCAATGTCAAAAGTCAATAAATTTTAGTTTTGTACTTCTGGTTTTGCGTCAGTTTCCGATTGACAACGAAGCGAGCTCGATAGCCGAAGTTGTCGAACTGAGCGTAAGGTGCTGCCACCAGTCGGACAAGTCGCGAAAAACCAAAATATTTAGGAAGTCGGGAGGAACGAAAAATTAGTTAAAAAAAATCTTATATAGGGAAATATAGCTTGTAAAGTAATAACTAATGTAAAAATTGTATCTAATACAAACAAGGGTGTTATGTAGTAAATCATCATATGTTTAACATGTTTAATTTATCGGCTAATAAAAAGATAAATGGAATTGCAATTTTCGAATATTGGTTCAAAGTCTATATTACTGTAATATAGACAGTCAGTGTGTCGCCGTAGTCTGCTTGATCTTGGCGTCGACAACTAACGCCTGTCTTGATCCAATTTGATTGTAGGAGTTTTGAGAGAAAACAAAAAATACAGGAAAAAGTCTTGTTTTGAGCGTTTTTTGCATATTTTTTTTTTTCTCAATAACTGAAAAATCAAATTGAATAAAAATTTACTATATTATAGAAGACCATATTCTTAAACATACAGAATTTTTAAATTAAAATCGTATGTAGCATTTTTGAGAAATAAATTCAAATTTTGAGTGTAAGTTCTTTCATCATTTGTACATAACATTAATGGTATTTAGTTTATTACCATACTTTGAAATTTTGTCTTCAAAATTATATACAATAATTAATAAGTTTCATTCAAAATAAGAATAATATTTCGTTTCAAAGAGATAAACGCAGATTATCGTTCTGATACTAATTTCAGATCGCATGCTTCACTTTAAGCTGTATTCCATTTGCCAGTTGGTTCACTTTAAACAGTTCAGATAAATTAGACAACAAGACTAAAAAAACTGAATTAAGCATACTGATGTACTTATTAGGATGAATTACTTCAAAGTAAATTAGAGTCAGTAATTCTAGTACTGGAAATAAAGTCAGCGAAGTAATCCAGCGAAATAAATAAGTGATCTAGTTCAGTAAATTTAAGTTAGATCTAATCAAAATGGCAAATGGAATACACCTTTATTTACCGCGTGAAAATACTTGTTACCAGTGAGAACCTTCTGGACTTGTGATGTCACTAAATTTTGAATCGGTTATATTTCTGATGTAAATCATTATTTTTAACTAATTTTTTCACTACATATTTTGTTTTTATCCTGCATTCTTGTTACTTCGATTATGGTTCAGGGCCCATTAAAGATGTGGTTAGGGTTAAGTAAAAAGTATTATTTTTTATTAGATAAAACGAGAACCACTTATTTATTTCCACTGACAATTTTCCTCTAGGTATTCTAAACGACACTACAGATTAGAGAAGCGTATTTCAACCCGAACCCAAAACTCGATCTGACCCGACCCGAACCCCTGTCGTGTTTCGGGTCGATTTTATGTCCAATTATAAAGTTCGGGTCGGGTTCGGGTCGATCTGTTTCAGTCCAGGTTGGTTCAGTTCGGGTCGGGCTGGATTAGTTTGAGTCGGCTCGGGTTCGGGTCGGTACAGTTCAGGTACCGATCAGGTTAGGTCGGGTTGGTTCAGTTCGGGTCGAGTCGGGTTCGGGTCAGAAACCGTGCGTGTAGGGTTGTTTCGGTTCGGGTCGGGCTGGTTCAGTACGGGTTCTCTCTGCTCTGGGTTCGGCTCGTATTCGGATCGGGTGCGTGTCTGGTCGGGTTGGTTCATCTCTGTTTATTTCTATAATCGTGCGGACGGCGGATGGCAGTTCGTATGATACAATACATGCTTTTAAATTTTAATTATTTCAACTGCAGAAGATGACTTGAAATTTTGTAAGCTACATTTTCAGTTTTATTATATTCAGAAAAATTACTAAATCTATTTCAATATCTAATGAAAATACATATATAGCATGTTCAATTTAAGTGACGCACATTATTACTATTTCGAGCACTATTAAATTTAAATTAGCAAACAATTTCTATTTTATAAAACTATTTTAATAAGCGATACAAGTTTTTATTTAGACCAGTGGTTCTCAAAATATATGCGATTGGAAGGTCAAATATACGTAATATACAGAATTTGGCAGAATGGGCGATGTTAGAAACTTGATTCATACAATTCCAAGATGACCATCGCGGAACTTCTTTTAAAAATTAAACTGTAGGTTGGTACATATTTTCTGAATTGTTCACAACTGACAATGTTAAAATGTCGAAACGTACTTTGTTGAAGAAGAGATTATAATAAAATTTGTTCATCCAAATGACTAAATACGTTGGAAGTGTAATTTGTAATTTTAGTTCGAGGTATCTTTCTACGTTATTATTATTATTAATTTAGAGAGAACCGAGGATGAAAATCCTATAAGCTCTAATACATAAAAAAAGTAAAAAGAATACATTACATTGTGCATACAAATTGAGACGACAATAGAAACAATATAAAAAAAACTGAACAATAAAATATAGTGACTTTTATTTCGACTGTGTGGTAATACAATGAGAGTGGCAGAGCATGAACAAAACAAAACAAATTTAATTAACAAGTAAAGATGGCGACAACTGAAGAGCGTGAAGAGTGTAAATAAAAGACTCGTCACAATTTGCATTTGTAAATACAGGCCATAAACAAACACTACACCGAATCACTGTGAGAACAAAAATTTGTCTATTTCGTTTTTAAATATGTTGATTGCCGACGCGCACACTGCCGGTTCAGGTAAAGAGTTCCATTGGTGAAAAACACGGTTCATAATAAAGTTTTCACGGCAAGTCGTGTTGTAAGTATCGTGTGTTAGTTTCAGGCTGTGGCCGCGTAATTGGGTTTTGTTGTTGAGTATTATTGAAGTTAATAAATTTAGCAGTAAATTTGATTTGCCGATTGATTGAGCTCGGAATGTGAAGATAGGAAAAATTGCTGGTGTCAACGAGAAATAATTTAACGAACACGTGTTTTTTAATAAAGAAATAGTTTTTATTATTAAACCGTTTATTTTACACTATAATTCGTAACCTTTTTTTAATAACAGCGTTATACACCAGACGTCGTAAGACTTTGCGCTACGCCCGTTACAGCAAGACTAACTGTAGGAATGAACGCTCTCGAGCACTGAGAGCAGCCAAGGGTGGGGATGGTCAGCTGACACGCTTCTAGAGCGTTTCCATCTGTTGCTCGCCTCCGAGTGGTGAATAGCGTAAGGCGGACCCGCGACGAACTACCTCAATACTTCCGCCGTTCTAGCGCGGTCCACGCAATTTGATTCCGATATCTTCCCGTAGCTTGCAGAATCGATCTCTCGGCAAGGCTTTTGTGAAGATATCCGCCTTCTGATCTTCCGTTCGACGATATTCGATGTTCAGTTCACCTGCGTGAACTTTCTCCCTGACGAAATGATACCGAACATCGATATGTTTCGTCCTTCTGTGAAACTCAGGATTTTTCACTAGTCGAATGGCGCTCTGGTTGTCCACGTGGATTGTCGTGGCTTCCTCGCACGAGCATCCGACCTCGGAAAGGAGTTTCCTCAGCCATATCGCCTCTCGCGATGCTATCGACGCCGCCACGTACTCAGCTTCCGTGGTGCTCAGCGTCACGATTGGTTGACGCTGACTTGTCCAGGTTACAGGGCCTCCAGCCATCTCGAAAACGTAGCCGGTCGTCGATCTCCTTGTCTCGACGTCCCCCGTGAAGTCGGCATTTGAGTAGCCCTTCAGGACTGGGCCGCTTCCGCCGCTTCGATATTCAATCCCGTGCTCGATTGTTCCTGCAACATAAGAGATAATGCGCTTCACAGCGCGCCAGTGCTGGTTTCCGTGTCTTTCCAAGAATCTGCTCACGAGACCAACGGCGTACGATATGTCAGGCCTCGACACTATCGACAGAAACATCAGCGACCCAATCGCTTCTCTGTAGGGAACGTTCTCGACATCTTTTTCTTTCGGCAGTGGCTCCAGCTTCGAGCCTGGATCGCACGGCAAGCACATCGATTTCGCGTCGATCATTCCGAATCTCTCGAGAACTTTTCGTGCGTACGAGCTCTGATGGATGAAGAGAGACTTCCTCGTTCTGTCCCGTTCAATCTGCATCCCCACGAACGAGCTCGCGTCTCCGACCATGATTTTGAATGCCTCCTTCAGATGTCTAAGGACGATGTCAATTGCTTCGTTGTTCTCAGCTGCAATCAAGCCATCGTCGACAAACAGAGCCAAGTACACGAGACTGTTTCCAACTCGTCCAGCGAATATGCACTTGTCTGCGTTTGTTTCTCGAAAATCGTACTGCTTCAGAAACGAGCTGAATTCTCAATTCCAGCAGCGTGGAGACTGCTTTAAGCCATACAGAGATTTGTCTAGTCGACAAATCACGTCTTCCGATGAATTTTTCTTTATCACCAGACCCTCTGATGGTACCATAAAGATCTCTTCATCGAGTTTGCCGTACAAAAAATCTGTTTGTACGTCAAACTGTGCCATCTCAAGGTCCTTTGAAGCGACGATCGCGAGTAAAACTCGCAGCGAATCATATCGCACAACTGGGGAGAACGACTCGAAGTAATACACGCCCTTCTTCTGCATGAAACCCCTCGCGCATAGCCGCGCCTTGAATCTACGCGTTTTTCCGTCTTCAACCTTGATTCTAAAGACCAATTTCGAATCCACGGTCTTCATGTTCGCCTCCCTCCTCATGAGAGTCCAGGTACCATTTTCCTGGTGTGAACGTAGTTCCGAGTTAATGGCCTCTCGCCATTGGCTCGACTCTCGACTTCCGAGAGCTTCTTCGTACGTCTCTGGAACATTGAATTCGACCACATTCGACTCATACCTCGATGGTCTTCGAATTTGTCTTCGGTCACGGAGATTTCGTCCGTCGTTTCGATTTACTCCTTGTTGATTCTCTTCTGCGATGCCATCTTCTTCGTCCGGATCTTCTTCCGCCGGTACTGGAACCTCTGCCTCGATTTTTGAATACATTCTCCCGTCCCGCCACTCGATACAGGTACCGTTGTTCCAATCATTTCAGGAAACGTCACATCTCGTGACACCGTGATTTTCTTTGTTAACGGATCGAAAACTCGATAGTTCGACGAGCTGCTCTCATATCCCACGAGAATCATCTTTCTCGCTCGAGCTTCGAGTTTTGTCAGATGCTGTTTTGGCGTATTCACGTAAGCTTCCGATCCGAAAATTCTTAGATGCTTCAGATCCGGTTTCACACCGAACCACATCTCGTACGGCGTTGTTTGAGTCTTCATACTTGATGCTCCGGCTCGAGTCTTCATACTTGATGCTCCGGCTCGGTTCATTAAGTATACAGCCATGCTACACGATTCCGCCCAGAGAAATTTCGGTAGATCCTTCGCCAACAGCATGGTCCTCGCGCTAATTAAATTCAGTCTTTACTTGAATTTAATAAAAAAAGATTTTATTTTTTCTGTTTTACAAATATTACAGATTGTTACAAGTGACAAGCACGAATGATATGATGATACAGAGTACTGATACATGTTTTTACTATCTTATATAAACTATCTTAGGTATTCATATTACAGCGGAAAGTTACAGTAGTTTCTGCTGACATCTCAAAATCTCAGAGTAAGAATGATGAAATAGGAGATACAGCCGTACATAATTCCTCCCCATCAAGATTTCATCATGATTACTACAATGGGTTTCTTTCAACTTCTTTATTAATTTTATTACTATTTTTACATATTTTCATACAACATTGGTACTTAATAATTAACTTAACTATAAATATACTTATTATTAATATTATTACTGCATAAATTATAAACAGGTGGTGGTTATTATCCATAAAATCCAAAGTTTTGAAGACTTTTGGTTTTTCAAAAGTATTATTATATTTTTGTATCTTTAATAAATTTAGTTCACTAGTTAAATTTAATTTATTATCTTTAATAACCAAATCTTTAAACTCTATTTCTTTATATTCGTGGTTAATTATTTTAAATATATTTTGATTAATTTTACAATCTTCACTTAATTCTATTTTAAATATTCCAATAATATTTTCTTGAATATTCTTATTCTTACAATTAATTTTTAATTTTTGTTTCTCTGGACTAATAATAATTAAACTATTAGTATTAGAGATCATTTCAAAGCTATTTGGTGTTTTTAATATGTGATATTTACATTCATCAATCCTTTGGTTTGAAATTAATTCAGTCAGACATTTATTTAAAGTAAAATATTGTGACGTACATAAATACATATTACTACTAATACAGCTATCAATAAGGAAATAGTCATTATTTTGAGTAAAGTAGAGGGTTTGGGCTTCATTTATTATTATTAGGTTATTATTTAGTTTTGTGGGTATAGGTGTTATTTGAAATAAGGGATATGTTTCTTTACTGAATATTGGGATTGTAATTATTATGTGTAATGTTTGTTCGTTTAACTCACAGTGTGTTTCTATCAACTCATTATATTTGAAAACGTCTTCTTCTATTTGTTGTAGATTAATTTTTGATATTATTGTAGTATCGAGTTTATGTAATGAACAGAAAGTTAGCGTATTTTCCAATTGTTTCACCAAATTATTTAAATTTGAGATTAATAATGTTAGTTGATTAAATTTTTGATTAATGTGTATCATCTGTTGCCAATCTGAATTTTTATTTAAAGTTTCTTTTATTAAAGAGATTTCTTTATTTAGTATATTTTCATTATAGTCTATTTTTTCTAATTGTCTATTAAAATGGCTAGTTACATTCTTTAAATAGTAATAATTTTTATTATTATTCTCATTTAATATTCTTTCATTATTCTTAATTTTTTCAAAAAGTTCCATATATCTTTCATTATCGCTTTCGTCAAGATTGCCGGATATTGCTTTTATTACGCCTCCTAAGGCGTTAATTAGTCCTCTTTTATTGCGTTTATTAGGGAATATCTTTCGTATTTGATCTTCTAGATCGTCAAAGTTAAATTTTAAGATATTTATTTGGGTTTTAAATACTTCTTTATATTGTATGGTGTTTTCTATAATTGTTGTTTTTGCAATTTCTAATTTATTAAATTCAGATAATAAGTTCGTAACATTATAATTAAAATATATTAATTTTTCATTTATTTTAATTTTGCTTTTTCCTAGTTCTACTAAGTGTATCCCATTATTCTCGGTAATATTCTGCAGTTGTCCATGAACGGACCTGGAACAATAGTTTATTTTATTGTTTTATTTTATCTATTCTTACATTTTTAAAACCTTGCAAGTCTTGATATTTTATTTTTCCTAACAGAGGGTTATAGTTTTCGACAGTAACCTTTTTAAAGAGTGGTTTCTTAAATTTACCAATTCTACGGGTATCTTCTTTAATAAAAACCTCCTTTTTGATTTCTAAGGGATTATCGTTTTCTTTATTTCTTTTAAATTTTTCCTTTGAAATTCTATCTTTAATAATTTGTTGCAATTCATTTTGTTCTGAAATATATTTTTGAATTATTTCTTCTTTAGCCCAAGGTATGATTTTAAAAGGTTTGTCATTGTTTTTTCCATATAATATTTCGTTTGGGGATAGTTTAGTTATACTGTGTTTCGTGTTGTTATATGCTAGAACGGCTATTTCGATTTTTTGGAATAAGTTCTTTTTCTTAAATATTTCGTTTTGGTTTATTAGTCTTAGATGTTCAATAATAGTGGAGTGTACTCTTTCAATACTATTACTTTTGGGGTTGTTTATGCATATTATATGGCTCTTAATTTTATGTATTTTGAATAATTCTTTTAATAGATTATTTTTAAATTCAGAACCTGCGTCTGTGATTATTTTATCAGGTATATGATAAGTCTGAAAGTAATTTATTAAATGATTTAAAATGTTCTTTGCAGTTTTTTCGGGTAGATAGAATATTTGTAACATTTTTGAGAATTGGTCATAAATTGTTCAAAATTGTTTTTGGTCTAATGTTAGTACATCTAAATTTATAGTCTGGAATGGTTTTTCTGGTGTTGGGGTTAAGTTGTCGATAGCTGGAATTGGTTTTCTATTATATTTATTTAGCTTGCACAACTCGCATCTATTTATAAATTCTGTTATATCTTTAATCACCTTAGGCCAGAAATATAATTCCTTTAATGCGTTGATTGTAGCCACTATTCCCCGATGATTAGTAATACCATTATGATATTCACAAATTATTTCTAACTGTTCTTCTTCATTTTCAATGTCTTTTACTAATGAATTACAGGCAATTAATTTAATAGTGTCTATATTAAATTTTTCTTTAATAATTTTTGAAGTTTCTAAATCTAAATTCTTTGTTTCGAATATAATTAAATATCTAATTTTTGGAGCTACATAATCTTTTAAGAATTTAAATATGTCCTCTTGATAAGTTTGCTTATTGAAATTGCAAATGAATCTTTGTTTTTGATTTCTAAATAATTTTATTACTTCAATTGTTGTTTCAAGTTCATGTAGTTTAAATATAATCTGATTATTTCCTTTATTGAATCTATTATTAGTATAGCGAATTCCATTTACCGGACTAGACTGGTCAGAGTGAATTGTGTCATGATCACTTATTGATTCTGAGACGTGATTATTTTCTTTTAATTTATAAATTATTAGTTGTATGTTTGTATCTATAAATATTTTTTCTAATTTTTCTTTTATTTTTGCCCACTCCATTCCATCTAATCCGCAACCTAAAAAGGGTAAATTTATTTCATCTATTTCGTTCAGAATTAAGTAATCTCGCATCTCTTTTAAGGGTTTGTCAAAATTTTTTAATGTCGGTAGTTCATTATGTTGTTCTTTAGTTATTAAATGAATTATTGTTTTATTGCCGTTTTTTTGAATAATTATGTCTTTGTTATGAATAGTTTGAGTTTTACAGAAATTTCTACTATTAAATTTTTCATTTATTTGTTCTGCCAGGCCTCTACCAAAAGCTAAATCTTTTGAAATACAATGCGCAAAAATGTTAGTATCTGTTACGTCTCCCTCTTTAAATGTAATTGAAGTTTTTGGTTTTTGTCTTGATAAATTATCGGCTATAACGTTCATTTTTCCTTGAAGGTAATTAATTTCGAAGTTATATTCGTTAAGTTCTATCTTCCACCGCATTAATTTTTGGTTTGGATTTTTCATATTGAATAACCAGACTAGGGGTCGGTGGTCTGTTTTTATTAAGAATTTTCTGCCGTACAGATAGGGTCTAAAATTTTTTATAGCTTGAACGATTGCTAATAATTCTTTTTCAATTGTACTATAATTTAATTCTGCACTATTTAATGTTTTTGAAAAGTAGGCAATGGGCATTTCTTTTAATGAATCATTTTTTTGAAGTAGTACGGCTCCGATGGCAAAATCAGAAGCGTCAGTGGTAAGAATAAATTCTTTATCAAAATTTGGATACTGAAGAATGGGAGTTTCGCTAAGAATTGTTTTGCATTTTTCAAAACATTTTCGATAATTTTCATCGTAAATATCTATTTTTGCTCCATTTTTTAAACTTGCTGTAAAAGGTTTTGTTATTTTGGCAAAATTGGGTATGAACTTCCTATACCAACCTACGGTACCTAAAAATGATTTTATTTCTTTCTTCGTTTTCGGTATGTTTAAATTTCTGATATTTTCTACTTTTGAAGGATCTGTTTTTACGCCTTCTTGTGTTATGATATATCCCAAATATTTTCTTTGTTTTTGCAGGAATTCAGATTTATCTATTTGAATTTTAAGATTTGCCTTTTTAAATTTTTCAAAAACTAATTTAATATTTTCTTCATGTTCTTTTAAAGTTTTCCCAAAAATAATAATATCATCTAAATAAACTAGGCATATTTTGTTGACTAGTTCTCCTAAGGCAATATTTATCATACGCTGAAATGTGGCTGGTGCGTTTTTCAAACCGAATGGCATACGTATATACTCGTAATGTCCTGAGGGGGTTGAGAATGCAGTTTTTTCTATGTCATCAGGGTGCATTTCGATCTGGTGGAAACCTGAGTGTAGATCTAACGTGGTAAAATACTTAGAGTATCCTATATGATCTAAAATTGTGTCGATATTTGGGATTGGGAACTTATCATTTTTCGTTAATGAGTTTAGTTTTTGGAAGTCTATAACCATGCGCGTTTTTCGTTTGCCTGAAGCGTCCATTTTTTTGGAACTATCCAAATTGGACTGGACCAAGGTGAGAATGATTTTTGAATGACTTTTTCTTCGAGTAATTTATTCACATGTTCTTCAATATCTGTTTCATATATTTGTGGGAGCCGGTAATTTTTTGTATAAGTTGGTGTATTATCGGAAAGTATAATTTTATGTTTAAGGACGCTTGTGTGAGACAATTTTTCTCCTTCTTTTGGAAAAAGACAATCGTATTGTTTAATAATTTTATGTAAGCAACTTTTCTCTTCAAGATTAAGATGTGAATCTCTGACTTCAATATGTAAATTTTCTATAACATTTTTATTTTCTCTGTGTAATTTAAAAGTTTTATTTTTTATTTTTACTGTCTTTTAACAAATCTAGATTTATTTCTAAATTTTTGAATGCTTCTATTCCTAAAAATATGTTATATTCTTTATGAAATTTAAACAAGTGACATTTTGTCTTTTGTTTGTTTATTATTAAATTAACGTATTTTGAACAATTAGACTTTCCGTTAACAGTTTTGAATGTCAGATTTTGTGAGAATGTTTTTAAATTTAATTTTTCTACTAAATTTGGATGTATAAAATTAATAGATGAACCGGTGTCAAATAAAATAATGAATGGGTCTTGTCTGAGAACAGGTAATTTTTGGGTTATTGAGGACATTACGTATTCGTATTCTCCTCTGACTCTATTTCTAAAAAAGGTTCTTCTGGCCCTATTTCCTCAACTGATTCGTCTAATTCGTTAAATTTGTCATCTTCATGTTCCTCAATGTTGTAATTTTGTGTAATAGTTTGGGTAGACATGGGTTGTGTTTGTCGTGTTTGTTGAGTCATAGGTCTTGGTTGAAAAGTTCTCTTGGTTGAAAAGTTCTCTTGGTTTCGTAAAAATTTTGTAAATTTCTCCTGGGTGCGAATTGTTGTGGTTTTTGTGAGGTATAATTTTGTTGGAATTGTATTGGTTTAGAGGGGAACATCTGACCAGGAAATTTTCGTGGGGGTAAGTTTGTAGCAAAATTTTTATTTTCTGGTTTTAGTAAGGGTGACTGATGTCTAAAGTTAAATTCATTATTTAATAGCTGTTCACACTGTTCTAATGTTATCGGCTTTTTTACTACAAAGGCAGCTCTTATTGACATAGGTAATAGATTTATAAATGTTGTTATTGCAAACTTTTGATTTTCTGCAATAATTCCATTTTTTGTATCCATAGAATAAGCCTTTAAAAATATTTTTGATTTATAATGTGAAAATTTTTCTAAAAATACTTTTAATGTATCTAATGAATTATTTTTAAACTTTAAGTTTGCGATATCAAATAATATTGTTTCTGCAGTAGATTGGTCAGTGAAATTTGTGGTTAAGTGTAACTTTAAATCTTCCCAAGAAGTAAAATTGTTTTCTGATAGGAGTTCCATTGCTTTTCCTATCATTTTATTTTGAATAATTTCGAAAAGAAAGTTTTGCTGGAGTTGAGTAACAGTTATGCCGATTAGACTAAGATAAACTTGATCGAGTGCTTTTATAAATCTATTTAAAACTTTTATGTTACCGTCATATTGGGGAATCATTTCTGATAGAGTTTTCAACTCAGACAGATTTGTAGTGGGTGTAGTCATGTTTAATCGACTAGGGCGTAAAGTAATTCTAATATTATTTTGTGAAATTATACCTTCGTATATTTCTGAATCTGAGGATTCAGTATTATCTGACTCTTGGTCACTACTCATATAATTTGTAAGTGTGTTTGGGATTGTGTCGGTCCCACGATCAATTTATTACTAGTCACAGCTAGATTGATCCCTTTTGTGTACTTAATATATAATTTGTGAGTGTGTTTGGGATTGTGTCGCTCCCACGATCAATTTATTACTAGTCAAAGCTAGATTGATCCCTTTTGTGTAACAAAGAAATAACAATTTTGTATTACTTACAACCTAATTATTAATATTACGAAGTTGCTTGATGGCTGATGTCCTCTCTAGGTTCTTTCTTGACAGACGCAACGGGTGTCCTTCGTGCAGAAGATGTGATCGGCTTTGACGAACAGCAAATCTTCTGTGTAGACGAACGGTATGGACTACGTGTTGTGTCTTTGCGACCAGATGGGCACTGTTATCGTAGGTTTGTAGGATTGCAAAGTGAAGAATTAAAATTCACCACACAATTATTTTTGTGTTTCGATGCAAATCCTACCGACTGCGCCAATTAAATTCAGTCTTTACTTGAATTTAATAAAAAAATATTTTATTTTTTCTGTTTTACAAATATTACAGATTGTTACAAGTGACAAGCACGAATGATATGATGATACAGAGTACTGATACATGTTTTTACTATCTTATATAAACTATCTTAGGTATTCATATTACAGCGGAAAGTTACAGTAGTTTCTGCTGACATCTCAAAATCTCAGAGTAAGAATGATGAAATAGGAGATACAGCCGTACATAATTCGTGCGGGGGCAGCGAACGCTGAGACGTTCAGTATGTGGCTGATGGTGGTTGTGAACGACTCGGAGTAGAAGTGATTCAGTGAAGGGTAGAACTATACATTCATTGTTACCTGGACACTATATTTATGTATGTCGTGTATTAGCAGTAATTAAAGGTGAGTTATCTCACTGTCATTCTATGTCTAGGCGCGGCGTATGCAGAGATCTGCAGTGATTTGGTGCATGGCTGTTGTTTATTAAATGGCATGTTAATTGATGATATATTCATGTTTGGTGTGGTAAATATTGTATATTGTGTCACCATATGTTATATTATGTATTCCACACCCTGCTTTCCTTAAGAACTCAGTACTGAAGTCCCTCCGTCAGGTTGCGGCATTTAAGAGCATACTCAGGTGATGATGAAATACAGGGCCGTACTGAGAGCTCTCCGCGCTGAGTCTGCGAACCTAGCTGCGCATCCGTCATTGGCTGCTATTATATAATCACAGCGTGTGTGCAATTTACCTGAGTCTGTAATTAGATTCTCTCCTCTTTTGTGCTTAGCGGTCTTCAGCGCATACGGAAGTACTGATCCATGATCAGGTTAGAGACCTGCTACCATCGGATCTAAATACCCGCCACGATCGGGTCTAAATACCCGTACCGATGTGCTATGTTCTGTTTCCACACTTTGCCTTCCTTAAGAACTTAGTACTGAAGTCCCTCCGCCAGGTTGCGGCGCTCAAGAGCATACTGCAATTGCTGTTCAGGTGGTAGTGTAATACAGGGCCGTACTGAGGGCTCTCCGCGCTGGCTCTGCGAAGCCAGTTGCGCATCCGTCATTGACTGCTTACTAATAACCACAGGGGTAAATTTACCTGTCTTTAATTGAAGTCCCTCCTCTTTTGTGTTTAGCGGTCTTCAGCGCATACGATAGTAATACCCGCAACAATAAGGTTAGGGACCTCGGGTCTAAATACCCGCGACCTCGGGTGGATCTGGGATCCACAGAATGTCTGGGACATTCTCAGGTCAGGGACTTGCATCGTACCTAGAACCTTATCCTTCTAGCACTGGTTGAGATGAAACACTCTCACAACAATCGGGTCTAAATATCTGCAACAATTGGGTCTAAATACCCGCAACAATGAGGTCATGGACCTCGGGTGGATCTGGGATCCACAGAATGTCTAGGACATTCTCAGGTCAGGGACCTGCGTCGTGCCTAGAACCTTATCCTTCCGGCACTGGTTGAGATGAAACACTCTCGCAACAATCGGGTCTAAATACCCGCAACAATGAGGTCAGGGACCTCGGATGAATGTGAAATCCATAGTGTGTCTGGAACATGTTTAGGTTGGGGACCTGAGTCGTACTTACGATCGTAACTTTGTTGTACTAACTGAAATGTAACTCTTAGTGAACGTCGACCGAGGATAGAATGACATGTTGTGTTTTGTCATGCAGGTATGATCGAGACGAGGTGATTGAGAGATGGAGCTAATCAGTAGAGCCGAGAGACCGATGACGTCACAACTACCACTATTCATATTATATGTCACATTATGAACTCTGTATGTAAAATGTATGTCGTGTATATACCAATTAATACATGCATTGAGTTGACAAGGTTTGAAATCAATTTTATACTTTATATTCCTTGTTATCAAGTCTTTTTCTATGCCTTTTTTCTCAGAAGTGGGATCTGAACCTGGTTACAGATCTGTAATAAACATTTTACATACAGTTCATATGTTTGTTTTTGTATCAACAAACTTTTCAGCCAGACTGTACTAGGTGCACGGGCGAACGACGTACCCTTATCACTGGGCGACTGGCGGCGGTCATTAAGTTTTTCTATTCTGCCTATTTTTGTTTATGTTTAGGGTAGCCCTGCGTGAAATGAAGTGTGAAACTAGAACATCATAAATATGCTTTAAAATGAAATAATAAATATACGACTGTTCGGAGTATGTATTACAATTATTACATTTAATACGTGATAAATTTAAATTTAAAATTATGAAGGACTCGGATTCAGTGCAATAACAACATTGGGAGAAACCAAAGCAGAACAAAAAAATATTAATAATAAAAATAAATTTGTTAAAGTTACGGCCACTGTTAAATTCTATGTCGTAGGTACTATATACTGTAGACATCTCCGTAATTGATCAACAACTATTTACTTAACAGCGAACTGAAAAATTAGAGACTAATAATTGCGACTCATGAGTGGTGATAACATTGATACCAATAATATGACTCGAAATAAAATATTTTTATGCGTACGCGAAAATACGGTCGTACCGGTTAATTACATAGGATATGTTGTCGTTTACGCTGAGGATAATAATCACGCAGAGAATAATTACGCTGAGGATATATCCACTGAAAATAGTATTAGATTACTTCAAGGTAATGAACATTGCTTACCACGATGCTAAACAATTATAAAATCCGAGAGTAATTCTCAACTTATGAAAACCGATATTTAAATTCTAAAACCGTTTCAAAATGACGAAGTAAATCCCGGAATTTTCACTAAGTCGCAAAGTCAGAATTGTTGAAATTATTAAATAAATACAGAGATTGTTTTGCACAGAGTTTAGACGAAATAGGGTGCATAAAAACTACCGATTTAGAAATTAATTTAGAAGATAATGAACCGATAACACCGTTATATCACGGACGTGAACAAGTTAAAGAAATGATTCAGAATTTATTGGATAATAAAATAATACAAGAGTAAAATTCGCCTTAATCCTCGCATATATTGTTAATTAAAAAGAAATCCGAAAAAATGCGGCAGTGTATCGATCACCGAAAATTGAATAATGATACAATTATAGATAGATATCGTTTGCCAGGAATCGATTATCAACTCGATCATCTGCGAAGTTGCAAATACTTTACAACACCTAATTTCACATCTGGATACTAATAAATAAATAAATAAATAAATGTATTTGTTAGAGAGAAAAACTCCATTACAAAGATTGGTAACAAATTTTGTACATACATATTTATATAGACAGTTTAGTTCGTAATAATTATGTAGAAAAGCAGATAATAAATTTTATAATACATAGATATAATAATTACAACTTCATTGCAAAAGCACGTAGACGCAGTGAATTGGTAACGAAACTGTGGATAGCATACTTCTTGTCGTTCGTCATCTCAGCCAGTAGCTCTTTGACATCCTGAGAAGGGTTGGAGCAGCACCTAGAGAGGTAGGCATTTCGGAAAGGTCGGTATATAGGACAGTGGAATAGGAAGTGATCTAGGTCATTCGGTTTATTCGGTTGCAAATGGAACATGTTTCTTCGATACCAAACTTATGACAGACTCCGTCTTGGTAAATATGTACTATTTTTAGTTCTTCATTTAGGTGTATTAAGTTTTGCTGTTACCAAATCCATTGATAATTGGCTTTCGTCAACATATTTTTAAGGTGACTAGTCCAATTGTTTTTCCTATAAGTTTTATCGGGTTCAATGGTATCAGTGCTTGTTTGTTTTAATTTTTCATAACAGATTTTCACATATCTTGAATCCGGCATTAGTAGTATTTAGTACCATAGATGTAACATTTTATTAAGGATCTTCACTTCAATTTTTTGTTGTCCTGTTTCTCTTCGAACTATATACCCCGAGGTGGTTTTTTGCCAGGATTCTATATTTTTAAAAAATTGTAACTGTCCTTTTTCGATGTTTTCACACTGGTATGGACCCCATATTTCTGCTGCGTAAGTTAGGGATGGCAGTAAGATTGATTGAAATAATTTTGTGATTGTCTGTCATGAATGTATCTTTGCTTTTATCATAGTTTGCTTTACTGATCCAGTTGGATTTTGAGATATTCTTTTTTGTGGTTTCGTTGAATGAACCTGATGTACAAAAGGTAACGCCTAAATAAGTGTACATATTTGCAAATTGAATTTCCTCTCCTTGGAATGTGAAAATTCGTGTCCTTTTTGGGGGTCTTCCTCTGTGAAAATGTAGAATTTTAGTTTTTTCAGCGTTTACCTTTAATTTTACCTCATCGCAGTATTCACTCAGCGCTAAAAGCTTACGGTGTATGTCAATCGGAGTGTTTGCTAAGATTACAATGTCATCCGCATATTGCAATGAGAGGATATCTATTTTGTTATTGATGAAGTAACCTTTTCCGCTCACCCCTAAGTTGAAAATTTTATTCCACAGCTTGTTATGAGGACCTGAGTCAAAGGCCTTGGCGAAATCAATGAATATTCCGTAAACATCTTTCTTGCTCCTTGAGAATGACGTTTCAATGATCGAGTTGAGCACGAACAGATTATCGTTGCAATATCGTTTCTTTCTAAAGCCCGACTGAGCTTCGGGGAATATGTTATAACTCTCAGCCCAGACCTGTATTCTATTGTTTACAATGAAAGTGAAGAGTTTGGTAATTGAGTTTATAAGGGCAATGCCCCTGTAGTTGTTCATGTTCGTGCGATTCTCTTTTTTGTGGATTAAAATCAATTTAGTGCTTTTTAATTGTTTGGGTATATTTTCTTTAGTAAAGTATTCATTAAGTAATTGACATACATACAGTTTCCAACTGTACGGTAGATGCTTCAGTTGTTCATTTACAATTCCATCGTTCCCTGGACTTTTGCCAGATTTCAGTTTACTTAAAGCGTAATTTAGTTCTTGCAGTGTAATTGGAGAGTCCAGGTACGGATGTCGGACATCAATGAACGCTGTTTCATCTGAAATTTTTTCACCAAACCATTCGCGATAGTACTTACTCCACGTTTCTAATTTTATAGGATTTTCTCTATAATTTGTAGGGTTTAGAGCTTTTATAGTCTTTCAGAATTCTGTCTGCTCTTTTACCGATTGCAGTTTGAATTTTAAGTTTTGCCTGAATGTTTGTTTTTGTTTTGTAATGTATTGCTTATAGTTTTTCTTTGCCTGCAAATATGTTGCCATGCTTTCTTTACTGAAATTGGATGTTTTACAAGTTCTTATGCATTTCCTGGCATTTCTTCTGAGATTCACACATGTTTTGTCGTACCAGGGTGTTTTATTTATTGGTTTATCCTTAACGATTCTTATTTTCTTAATTAAGTCTGCATTTTTAGATGCTAACTGAATCCGACTTGTGATATACTTATATTTGTCTTCAATATCATCCGGTATGATTATATTGTTTAATTCGTCAGTATTCTTTACTGATTTTTTTATGTCCCATTTTACTTTGGACAAATATTTAGTCTCGTTATTAACTTGCTTTTCCGATTTTAGTAGTAAATTTCGAATTTTTAGCGAGCAAATCATGTGATCAGATATTATTATGTCTGCTATAACAAGATCTAGGATAAACTGAGTGGCACTAATGTCTACCCATATTAAATCTATAGTGCGTTTATCGCTTGTTCCAACGTAAGTGTATTTTGCTGGTGTATCACTTAAGGTTCTTCCGTTTAGTACAAATAAGTTTGCCTCTTCCAGCAGTCTCGTTAGATCTTTACCTTTTTTGTTACTAATGTTGTCATGAGTGCTTCTCTGAGTGTTTAAGTTAGTATTATTTAAAATTATATTTTGACAATCATTCATTTGACCTATCCTAGCGTTGAAATCTCCGCCGAGAATTAGTGAGTGTTGTGGGTAGGTATGTATAATATTATTGAGGCTTTCGGAAAAAAGGTCTAATAGAGTTGAGTAATCGTACGTAGGCGAAAAGTATACCGAGCACAAAATAAAGTTTCGGGTTCTAGTTGTTACGCAGATGAAAATCCAATGTACTTCTTGTTCAATTATTGTAATTTTAAATGTGCCAATTTTTGAGAATATTAGCAGTCCTCCAATAGCTCTTCCCGTGCTACATTGTTTGGTTGCAGTTTGCTCATACCTACTAAAAAAATTTTAAAATGGTGGATTTTCGTCTAGTTCCCGATTTATTCAAGTTTCAGACAAACATATGATTTCATGTTGTAATAGTAATTGTTGTTCTTGTATAGTGAGTTTAAATATATTTTGGTAGCCTTAAACATTCCAGAACATTATGCTGTTGTAGTCATACGTAGTTAGTTTTTTGGTATTAGGTTTTTTGATGTTGATCTTGTTTTGATATGCTTATCCAATGGACCTGACGCCTTCAATTGGTCTGTTATTTTCTTTTTTTTATGTTGTGTGATTGGTGTATCTTTATTTTCCTGGTTGAGTCTGATTTTGTGAGTGTTAATAACATTTTGATTAGCATTATGATTGTGATTAGGTGCTGGAGTAGCATTATTCTTCACTTCCTCTACTATTCCTGCTACATTGAAGCACTCTTCTTCCTCCTCTTGGTTTACTTGCTGGGCGGGGAATAAATCATTATAAGATAGAGATCGTCTTTTAGCCCGCATACTCTGCCCATCATTCGTTTCTTCGCTATAATCATCCCCAAAATCAGAGCTCCTATACGCGTCGCCATTGATGAACAGTATGTTTTGGAATAGATTAGCTTTGTGCCCTTCTTTTTTCGCCTTAATCATTTTGGCTGGTACCACGAGCATATTACTAAAACACTGTTTTTGGGTATTTTAGTTAAAACCATGACGACATCTTAAAACACTCTTAAAATAATGCTTACCACGAGCATTGTTTTAAGTCTGTTTTAGCTAAAACCATGTAAAAAAGAAAATATATATGACAACGTTGTAAAAGACGCAATACGCATGCGCGTTTCGTGAATATTTTTGACAGTTTCCAATTCAATATGAAAGCAGTTTGACAGGTTATGTTTTTTAGATTTCAGGTACTTCGTTAAACTCATGAAAGAACACTAATTGCTCCTTGGGTGAACTGTAAAAGGCGCTTCCACAATTAAAACATAAGTATTTAACAGGAACATATTTTGATTCTAATATTTTGCACCTAATCACATACATTAATATGTTATTATTGTATTTTAGAAAGAGAATGGCAGCCATAAAGATTAAAACGGATAATTGAACGTCCGAGGAAAATAATTAGCTGACTGAATAACCGAATTAAAGAAAAGGTATAATAGAAAGCTACATAGCTGGAAATAATGAATGTGTTTGAAATAATTTGGTACATGCAAAAACTGTAGCACTTAAAAAATTAATCGAAAATTGTGTACAATACATATTTTTGTAAATTATATTTTATTAATAATAAAACTTGGTTATTAACAATATTCACTTATGTTACAATTAATCAAATAAAATCAGAAAACGGATAGTTTTCATTATAAAAAGCGCACGAATTAAAAAAAAGTATATTAATTATGACAATAATCACATTCGATAAAGAGTAGTGGTCTGCTATACTGTAAAATTCTTGTCTGGTTTTCACTAAATTGTACAATTTGATGATATCTGGAGATGCGATGCCAGAACTGTATAGGTTTACATTTCTTATAATTCTGCTGTCGTACTTTTGAGAAATGTCGTGTAGATCACCTGAAGAGAATAAAATAAATTGTTATAATATACATACCTATTTGTACATTTAATGTAATTTAAATTACACCGAACTACAAAATACAGAATTGTGGTTATGTATTGTGTCATATGACAGCTGTAAAGAAGCAGAAAGTCACGCGATTTGCGACTGCGCGCAGATACTGAATAACTGGCGCGTACATTTAATTTAAATTTTACTTATCTTTATCATCTTCATTTCTTTGACGAAGTACCGCAGTGTCACCAAAACTTGCATTTCACGAGAAAACATTTTTCACTATATTATATTCTTCGCTTTTTCTTCGGAACAACGGTATTTTTGTATAAATACTCTCACATCCAACACAATAAATGGATTCTTGTGTTCTTTAAATAAAATTTCTCATTTTCAATGCGTATTTACTTCAATTACTGGGCGAATCGTACAATTTTTATCATAGACGTCAGCCATGTTTGTCTTAAAACACTGCTTAAAACAACTCTAGGCAGTTTTAGAACACGTTACTAAACAGTTGACTTAAAACATGCAAAAACAGCCAAAAACAGAGCTCGTAGTACATATATTTAGAACACCCAAAAACAACGCTCTTAAAACACCCAAAAACAGAGCTCGTGGTACCAGCCATAGGGTTTTAATATTTTACGGTCAAGTAACGTTTTTTGCGTGAAATCTTCCTCGATATAAATTTTTGTCCCTTTTAGTAATTTCCAATTACTTAGAATTTCTATTTTATCTTTCTTGGAGTTCAGTTCCATTTTGATAGGTCTGCTACTGTTAGGTTTTAATTTACCTAATCATTTTACGGATTCGAAATTGTTTACCGAAATATTAGCTAGGCCTAGCTTAGTATTAAGCAATTGTACTACTTTTACCTCAAGATTTTCTCCATTCTCTTCCGCGATTCCAAAAAGCAGTACGGTTCTTTCCCTGATTTTCCTTTCTAAAGACTCTATCTGATTATCTTTTTCTTTTAATAACCAGCCACCCACCGCGTACATTTAAATTTTTGACATAAAAGGTCTCTAAAGAGCTCAAAATTTTCCTTGGACTATCTATTTTTTGATGCCGTGTGGTGTTTTTTGAAATTCCAAAATGGCGGCCTAAAACTGGTCCATGTATCACGAGTAGACATATAAAAATTCGCAAATAAGATGGTTAATTGATTTTAAAATTATCGCTTAAGAGTTTTTGTGTCACTAATTACGAATGTATTATCAAAATTTCAGAATTTCAAAATGGCGGTTATAAAATGGCCACTACAAATATAAAAATACTTGAAAACAACAGAATTTATCTAAAATTTGTTACTAAGGGGTTTTTGGAGTCGCTGATTATGAATTCATTATCAGAATGGACCAAAATTAAGTGAGAGTATGTTGAGAAGAGGCGGGACACCCTTTTGAGTGGGTGGCGGGGGATAAAATATATATATATATATATATATATATATATATATTTTAAGTGAATAGACAATCACATTTCAAAATAAAAAGGTGATAATCGAAATTTTTAAATATTTTATATCTTTTGAGTTATTAAGCTTAAAAAATCAATTATTGATATCAAAATGTTTTATAACTCTTTATACACAATACATTTTAATGTCGTTTTTACAATGTATATCGAGTTTTACAAGGTTAAAAATAGTTATTTTTGGATTAGCTACTCTAACAAATAGTTATTTTTGGTCTTAAAGTTAATTTATAAAATTTGAATTTTTTCACATAGGATTTTCTAGGGTATAATTGACCCTAAAGTAGATGTTACGTTTGATCCCGGAGGTCCGAGTTTTTAAAAGAATCTCGTGCTCGCTCAATTTTTGAGATAAATTAACTTTGAAGGGCTGGAATTCAAGGTAAATGTTTGTACTTTTTGGCTGCCAATTTAGTTTTTATAAAAATTAAACACCACACGGCATAACAAAATAGATAGTCCAAGGAAAATTTTAAGCCCTTTAGAGACCTTTTATGTCAAAAATTGAAATGTACGCGGGGAGTTGCTGGTTTGATAAATAATACCCCATATATATATATATATATATATATATATATATATATATATTATTGTTTTGGAAACGATAATTCTTATTATGTTAATTTGCAAGGCCATTATGCACTGAAGTTTTACTAATATGAACGACAGTCTGTTATCATTTTGAATTAATTCAATATTTTTAGTTTTTTTGGACGATTATTATATGTATCAGAAAATAAATCATGAACTTGCCTTAAGGTTAAATTAGAATTCTAATAATTGGTAAGTGAGCTTTCGCTTCAATAGTATATTTGTTTGTATACAAAAATTTGAGACTTATCCGTAATGTTCACTGATAAAAAAGAACACTTTAATGCATTGCTATCATTTTGTAATATTGTTACTATGGAAATGAAATACCTATGTTTAAAAATACTCCTTTTATTTATATATATATATATATATATATATATATATATATATATATATATATATATATATATATATATATATATATATATATATATATATATATATATATATATATATATATATATTGTGACGAGTTCCTTACCAACTCGGCGACAAATGTTGGCGCTGGTTGCTCGGGCGCCAACGGTTCCGGATAGCAGGTATGGAGATTGAGGTTTGGGTACGAAGAAAGAATAAAACATACAATAATGGTAAAATAGTGCTGTTGCGTTTTATTTGCTAAAAAAAACAATTCGTTGGTATACTGGAAAATGGTCCGGACGGTGGTTGAGTTGCGGGTGATGATAGCTGCCACCACTAGGGTCGGTGTACCCAGGAGAATCGTTTCTACCTGGTTTCCGTGGTCGACGCTGGGCGTCGCGGCGCTGATATGACCCGGGGAGTGGTCGCAATCGTCTGCTTGGGTGTCCGCGAGTACGAAGAGCCCAAAACCGGATTTTTGAAAATCGACGCTGGGCGTCGCGACGCTGATATGGCCCGGGGAGTGGTCGCAATCGACTGCTGGGGTGCCCGCGAGTACGTAGAGCGCGAAACCGGAGTTTGTAAAAATAACGACGCCGAGCGTCCCGACGGCGGGGTCCACTAAGTAGCGGCTGGTTAGTAGTGTCGGATGGCGAAGAGTGGTTTTCCAACTTTTTTGGAAACCGACGCCTGGCGTCGTGACGCTGGGTGCTCGGAGATGACGGACGGTGTGCTGATGGTAGAAGTGCAAACCGTTTTTAAGATTTCGGTGGGGTACCCGAGTTACGGCTGATAATGTACGGAGTATCGCGACTGAGGGCGTACCCCAAAATGACGGTAACAGGTGCCGGACGCGGTCGAATTCGGCGACGGCGCGACGGTAGCCGCGGCGGACGTCGGGGATTTCTCGCTCTGACGTTGTTGGAGTGAGATCCGGCAATTTCGCGACGTTACCAAAAAATGGAAGTGGCGCGAGACGGATGGTGGTAGCTCGGAGGAAAACACAAGTGTTACGACCGCAGACGCCGGGGATTGCTCTCTCTGGCGTGGCGGAAGTAATCTTGGCTGTCTTCGCACGAGTACCAAAAACGGAGGGTGACACGGGACGGACGCTGGTAGCCCGGAGAGAAACACAAACGTTACGACTGGGACGCCTAGGATTTCTCGCTTGGGCGTAACAGAAGTAATATTTTGTGCCTCTGCACAAGTACCAGAAAAAGAGGTGACACAGGATGGACGCTGGTAGCCCGGAGAGAAACACAAACGTTACGACTGGGACGCCTAGGATTTCTCGCTTGGGCGTAACAGAAGTAATATTTTGTGCCTCTGCACAAGTACCAGAAAAAGGAGGGGGACACGGGACGGACGCTGGTAGCCCGAAGAAAAACACAAACGTTACAACTGGGACGCCTAGGATTGCTCGCTTGGGCGTGGCAGAAGTAATATTTTATGCCTTTCAACAAGTACCAGAAAACGGAGGTAACACAGGACAGGTTGGGCGGAACTTGGGGAAAACGCGACGTTCCCCTCGGCGGATGTCTTAGATTGCTCGCTCGGACACCGTCGAAGTGAGACCTGGTGAACTCACCAAGTTTCCCGAAAACGGAAGTAACAAAAAAACAAAATAACAACCTCTAGGAAGCGCACGACACGGTACGGAAAACCAACGGAGTGCGGTTGCTTACCTAGAAGACGGAGAAGACGACTTCTTCTTTGACGGCTGGTGATCTCTCAGGTGACTCGCTTTCTTCGAGGTTTGCACACTCGAAGACGGATGAACTGACTGTCTTTAGATGGCTGAGGGCCCGGTTTATATACTGTTTTGCTAATTAATCCGGTCCTAGGATGTTGTCGGCGGCTCGCACAATGCTAAAAGATAGGGAGATTTGGTTGAATTTGGAAACTGGATCACGGGAGTTTGGATTTGGTTCAAAAGTAGGAAATCGGGTGAGATGGATAGCATTGTGTCCGCGGCGAACACGGCGCGCGAGTACGGTCCTGCGTTCGCGCGCTATTCGCGATTCCGTGACTCGCGCATTGAAAACCGCGGATTCTGAGCCGAAAATCAGTGTGACAAGTACACTTCGTCTCTATATATATATATATATATATATATATCTATTGTGTTATTCATGCCGAATTGTATCTTTTGTACGCAGGATTCCCATTTTTCATTATTATCACACATGGTTGATAGCGCCGATAGAATTGTTCTGTTAAATCTTTCAACCTGACCATTGCTTCTGGGTGTAGCAACTGCATTTAATCATGTTTGACTCCGGAATGTTAACAGTGTTTTCTAAATATCTTCGAAATATATGCTGTTCCTCTGTCATTAATTATTCTCATAGGTATTTCTTATATTTCGGTGATTTCTTCTAAATAACTGATGACGGGTTTAGTTTTAGTTGATTTCACTGGTTTTGCAAACAGAAATTTGGTAAATGCCTCAACAATAACTATTAAATGGGTGTATCCACGTAATGATTTTTCAAATGTACCTAAATGGTCAATATGTACAGTGTAAAATGGGATAGGAATTTTCTCAATTGGATTTAGATATCCTTCTTTTTTTCAGCTTGTTTTTTATTATAAACATATTGTAAACAACATGAAATGTACTTTTCGACGTATATTTAATTTTCGGGAACCAATAGGTTCCGCAAAGCCTTTTAAGCGTTTTCTCAATAGAGAAATGTCTCATTTCATCATATGCCGTTCGTACAATTTGTGAACGCATTTCTTTCGGTACTACCCACTGTATACCGCGCGGTGTTATTCTGAAAACTCGTCCGTCATATTTTTCTCATAATCAGTTGTTGGTGGTTTTGTAAATACATTATGAATTTCACTAATCTTTTCATCCGTTACTTGTGCAGGCAATACCCAGTCAGCTATTTCAATTTTAAATAATTTAAATTCTTCCGAGGCCTGCTCTGTTGTTTCCGGGTTGCGACTCAAAGCATCTACGTGACTCATGCGTGCGCCTGGCCTATATTTTACAGTAAATATGTATTCCTGTAAATCTAACCACCATCGAGCAATCCTATGCATTAAATCTCGCTTTGAACATGCAGTTTTTAAAGCCGTTACTACTTTGAAATTTATACCAATTAAGTAAACACGGATTTTTTTTAAACTATCAACAACGGCTAATGTTTCTAATTCGTATGAGTGAAAGTTAATTTCATATTTATTCGTTTGTCGACTATACTATGCAACGGGTTGTAAAAAATTGTTATCTTGTTTCTGAAGCAAGATTCCAGCAATACCCAATTTACTTGCATCTGTATGTACTTCAGTTTTACGAAATGGGTTATAGATGTCTAAAATGGGTCGATTAATAAGGTTTTCTTTTAATTTTTCAAAAGCTGCTTGTTGTGATGTTGTCCAATTCAATATTTCAGTTTTCTTTAACAATTTAGTAAGTGGTTGCGCGGTTTCAGCATATTTATTTATGAATTGCTGGAAGTAATTTGTTAATCCGATAAATTGACGCACCTGATGAATATTTTCAGGAATAGGGAAATCTTGTACAGCTCTAATTTGAATCTCTCCGGGTCGCACGCCATCTTAACTAATTTAAAATCCTAGATAATTTATTTTTGTAGCGAAAAATGTACATTTACATAGTTTTAATGTTAACCTTTCTTTACGTAATACTAGCAGAATTATTTCCAAATTTTGCATGCCTTCTTTAATACTCGTAGTTGGAATTAAAATATCGTCTATGTATGCCATTGCAATTTTATTTTTAAGCGGTCCTAAAACTTTATCCATCATTCTTTGAAAAATACTGGGCGCATTCGTTAATCCAAACGGTAATCTATTAAATTCGTATTGTCCATCCGGTGTGACAAAGGAAGTTTTTGCTTTAGATTCTTCCGTTACGGGGATTTGATAGCATCCAGATGTTAAATCGAGTGTTGTAAAATATTTTCAACCCCGCAGACGATCGAATTGATCATCGATTTTTTGGTAAAGGATATCTATCTTTAATTGTAACATTATTCAATTTTCGGTAATCACCGGATTTCTTTTTAACTAATAATACAGGCGAGGAATAAAGCGAATTTGACTCTTGTATTATTTCATTATCCAATAGAACTTGAATCATTTTCTTAACTTGTTCACGTTCATGATATGACATACGATAAGGACGGTATGTGATCGGTTTATTATCTTCTAAATTAATTTCTACTTCGGTAGTTTTTGTACACCCTATTTCTTCTAAATTCTGTGTAAAACAATCTCGATATTTGTTTAATAATTTTAGTAAATCTGATTTTTGCGACGTAGTGAGTGTTCCGGAAACTAATTTGTGATTTTGAAATGGTTTTAAATTTTCAATATTTATTTTCATAAGTTGAAAATTCTTTAGGGGTTCTACAGTGCAGTGACGTCCACGGGCAATTGAATTATTTGTTTTTATAACTAGATCATTATTAGAAAGATTTGCGACAGCGATCACTCCATCTTTATCTGGTTTTACCGTAGTTACGCATCTCGGTACGCAATGCTCATATACTTGAATTAATCTAATACTGTTTTCAATATATATGTCTCCGTTGTAATTATTATCCTTAAAATAAACTGCGATATGTCTTACGTAATTGGCCGGTACGACAGTGTTTTCCCGTGGCCATAAAGTAATTTTATTTTAAATAATATCAGTATCAATATTATCACGATTCATGAGACGCAGCGCTTTATCGTCCTTGATTAATATAACACCGCGTCGTTCAGTAAATGGTTATCCAACAATTACGCCAATATCTTAGCACTATCCGGTACGACTTGAAATTTAACAATGGCCTAACTTCGTCAATTTTTAGTTCTGCTTCGGTTTCACCTAATGTTGTTACTGTACCGAATCCGTATCCTTTGATAATTTTTAATTTAGAGTTATTACATAATAAATTCAATGATTTTAGTGTAGAATCCGTTATAGTATTGCATGTACTACCCAAATCGATGTATGCTTTCATTGTGATTTGATTTATAATTGCATTAGTAAAATATTTTTCATTTGATTTTGGAGTGGTATTCATAGCAAATACACGATCATTTGAATTAATTCAATTACGGTTATTTACCTGTTTGTTTTTGATTTCTCCAATCTTTGGTGCCGATTCCTAGCGTTGTCTGCAATCCTTGGCGAAATGTCCCTCTCCTTAACAGTGGAAACATCTTGGTCGCTGATTATGATGCTTATCTTGGCGCCGATATTCGTAGGACTTACGTGGCGCACTATACTTGTTTAAAGTATACTGCCGGTGAAATTTATTTCTCTTATGAGGCGAATGTGTGACGACGGAATTGGTTTTTACTTTTTCTTCAAACGCAGCCAAGAATGTCAGTAATGCCTGTGGTTCTGTATATCACTCTGCTTGTGCCGACGATTGAATATTTGAATCTTTGATTCCTCCAATTAAGCAGGAAACCGTGTTTTTACCACTCAAGTTGCATCCAGTAATTAACGCTAGCTTCTCGTGGTAGTATTGTAAACAAGTTTCTCCGGATCTCTTATATCTTTGTAACATTTCTTCCAATTGTTGGCAATAATCTGTCGCTCCTGGGAAAGCGCCGCGTAACAGTCGTTTCCACTGACTCCATGATTGATTTACGCTGTTTAAACCGCGATACCATACCCCAGATAGACCGCGCAATTTAGACGTAGCGTAATAAATTAGCACATCATCGCTCCAATCGTAGACACGCTGCAATTCTTCACATGTATTTATCCACTGATTTATATTTTGATTACGATTGTCGGGCTCAAATATTGGTACAGTGTCACCGCTGCACGATTCACGATTTTTATTATTATTATTTTTTTTACGAAAACACAAAAACCAAAAAACTACACAAAATATAGTTGACACAAAACACAAATTTTCCTGTACTGCACAGCACGACAGATCTACAGAAACTGGCGTAGAAGATGTAGATTAACAAAGCAATCAAGGCAGATCTGAAAAGTTATATATTTATTGTTTTAATTTGAGGCATATTTATGATGTTATGGTTTCACACTTCGTAGAGCTAGACTATACATAAAGAAAAAAAGAATAGAAAAACGTAATGACCGCCGTTTGTCGCCCAGCAATAAGGGTACGACGCTCGCACGTGCACCTAACACAGTCTGGCTGAAAAGAATGTTGATACAAAAACAAACATATGAACTGTATGTACAATATTTATCATAGATCTGTAACCAGATTCAGATTCCACTTCTGATATAAAAGGCATAGAATGACAAAATACAACATGTCATTCCAATCTCGGTCAACATTCACTGAGAGTTACATTTCAATTAGTACAACGAAGCTACGATCGCAAGTGCGAAGCAGGTCCCTGACCTAAGAATGTCCCAGACATCCTATGGATCCCAGATCTATCCTAGGTCCCTGACCTCATTGTTGTGGGTATTTAGACTCGATTTTTGGGAGAGTGTTTCATTTCAACCAGTGCTAGACGGATAAGGTTCTAGATACAACGCAGGTCCCTGACCTGAGAATGTCCCAGACATTCTGTGGATCCCAGATTCACTCCAGGTCCCTGACCTCATTGTTGCGGGTATTTAGACCCGAGGTCCCTGACCTTATTGTTGCGGGTATTTAGACCCGATTGTTTCGGCCGTGGATGTCCCAGACATCCGTGTGGATCCAGTCCACACGAGGTCCCAGACCTCATCGGTGCGGGTATTTAGACCCGTCAGTAGCAGGTCCCCGACCTGATCATTGAATCAGTACTGCGCTGAAGAACGCTAAACACAAAAGAGGAGGGACTCCAATTATAGACAGGTAAATTTACCCCTGTGGTTATTAGTAAGCAGCCAATGACGGATGCGCAGCTGGCTTCGCAGAGCCAGCGGGAGAGCCCTCAGTACGGCCCTGTATTTCACCACCACCTGAATAGCAATTGCAGGATGCTCTTGTATGCCGCAACCTGGCGGAGGGACTTCAGTACTGAGTTCTTAAGGAAGGCAAAGTGTAAATAAATACCACACCAAACATGAATATACTATCAATTAACGTGCCATACATAATAAACAACATACATGCATCATATTACTGTAGATCTCTGCATACGCTGCACCTAGACATAGAATGACAGTAAGATAACTCACCTTTAATTACTGCTAATCCAATATAGTGTCCAGGTGACGATGAATGTATAGTTCTACCCTTCACTGATTCACTTCTACCCCGAGTCGTTCACAACCACCATCAAACACATACTGAACGTCTCAGCATTTGCTGCCCTCGCACGTTGCGTCATCACATCTTTCATTGACAGATATATGACGACCAATGCATCCAAATCAGTGGATCTTACTTATTTAAAAACGTATATCTTACACAACGAAACATTGATTACATTTCAAAACAACATGACAATAACAAAAAATACGCGACCTTGCCCAATGTTGAAAGATTGGCGCGGAATTTGAAATCCTATCTCGAAGATCAAACAGGTTTTTCGATTATTTTAAAAAACAAAAAAACTGTTAACAACTTATTTAGTACCATAAAGGATAAAACAGATTTAAATGTACGCTCAAATGTCGTTTATTGAATTCCTTGTTCAGAATGTAATGCTACATATATTGGTCAAACAAAGAGATACCTTAAAACTAGGATCATGGAACACAAAAGAAATGTCATCACAGGAACCAATGTCGATAAATGTGCTCTTGTTACACATGCGTGGGACAAACAACATTCATTTAACTATGACGAGACGAAAGTACTGCACACTGAACAAAATTTGTCAAAAAGGTTGGAAGATTGGCGCGGAATTGGAAATCCTACCTCGAAGATCAAACAGGTTTCTCGATTATTTAAAAAAACATGAAAACTGTTAACAACTTATTTAGTAACATAAAGTATAAAACAAATTTAAATGTACGCTCAAATGTCGTTTATTGCATTCCTTGTTCAGAATGTAATGCTACATATATTGGTCAAACAAAGAGATACCTTAAAACTAGGATCATGGAACACAAAAGAAATGTCCACACAGGAACCAATGTCGATAAATGTGCTCTTGTTACACATGCGTGGGACAAACAACATTCATTTAACTATGACGAGATGGAAGTACTGCACACTGAACAAAATTTATCAAAAAGACTGTTACTGGAAATGTTATACATCTCCAACGACCCAAATGCAGTAAATTTCCGAACTGACATAGATAAACTAAGCAACATCTATTGCAACTGCGCACGTACTAATTATCCACTTCCGGCGACGTAGGTTCATCCAATTTTTTTTATATTTACTGACTATAAGTGAATGTAATTCTCATTATTATGTTCTACTTACTTATACTGTTTGCAGATCCTAATGAGGTTGCAATTGGCAACGAAACGTTGTTGTTGTCAGTGGCATAAATTAAAGACAATTTATTGACTGAAGTCCTGTGTAATTAAAAAAAAGTTATAAAATAATTAAGTTCCATATATTCCTTATTTTAATTATATTATGTATTTGGGAGCACATGTTTTCATTATTTTCAACAATGGTAGTGACAAGTATTTCGCATAGCACGACTTAAAAATTCATTAAAAAATTCTACATATTGTACGAATATACTCAAGGCATCAGTAATCAAGCTGTTGTACGTTGAACGCAAGAATCATAGCGATTCTAGAACGTTCTAGACAGATCGAGTATGTCGGACGTTTGAATAAAAGCAGGCGCTTGACTGGTTGAGAACAGTTGATAGTTGACTTCAGACTAAGTTAGAAAAATATATTGCGATAATAAATAATAGTAGTAAAAAATGATAAATAAAATAGATAGAACCGAATACTTCTTAATGAATATTTTTGTACACTTATATAATGAAAATAACCTACATTTTATAATAAAAGAAGTTATAAAATAAAAATAAATATTTCAATTCTTTTTATATTTAGATTTTTTCGATATTTCAGAAATTGTTTCTTTCTTGTGATCTCTACAAGGGAAAGAAAATGCATAATTTTCAATTACAGAATACACTGTTTCTTCATGTTTTATCTATATATAATATTAATTTATCTGCAATATATATATATATATATATATATATATATATATATATATATATATATATATATATATATATATATATATATATATTATATATATATATATATATATTTATTTATATATATATATATATATGTATATATATATATATATATATATATATATATATATATATATATATATATATATATATATATATATATATATATATATATATATTTAAAAAACCACGGCTTTTCACATTTGTTAATTCCACTTCGTTTACGTGACACAAATTTTCTTTGTTGTAAGCGAACCACTTATACAAAGTAAGCAGGTGGTTTTCTTCACCAAATAAAAAACACAATCTACTTCTTCTGCTCTACAGTAGTCATGGTCCAATGTTTCTATAAACACTTCTTGATCTTCTTTTATTAAGTCATCTAATTTTGATTGCAAATTTTGAATAAAAAATTGTTTGTTGGAAGTATTATGAGACTGAAATATTTGTTTAAATTCAACGAAAAAATGTTAACTGTATCGTTTCCACAAGTTGGTGGCTTTATAATATTGTAAATACCAGAGGTCGGCAAAAATATCCGAAAGTCGGATAAAAGATCCGATCCAAAAGTCGGATAAAAGATCCGATCCGAAAGTCGGATAAAATATCCAATCCGAAAGTTGGATAAAAGATCCGATCCGAAAGTCGGATAAAAGATCCGATCCGAAAGTCGGATAAATATCCGATCCGAAAGTAGGATAAAACATCCGATCCGAAATTTACATACATAAAATTTAGGTATCCACTCTTAGTAAAAACATAAATTCCAATTCCTCTCTAAAGAAATATAACGCTACGTTATATTTACAAGCATTTATGTTTATCTTTAGTTTTTTATAACAAAATTATTTATTAAATTTCATCTACAACTATTATTTTTCTTTCGAATATGCAACGTTAATATTGGTTTATAAATAGGAAAAACTGTACTGATCTAATGACACGTCTGGTCGGATCTCAGCTCGGCTTTCGGATCGGATGTCGGATCGTATCTTCGGATCGGATTTCGGATCGGATTTCGGATCGGATCTTCGGATCGGATTTCGGATCGGGTCTCGGATCGGATCTCAGATCGGATCTCGGATCGGATCTCGGATCGGATCTCGAATCGGATCTCGGATCGGATCTCGAATCGGATCTCGGATCGGATCTCGAATCGGATCTCGGATCGGATCTCGGATCGGATCTCGGATCGGATCTCGGATCGGATCTCGGATCGGATCTCGGATCGGATCTCGAGTCGGATCTCGGATCGGATCTCGGATCGTATCTCGTATAGAGTCGGATCGGATCGGATATAAAAATTTTCAAATATGCCGACCTCTAGTAAATACTAAGCATTCGGTAATTGTAATAATGTAGTTAAGGTTGGATGTTCGTTGGATCCTCCTGCTTGTCGTATCACACCAAAAAAACGCTACCAACTGAAGAATATTATTAGCAACAGCACCAAATATTGATATGGGCGTGTTTTAAAATGAATATATATATACGAGCATATATGAGCATTTCCATTACTTTTCAACAACTTTTTTTTGGGAGTAAAATTTCCCAACAATGAAAATTTGGGGATTTTTAGAGTGAATTAAATGCAGATTTTTTCCCGTAAGAACAAATTTAATTTTTTTCGTTTACCTAAAAAAACGTTATGAATTTTTGAATATTTGGAATTAAGGATATTTTTCTTAAAATAGGACATTTTCGACATAACGATGCATCGTACGTATTTATTAATAAATAACTCTCCCGTTGTAATAAATTATTTCAAAAAATACATATATATACATATATAGCATGCTCAGATTTTTGTAGCGGCCACGGATGCATCGCTAGCCGACATAAAGTTTATCCTCGCAACCATGAGACTGAGTACCGATTCGTCGTAACTTATCTTCTATATTTTTATTATCTTCGTTCGTTATGTCGCTGTTTATTGATCGTACTCTAGATTAACCATGCGAAGCAAGTTTCGCAGCTTCTTGGAAAATGAATCAAATGCAGCAACTACTGGTTATGCAGTGTATCGACGTTCGTAGATACAATAATAGGAAAGGCAGACAATATAATCAGGACTGGTTACTGATATGTCTCTTGAAACATATAAAACATCACAATTCCTACAGGTGTTTCAAGAAAAAATAATGTTTTACCGCTACCATGTTCCACAACAATTTTTAAGAACTTTTCATATGAAAATGAAGAAAAACAACTAATATCAAAAGCACGTTTTATAATATTTGACGAAATGAGTGTTAGAACACAAATTAATGTTAATGTCAAGAATATGTCGCTGTTTGGGTTGGAAAATTTTGGTGATCACGGGTAAGCTACATCAATAGTAGTTTTATGCGTAGGCAAGAGTAGACGTGCCTTGTTGACGCTCCGTGAGCTATTGATTTAAAAGTGCAGAATTTAAATTAAAAAATCAGTTTAGAGTGCAATTATGGGTTCTCAGACGAGACATATGAACGCTGTCGTAAAAGAAGTGGTCTCAAATCTTCTAACAGACAACCAATTTTTATCATCACTCGTTGATAAACTCTGTGACCGTATCAACAAGAAACTAGAAGAACAAGCGAGCTACTATAAGGAAACTATTGCTGATCTTGAAATTAAACTTGATCAGCATGAGCAATATTCTCGTCGGAACTGCATATTTGGAGTACCCGAATCTTTAAATGAGAACACTGAAGATGTGGTGTGTACTTTATTCAAAGACAAACTGTCTGTTGACATCAAACCTGACTCGATTGACCGCTCCATCTACATCTACATCTTCATCGTCATCTAAATCGTCATCGTCATCGAAACCACGTCCCATCATAGTCAAGTTTATCTCTTATAAGACTAGATCGTTGGTGCTTGGTAATAGGAAAGAACTAAAGGGCACCAAAATATCAATTAAAGAAGACTTAACTCGTAATAGACTTGAAGTACTGAATATAGCATCCACAAAATATGGATTTAAAAACGTGTGGTCCAGATATGGTGTGATTCTTGCAAAGGTTAGTGATGCTATAAAAAAAAATACGCACGAAAATGTAATTGAAGATTAAATTTAATTATTTGTGGTAAATTTTACGGATGTCTATTAGTTTATTTATTCTTCTTTTTTACCTTTTGTTATTACTTTTAGTATTACTTATTATAAAAAATAATGAGATCTAAATATACGTACAATTTGCTAAACGAGATTTCTTATTTTTTTTTTATTGTTTTGTAAACATCTGATTTGTTTCAAAACTCATTTTTATTTCTGTTCTCAAAAGAGTATTCATATTGTATCAGTAATTTAATTACTCAAGTTTGAACTTAGCCGTTTTGTCTCTGATTTGTAACCTTCACATTATTCAAGGTCTTTAAATTGAATATTTTACTACGTTTATACTTAAATAATTAATTTACATTTTACAAATAAACTGAATGCACATTTACTACCAGAATGCTAGAGGACTTAATACCAAACTAGAAACTTTTTTTAATAATAATGCAGCTTTAAATTTTTCAATAATTGCATTAACGGAAACATGGCTTAATAATTCTGTGTATAATTCAGAATTATTTTCAGCATCCTATAATGTCTACAGAAAAGACAGAGATTTGTCCGCTAGTGGTAAAAAACGAGGCGGTGGCGTCTTATGTGTTGTTCATAATAAATTTAATTGTGTTCAAATTCAACTTCATCCTAACTCTCTGTCAGATATCCTATGTGTTAAAGTATTTGTCGACTCCATAACTTCTATTTACATATTTGTTTTATACTCCCTGCCACCTATATTAATCGAACAACAATACAATATCTTCGAGTTTTTTTAATCTTTTCCTCCAATACTTAGCAATAATTTTATCATTGTTTGCGATCTCAATATGACCAAACTTATCGATCATATTAATATAAGTTACTCTAACAATATCATTAACGAATTTGTTAAAATGTTATCTTTTTTGAACGCTTATCAATATAATTTAGTTACTAATTCTGCTGGTAGATTACTAGATGTTGTAATTTGTAATAAACGTTGTACTGTTTCTCATTGTGCAGATGCTATTAATGTTGAGGACCTCCATCATCCTGTACTAAATATTTGTCTAGATTATCTTAGTTCATATAAAACTATAAACTGTGCACGTACTTATTCCATCTTTTACAACTTCCGCTTAATCAATTTCGAAATTTGTTATGATCTGTTATCACAAATCGATTGGAAGTGTCTGTCAATGTATGATACAGTGGACGACGCTTTCAACAAATTTTATAAATTACTTCATGACATTATAGACCGATGTGTTCCTCTAACTGTTCGAAAATCCTTTAAATACCCTCCATGGTTCAATAAACAAATTATTGAAAACCTCAAGATAAAAGAACATTATAGAAATTTATATAAAATTCATAAAAACGAAACCTACAATGAAGAATTTAAACATTTACGAAAGTTAATTAAAAGAGAAATTAATACGGAATATTCCAAATTTATAGCCAACACTGAGGCCTCCATCTCCACTGATCCCTCCAAACTGTGGTCTTTTATTAATAACAAAAAACGTGTTTCTCGTATACCTGGAATTATGAATTTTGAAGAACAAACATTTAATAATACCGAAGAAATAGTTGAAGGATTTTCTGACTATTTTTCTAAAGTTTATTCGACGAATACCACATATCAAAATCATGACCATGACCTTAACACCACTTGCAACAATAATTTAGTTACTGTCTCTAGTATCTCCGAAGACGACATATTATCTGCTATCAATAAATTGAAACCTTCTCGGAATCCTGGTTCGGATAACCTTTCTGCTTACATACTGAAAGGATGTAGTCAACTTTTCGTTAAACCTCTTCATTTCCTGTTTAACTTATCTTTATCTACGAATCTGTTTCCTTCATGTCTAAATACTTCTTTTATTACCCCTATTTTCTAATCAGGTGACAATAGTAATGTTTCCAATTATCGCCCAATCGCTATTTTGTCAAATATTTCTAAAATTTTTGAAACACTACTTTATAAATATATATATACAGTTCTGTAAAAAAATTAATCTCCATCCACCAGCATGGTTTCATGAAAGGAAGGTCAACTACAACAAATCTTATGAACTTTACTGAATTTACACTAGGTGCTTTGTATGATAATCAAATTGATGTTTTGTATACAGATTTTTCCAAAGCATTCGATAATATTGACCATTCTATACTTCTTCTCAAACTTAATAAATACTTTAACTTCTCAGATGATCTCATCCAATTTCTTTCCTCTTATTTACATAATCGTAAAATGTGTATATTCTTTAATAATTGTCTCTCTTCTCCTTATTACGCCACATTTGGAGTGCCTCAAGGATCAAACCTAGGACCGTTGCTATTTAACTTGATAAGTGTTATCTTAGTTTAGATAGTTTAGATTTTTTGTAGTATATTTTCTTTTCTTTTCGTTATTTGTTTATATTAGTTACGTACTTAGAAACGCATGAAGTAGGTGTGCTTGTTAGTGAAAGAATGAAACCGTTTGTAAGGGATTATGATTGTATTTCATCTAGAATTCTTTGGCTGAGATTAAAGGTAGGCTTTCATAGAATCTTCTTTGTGTCAGTTCATGGCCCAACTGAATCTGAAAATGATCTCGAAAAAGATCGGTTTTGGAATTTGTTAGATAGTGTGATTGATTTGTGTGATCCAGGTGAGAAAGTTATCGTATGTGGTGATTTAAATGGTTGGGTGGGAGTTAAGAGAAGCATGTCTGGGTTGGAAAATAGTATCTTTCTGTTTGGAGCGTAATCTCTTTGTTTCCAATTCTGTTTTTAAACATAAATTAGCTCATTTGTATACATGGGAGAATATGCGTGAGAATAGATGAAGTGTAATTGATTTTATTTTGTACGATGAACGATTGAGAAGTTTAGTTATAGATACGCGTGTGAAGCGAGGTGCTGAATTGGGTACGAATGACCATTATTTGGTGGTATCGCGTATACGTCTGGATAAATGTTGGCGAGTGAGGGTGAAAAGTATCGAAAAAATGTTTCGTGTCAAATCCAGTGTACTGCAGAATGAGGATGTTAGAGATAGGTTTGTTGAGAAAATTAATGAATCTTTGCCTGTATGTGAGCCTAATTTTGAATGCAGCATAAATGATGTTTGGTTGAAATTTAAGGATACAGTTCTTAATTGTGCAAAAGAAGTTTGTGGTGAATGTAGATTAGGCTCGTGTCCAAAGAATGCATGGTGGAATGATGAAGTAAAAGAAGCGATTGAGGAGAAAAAGAGAGCATATTTGCGTTTTCTAAATGTGAAAGATGTACCTGGAAGTTTACGAGATGAATGCTTATTAGAATACAAATAAAATAAATAAAATATATCATCACGCCTTCTACCCATTACTGGGTGTGGCACTCTGCTACAGCAGATCTCGGTAAGTGGTATATTTTGCGCGTGAAGTGCGGTTACCAATCGTCAAATCACGGCCCCCAAACATGTTAGTGGTGGAGGAGCCACAGGGATAGCTTTTTCAAATTATGAAAATTTGTCACCTGTGGGAATCGAACCAGGGACCTCAGGATCCACAGGCCGACTTCATACCACTGTGCTAGCCATCCCATATTAGAATACAAGAGGTTAAATAAATGTATTAAGAGAATTGTGAGAGAAAGTAAGGCACGTTTTGATGACTTAATGAGTGAAAGATTGACAAATGATTTTAGTATGAATAAAAGAATGTTTTTGTTAAGTGTGAAGAGATTGAGAGTTGGTAATTTAAGGGCAGTGAAAGCGATTAAAAGTGCTGATGATGTGTTATTGTGGAATGAGTCAGATGTTAGGAATAGATGGTGTGAGTATTTTAGGGCTTTATATGGTAACATAAATGGAGGGAAAGGTAGTAGTGAAAATGTTAGAGAAAATGTTAGTGGTGATGATTGGGATACAGATGAGAGTGATGTTAGTTTTGTATTGATGCGTCTGAAGAATGGTAAGGCTCCTGGATTGGATGGTATATCGAATGAGATGTTGAAATATGGAGGTGAGAGGTTATTGAACTGGTTAGTTTATTTGGTTAGATTTTGTTTAAAACGGTGTGTGGCTCCTGATGATTGGAAACGTGCTGTCATTTGTCCTTTATTTAAAGGCATAGGTAGTTCGAGTGAATGTACTAATTTCCGTGCGATAAGTTTGCTGAGTGTGGTAGGGAAGTTGTACGAGAATATTCTTATTCATAAGGTACGGACCTTAACCATTTCCAAGATAAGCGATATGCAAGGTGGTTTTTGCCTGAGAGAGGGTGTGTGGATCAATTATTTTATCTTCGTATGATTGTTGAGAAGTTACTTGCTAAGAACAAAAAGGTGTTCTGTGGTTTTCTCGATCTTAAAAAAGCATATGATAGTGTTCATCGAGAGACTTTGTGGGATGTACTTCTACAGTACGGTATAAACGGGAATTTGTTGGGGGCAATTCGTGCGTTGTATGAAGGTAGCGAGGCTGCGGTGAGAGTTGATGGTAGATTGAGTGATTGGTTTTGTATAGATGTTGGTGTGAAACAAGGTTGTGGGATGACTCCGTGGCTGTTTAATTTGTATATGGATGTGTTGTTACGAACGGCGCTGAATGGGGTGGATGGTGTACATATTGGTGGTAGTGTAGTGCCTGCGTTAGCGTATGCGGATGATGTTGTTATGGGTGAATCTGAAGAGCAATTGAGAAGAATGATTCTAAGTATAAATGAAGTAGGAAAAGGTTTAAATCTGTTATTAAATGTTGATAAATGTAAAGTGTTAGTGTTTGAGAAGAGTAATTTGGTGACCGACTGCAATATTTCGGTGAATGGTGTGAAATTGGTTCAAGTGAATGAGGTTTTTATATTTGGGTAGTGTGTTTTCGAGGGATGGACGTATTGATTGTGAGATTGAAAGAAGAGTATCTGCGGGTTGTAAGGTATTGGGTGCTCTGGGAACCTTTGCTCGAAATGTGAATGTATCCAGAGATGCTCGATTGAGTGTGTATAATGGTGTTTTAGTGCCTACATTGATGTATGGTAGTGAATGTTGGGTGTGGATGAAGAAACATGAACGTCGTATAACTGCTGTGGAAATGAGGTATTTGCGGGGTGTGTGTGGTTATACTAGAAGAGATCGTGTCCAGAATACATTGGTGTTTGATGAGTGTGAAATTGAGAATAATGTAGTTAAAAAAGTAGGTATAAGTCAGTTGAGATGATTTGGGCATTTAGAACGTATGTCGAATGAGAGATTGGTGAAACAGGTATATGTTGGTGAAATTGAGGGTGAACGATTGCGTGGGCGACCTATGAACAAATGGATGAATATGATTGAAGGATTGTTGCGTGAACGAAAGTTTCCGAGTACGAGAAACAAACGAAAGGAATTATGAATGTGGATGAAGCTAAAGTGGTGTGTCAAGATAGGAACGTTTGACGAAGATTAATTGCGGAATGAATCTGATGATTTAAGAAGTGCAGGAATTTTTGATTTTAGTTTTGTTGTTTAGTAATTTCATTAGAGTGTTTATCTGCAATTGTGTGAAATTCACTTTCAAAAACAAGCGCAGGGATGACACTCCTTTCCTTTCTTCTCTTTTTGTTTCATTCTCAGTTACTGCATTGTGTTGACTTTTCTTTCATATACAATTGCAGGCTATCACTTTCATCTTTTCTAATATTTGTAGATTCGATGATAGATTCGTTTTTAGATTCGTTGTTAGGAGTAAGCGTGGATAATTTGAGATGTTTTATGCATGTGTTATGTACGTTGAAGAAAGAAGATAAATGATAAGTGAATGGATTGGATGGATGTGATTGAGGGTTTTTTATGTAAGGAATGATTTCGAGTGTGATAAATAAATGAGTTTATATGGAGGAAGTGGTTGAAGTGCGGGTGGTGGGTTTGAATGATAATGTTTGATGGGGGCTGATTATTTGATTATGTCATGAGTGAATGTTTTATGAGTGATTTTAGGGTTTGTGCTACCCCATTTGATGGGATATAGCGTGAAGTTATGTATGTATGAATGTATCAATGACATTGTAGAATCTGTAAAATATTCTGAAGTTTTACTTTTGTAACACACATGGTGTGTGTTCCACCAAGTATAGTTTCGCGGAAGAATGTTAGATTACATGCTGTGCGGTATCCAGCAAGATCTTAGACATTTTTGTAACGCTTTCAAAATCGCTTTCGTATTGTGTTAAAAGTTTAGAAGTATTTTTGGGTAATTGTCTTTTAAAGTTATGTGACGTTTTGCTGCAGTTTGGATTTGAAAAGTAAAGAGCGACTTATTTATGGTTGTTTGTTAAGAAGCGAAGGCGATTTCAGGCGAGGTCAGCGTTCGTTAGATTTCAAGGGTGGGCCTTTTCCAAGAACTAAAAATACGTTGAAAATGCCTTACGCAATTTCCGCCCTCTTCAACTCCCGAAGTAATCTAGCAATCGCTTGACCAATAATAGTGTGAAACTCAAATATTAACCAATGTAAAGTTAGTGTTAAGATGCTCAAGTGGGGGCTAGTGGGGATGAATTCACCCATCGAGGGCTGATGTGTGAATTCAGTTCGACAGTCTAGTTGCAGACATTGATAAAAACAGTTTTGCTAAATTTGAGTTCGTCTTCAGCAGTCTTTAAAGTTGTGAGTTGTAAATTTGTACTAAGTCTTTATTGTTTGTCAGATCTAGTAAGATATTTTGAGTTGAGTTATTTGAGATTAGTAAGTTGAGTTCGAGTTAAGAAGTTGAAGTATCAAGTTTATTTGAGTTGAAGTCTAAACTGAGTCTTTATTTTAATTGTTGAGTAATACGAGTTAAGTTGCGGATTCTAAGTTCGATTAATTTATATTGCTTAATTTATTTATTAAAGTATCAGTGTTGTAAAGCAGTGTCTACGCAAATGACGAGTAAGTAATAATATTTTACTGTATTTTATTGAGACAAGAAAGTTAGTTCGAAACTATTATTATTAACTAATTGAGTTAGTTATTAGAGCAATCTGATGTTGATCGTGTCCTTGAGAATAAGTTAATTAGATTCATTTTGTAACCTATTAATTGGGATTTATTTTATTTTTATTTATTTGTATTAAAATTGTTATTGTGTTGAGAATCTTGTGTGTCCTTTATTTCGTTAATTATCCTATCATTAAAGTTGTCTAAGCTGGTTGAGTTAAGGTTTTCAAATTAAACTCATCAGAACAGAGTTATAAAAGTTCTGTGGTGGCCGGCGGATTTACGCTACCCTTGGTCAATAATTGATTAATCATTTAATTTTTAGTTGATAATTTGGTCAAGTAAAATAAACACTTGTCAGTACTCATTGGCACTTAGTGCAGGGTAGCTGTTACATAATTGATGGCAGCGGTGGTCCTACCCTCTCAAACCAGCAGTCTTAAATTATTGTAATTTAGTCACATATTTGTTGTTCAGCGGTGTACTAGTCTTTCAAATTAGTGAGCTTTAAATTACGTAAAATATGGCGACCAACGATCAGTTTTTAGAAATTATTAATGTAATGTTATGCAAAAGCACAATGTCCGATGTTAGTTCGAAAATACCAATTTACAGTGGTAAAGCAGAAGATAATGTTGTAGAGTTTGTTGATAAAGTTGAATGTGTTTGTTCGTTAATTGGTATGCAAGATGAGAATAAAGTTACATTTGCGAAAATTCATATGAGCGGAGAAGCGAGTCGTTATGTTAGCACACATTCTAAAATTAAAGATACAAAAGAATGGTCAATTTTTAAGAAAGTTCTTTTAGATATGTATTTACCTGTGCCCCACTTTTTAACGATAGAAAAAGAATTTAGAAATTGTTATCAGAAGAAAAATGAAAAAGTCATTGAATATGAGTCACGGTTACGAGTTATTGCGAATCAGTTATTTGAAGAAAGTGAAGATATTGCAGAGCAAGAATTGAATGTTAAACTTGTAGAAAGACTAATGTTAAGACAATTTATGATAGGCATTTTACCGAGTTTACAACGCGATGTACTTATTGCAGAACCGAAAACAGTAGAAAAAGCTTTAGAAGTTGCGAAACGAGTAGAAACAATAAATAATATATTAGGAGTGAATGTCGAATTAGTAAATAAAGTAGATAATAAAGATTCTGAGATAATCGAGGCAGTAGAAAAATTAACTCAAATAGTAGCGGTATCAAACAAACAGAAACAAGATAATTTGACGATGCGTAATGATTATTGTGAATCACACACAGATTCAAAGATAGATAGGCATTTTAACTTAGGTAGTTTAGCAAACAATAGGAAAGGAAAAGTGAAACGTAGTATTTTGGACATTGTTGAGCAATATATCGATAACAAAGAGCAAACGCGTAATTCTAAAGAGTCAGTCAGTAGTCATAAAACCAGGTATAAGAATAAAATGTGCTTTAAATGTCATATAGTTGGACATATTGCCAGATTTTGTAATGAAATGGTTAATTGTGAAAATTTTAGTGAAAATAACGAGGAAATTAATGTTGATAAATGTTATATAGATAGAGTAAATTTTTGTACAGTTGACAATAATTGCGATCGGTGGAAATATAGATTTCGAAATAGAATGTGTTTTAAATGTTATAAAACGGGCCATATAGCGCGAATGTGTGATGAAATTGATAGTAATGATTGTGCGAAAATTGATAATTGCTCAGATCGAGAGAGAAATGCAAATCACATTGAAGTAGAGAATATGAACAGATATAAAAATAGAATGTGTTTTGAATGCCACAGGTATGGTCATATTGCACGATTTTGTAAAGATTTAGTAAATAAAGTTAAAAATGATCGAGAAGAAAGTATAAATCTGAATAGAGTAGAAAATAGTAGCAGATATAAGAATAGAATGTGTTTCGAATGTCATAAGTATGGGCACATTGCACGATTTTGTAAGGAGTCAGAAGTTATTGTTGATAATGGTAATAGTAGAGTAGAGAAGAATAATTATTGCGACCGAGAAAACCCGAAAACAGTGTGCGATAGAGAGAGAAGTCCCAAAACACGCAGTCAGTCTTAGAAATTTTGTTAATATAATTTGTTACATAATTGGCGGCAGCGGTGTGCGGACCTACTCAAACCAGTCGGTCTTAGATACTTAGATAGATATTGTTACGTAATTGATGTTAATTCCAGTGGTAAATTGTTGTAATTTTGTCACTTAATTGATAGCAGTGGTGTGTGAACCTGCTCATACAGTCAGCCTTAGATAGATATTTTAGAAAGATAATTGTCACTTAATTGATAGCAGCGATGTGCGGATCTGCTATATATTTTGTATAAATAATTGTTACATAATTATTGCTAGTGGAAAGTGGAAAATTTTAAGTGTAAAATCTCGTAAAAGTAAATAAAAGAGTTGTTGTTTGACTGATAGTAATTAATTGTGAATTGTAGTTGAATTTAAATAAGTAATAAACTAAAATGGCGTTGAATGAGGATCAATTATTCCAGACATTAGTTGCCATTACGTCAGTTTCGGGAATTAGTTCCAAAATTCCTCATTTTTCAGGACAAAGTGGAGAATGTATAGTAGATTTTATTGAAAAGATAGAAAACTGTAGTGAAGTAGGCAATTGGGACGATAAAGTAAAAATTGGAAGCGCAAAAGTAAGTTTAGGCGGGGAAGCTTTGATGTATGTTAAAAATAATGAAAAAGTAAAGGATCGTTCAATAACTTGGAACGAATTTAAAGATTTATTGTTGGAGAGATTTGCGCCTAGGCAAGATGGCAGAACTGTTTTAAAATATTTTAATACGTGTGTTCAGTTAAGAAATGAAACAATTTTAGCATATGCGGCGCGTTTACAGAATATCGGTAATCAGTTAGTTGACGGAACAAATGACGCAGCAACAAAAGCAGTAAACGTTAAGTACATCGCAGTACAGTTACGATATTAAATCAGTTCACTACGGGTATATTGCCACATTTACAGCGAGACGTGTTATATGAAAATCCTAGAACATTTAATCAAGCGGTTCAAATTGCTAAAAAATCAGAGTCGGTATTTGCTATGATGCGGAGAGACGAAGTTGAAGTCGTTAGTCAAGTTAACAATTCAGAAAGTAATGTAATGAATTCAATAAATAAACTGATAGAAGTAATGTCCGGGGTAAATCAGCATAAAAACGTGGAAGAAAAGCGGAATAATTATAGTCGTGCGAGTACAACGTCGCGGTACCCAAGTAATACACCGCGTTATAGAAACAGTAGTAGAGAAAGAAATGATAATTACAATAATAGAGAAAGAAATGACAATTACAGTATTAGAGAAAGAAATGATAATTATGAGTATAGATCACAGGATCAGAGAAATATTTTATGTTTTAAATGTCAGAAATACGGACATATGGCACGAGATTGTAGTTTGAATATAATTAGAGATAAAGTTTGTAAAAGATGTAATAAGCAAGGACACACAATAACACAATGTAAAGTTTACATACCAGAAAAAGATCAAGAACAGCGGCGTAGCTATCAGAACGGTAATTCGAGTCATTTAAACTCCAAAAGGCCGTAGTTCAGAGTCCCAAATCTGACGATCGAACACACTTACCGTGTAAAGAACTAATACCGGCCGTAAATAGTAATAATAGACACAATAAAGTTAAGTTGAATTGTAATGGTAGAAATTATGAATTTTTAATCGATACTGGAGCCAATATTAGTATCTTAAAGCGATATGTGGTAGAGGGACAGCGTTTAGAAAAGATCGCGCGTAATCGATCAATAGTTGGCATTTCAGGCCAAGAGTTACCTGTAATTGGATCAACGGAAGTTGAAATTAAAGTTGGATTTAGAAGTATTTGGCATAATTTTGTCGTATGTGATGAAAGATTAAGCTTAGCTACAGACGGATTAATTGGTTTAGACTTCCTTAGTGATTATAAAGACGAGATTAATTATGCGCGTAATGAAATAAGTATCATTGGAGAAAGACTGACAATATCGACTATTACAGAGCACTTTAGAGATGCAGAAGATGTTAATTCCAGACAAGTAAAGAGTGGAGATCGCGATTATTTGCCTGTGAAACATAATTCGACTAATTCGCTATGTTTGAGTCGTGTTAAGGGACACAGTGTAGATTATCAAAATTCAAAGCGAAATATGGCGAACATTGATGAGAGACGTGTGGTTAGTGCACCTTTGGTGGCACATAGGAGAGAGGTTGTTGGTTGTAATAATTGCCCTAAACAGCAATCGAAATTTTTATTGAATACTGGAGATGATCGTGTAACAAAAAGTTCGCTAGGTTCGGTTTGTGACAGGAGAAATCTCGGTGTGCGTGAAAATAAGATCAGCTGTTGTGGACAATGTAGATTTGTAGAAATTGAAAGTCCGGAAAATGATTGTGTAAAGAATGTCAGTATTGCTAAAGTTAAGGATACAGAGAGTATCGTAAAGAGTAATAAAGTAATTGTAAATGAGAGTGTAGCTAGCTCGGTCAAGTCAGTCGAGAATAAAGAAAAAACAGGTAGAGAAATTTTAAGCAAGTTCTGCGCGGAAAGTCCCTCAAAAGTAAAGAAAGGTTTGAATATAGTTGTTGAATCACCTAAAATTGTAAAAAGTAAGTCAGATGTTATACAAAAAGTTGTGAATAGTGAAAGTGAAAAAGTTTTGCCATTTCAAAAAGATAGTGTTATAGAATCGAGTGTTAATAAAGTAAGTAACATTGAAAAAATCTGAGAGAATTGTTGAAGAAAGCCGTAAAACAGTCAGTTCGCTATGTTCGGTCAGTAATATGGAAAATCAAAGCATTTCTCAAAGTAATCAAGTAGTTGAAAAGAGTAAAGCTGAAATTAAGAGTAATGAGCAGCGTGAAACAGTTAGTAAAAAGGTGAATGTTGAATTAGATACTAATGATATACGTTCAATTCGTATGAAAGAAAGTTTAAGTATTCCTCCGAGAACTGAAGCAGTGTGTTTAGGTTATAGACAAAGAAATGAAAAATGTTAGTATTTTGATTGAGCCAGTAGAGACGAATATTCATGGAATTATTACAGCGAGAGTTATTGTAAATGGTGATAAAAGAGAAGTACCAGTTAAAATTATGAATGTTAGTGAGCAAACATTAGAGATACCAGCGAAAACAATAGTAGGCTATGAGGAAAATGTTAAATTAAATATTGATACCGGAAATGAGAAAATAGAGTCAATTAGGAAAATTGAGGAAGTAGATTTTATGAGTTTATTCAAATTAGATCATCTTAATGAGTTTAATAAAAGTAAAATGCAAAAGTTATTAGAAAAATATAAAGATATTTTCATGAGTCCAGGTATAAAGTTAGGTTGTACTTCGAAAGTTAAGCATAAAATTATTACGGAAAACGTTCATCCAATCGCGAAACGACCATATCGTGTAGCGTATTATCAGAAAGATGTGTTAGAAGATCAAATTAAAGAATTGTTAAAAGATGGTATAATAGAAGAAAGTGATTCACCATGGTCAGCTCCTGTAGTATTAGTAAATCGAGTTTTATCTGACGGATCAACAAAAGTTAGATTGTGTGTTGATTTTAGAGCGTTAAATAATATTACGAAAAAAGATTTCTTACCTTTACCTAATTTGCAAGATACAATTTCGCAAATGAATGGAGCAGCTTTGTTTACAACGTTAGATTTAGCGTCAGGGTACCATCAGGTAGAAATTACAGATGAGGACAAAGAAAAGACAGGGTTTAGTACCTCCTGGGGACATTATCAATGGAATCGTATGCCTTTCGGTTTATGTAATGCGCCAAGTACATTTCAGAGATTAATGTATTGTGTTTTAAGTGGATTAGTAGGAGAAAAATGTTATGTGTACTTAGATGATATATGTATTTTTACACGTGATGATATTAATGAGCATATTAGTAAGATTAAAGAAGTGTTTGATAGATTGAAAAAGTTTAATTTTAAGTTGAAGCCAAGTAAATGTGAATTTGTTAAGAAAGAAACAGCATATTTAGGTCATATTATTTCAGAAGATGGTGTAAAACCAGATCCATCGAAGATAGAGGCAATTGAAAAGTTTCCAATACCGAATACAGAACGTAAAATTAAATCATTTTTAGGGCTAGTAGGATTTTATCGTCGATTTATAGATTCATTTTCGAAAATAGCTAGACCGTTAACGCAGTTAACGAAGAAAGATGTAAAGTTTGTATGGGATGAATCAACTCAGGTAACGTTTGATAAATTGAGAACAGCGTTAATTACGAGTCCGATATTAATTTATCCAGATTTTAGTCAGTCGTTTACGTTAACGACAGATGCGTCAAATATTGCGTTAGGAGCCGTGTTAAGTCAAAATCGGTTCGGAGAAGAGCATCCAATTGCGTATGCAAGTAGAACATTAAATAAAGCAGAGAGTAATTATGCAACTATTGAGCAAGAATGTTTAGCTATAATATGGGCTATAAAGTTTTTCAGATGTTATTTGTATGGAAGAAAGTTTACGTTGGTTACAGATCATAGACCATTAGTTTATTTAAACAAATTTAAAGATAAAAGTAGTAGATTAGTTAATTGGTCATTGAAGTTAGCGGAGTATGAGTTTGAAGTAATTTATAAGCCAGGAAAGCAGAATTATGTTGCAGATGCACTTTCACGTGTATCAATTAATTGTGTTGATGAATTTGAACCAATTTGGGATAGAGAACATATAAAATTAGAGCAAGATAAAGATTTAGAAATTCAAAAGTTAGTTGACAGAGGTATTAGTAATAATGATGAATTTTATAGAGATAATGATGGTGTAATTTACAAGTTGAGAAATATTAATGAACGTGAAGATAGGTTAGTAGTTCCATCAAGTATGGTTAATAAAGTTTTAAGAACGTATCATGATTTACCTCACGCGGGTCATGCAGGTTATGAATAGACGTATAATTTAATTAAGAAAAAGTTGTTTTGGAAAAATATGGCATCACAGATAAAAGAGTATTGTTTACGTTGTATATCGTGTAATAAAAGAAAGACGTCGCCTCATTTAAGACCGGTACCGTTACAACAGTTCAGTGAAATTTCAAAACCATTTGAGCGTACTTCAATGGATATTGTGGGTCCGTTACCCATCACGAATAGTGGAAACAGGTATATTTTAACATTTATTGATGCTTTTACTCGATACCCAGAAGCTATAGCAATAGCAGACGAGTCAGCAGAGACAGTAGCAAATGCATTTATTACGCAGATAATTTCGAGACATGGTGTTCCTCGACAATTATTAACGGACAGAGGTTCAAATTTTACTTCTAATTTGTTTAAAAGTGTATGTAGATTATTTGGAATTAAAAAGTTGAAAACGACGGCGTATCACCCCATGGGAAATGGAGGTATAGAGCGGTTTCATAGAACCTTTGCAGATAGTATGTCACATTATATAGCGAAAGATCATAAAGATTGGGACATGTGGATCCTGTATGTTTTAATAGCGGTTAGGAATTCAGTGAATAATTCTACCGGTGAAACACCATTTTTTTTAATGTATGGTCGCAAGTTTGAAATACCATTTGATGATATAATAGCACCGTTGAGTAAAGAAAATAGTACGGATTATAATGTAGAAATTCAAACGAGGTTAAAAGACGTTTATGAAATTGTTAAAGAGAGAATTAATAAAGCGCAGAGTAGAAATCAAATTCAGTATGACAAGAAATCAGCGCCGTGTAAATTAAAAGTAGGAGATTTAGTTTTATTGCATAATGAAGTTGTAAAGCAAGGTTTAAGTAAAAAGTTTGTAAAACCGTGGATAGGTCCATATAGAATTGTAAAGCAAACGAGTGCAGTTAATTTTGTTATTAAAGACGTGTCGAGTAATAAAGAACAAGTCGTCAATGCTAATAGATTAAAGTTGTATTTAGAACCGATTAATGAAAGATTAGAGCGACCGGATACTCCACTTCCAGTTTCAGGAAATAGAAATGTTAAAAATATGTTAGATTTTTTGTATGTACCACCCGTAAGAAATTGTAATGAGCGTGTAAATGAAGATTGTGTAGCAACGCGAGAATTAAATAGTAGTAGAGTAGAGTCAGATACGGAAGAAGAAGTTGAATGTGGTAATACAATAGTTGTTGAAGCGCAAGTTCATAATAATCCGGAAATTGTAAATAATCAGACATCGAGTCATAGATATTTTTTAAGAAGTCGCGGTCCAGCACCGTACGTACCACGAAATTCACGAAGTAGAATTTAAAAGAGTCGCGATAAGTAAGATCTTTTTCAGATTTCCAAGGGAGTAAGTAGTGTTTATAGTCATATGTTAATTAAAGTTTAGTTAGTTCGCAGAATGTCGTGTAGTTATGTTAGCTGAAGTGAATTGAGCCAGTGAGCCGCAGCAATCCAAGAAAGAATCAGAAAAGAAGATGCCAGCAGGAAGTCAAGTGAGAAATAATGTGTCACAACGGAAGAGAAATTAGAGAAACTAAGTGAGTATATAGTAATTGTTGAAAATTTTGGAGAAATTAAAAGTAAAAGTAATTATTGTCGAGCATTGTATGTTTTAAATAAAGGGTTGATTAGTAGTAATAAATTGTCAGTAAAGTAAAGTTTGATGATTAAGCCGATTTAATTGAACATAGTCGCAAATATGATTGAGTGCTAAAGTAGGTTAGCAGTAGTGTTAGAATTAGGGACAAAGATTCTGCCGGAGTTTTATGGTTTTAGTAATGCCGGGCCGACACCCAGCCAAGTCCCATAATAAAATAGCCACAACACAGCGAGCGAGAGCCCAGCTGTTGAAGAAGAGGCGCAGCGAGTAGCGGTTTCCGGACAATGGCGGTACCAAGGGTCACCAGAAGCGGCCAGGTCAACGAGGACGTGTGCCCAGTAGCAGTGGAGGCAGTGACCCCCTGTAGATTCCCTTGTTTTGTGTTCACCAAAGACTTTTGATCCCCGGGTATTTGTTTTATAAATTATAATTCCTTCGGAACTATAATTTATCTTTAAGGGGTAAGGGAAGTTGTAACACACATGGTGTGTGTTCCACCAAGTATAGTTTCGCGGAAGAATGTTAGATTACATGCTGTGCGGTATCCAGCAAGATCTTAGACATTTTTGTAACGCTTTCAAAATCGCTTTCGTATTGTGTTAAAAGTTTAGAAGTATTTTTGGGTAATTGTCTTTTAAAGTTATGTGACGTTTTGCTGCAGTTTGGATTTGAAAAGTAAAGAGCGACTTATTTATGGTTGTTTGTTAAGAAGCGAAGGCGATTTCAGGCGAGGTCAGCGTTCGTTAGATTTCAAGGGTGGGCCTTTTCCAAGAACTAAAAATACGTTGAAAATGCCTTACGCAATTTCCGCCCTCTTCAACTCCCGAAGTAATCTAGCAATCGCTTGACCAATAATAGTGTGAAATTCAAATATTAACCAATGTAAAGTTAGTGTTAAGATGCTCAAGTGGGGGCTAGTGGGGATGAATTCACCCATCGAGGCCTGATGTGTGAATTCAGTTCGACAGTCTAGTTACAGACATTGATCAAAACAGTTTTGCTAAGTTTGAGTTCGTCTTCAGCAGTCTTTAAAGTTGTGAGTTGTAAATTTGTACTAAGTCTTTATTGTTTGTCAGATCTAGTAAGATATTTTGAGTTGAGTTATTTGAGATTAGTAAGTTGAGTTCGAGTTAAGAAGTTGAAGTATCAAGTTTATTTGAGTTGAAGTCTAAACTGAGTCTTTATTTTAATTGTTGAGTAATACGAGTTAAGTTGCGGATTCTAATTCGATTAATTTATATTGCTTAATTTATTTATTAAAGTATCAGTGTTGTAAAGCAGTGTCTACGCAAATGACGAGTAAGTAATAATATTTTACTGTATTTTATTGAGACAAGAAAGTTAGTCCGAAACTATTATTATTAACTAATTGAGTTAGTTATTAGAGCAATCTGTTGTTGATCGTGTCCTTGAGAATAAGTTAATTAGATTCATTTTGTAACCTATTAATTGGGATTTATTTTATTTTTATTTATTTGTATTAAAATTGTTATTGTGTTGAGAATCTTGTGTGTCCTTTATTTCGTTAATTATCCTATCATTAAAGTTGTCTAAGCTGGTTGAGTTAAGGTTTTCAAATTAAACTCATCAGAACAGAGTTATAAAAGTTCTGTGGTGGCTGTAAAAAAACTGTATATACTCATACTTACAAATTAGATCGTTTCATCCTTGATAGAGTTTACCAATTTAAAGATCTAGGGGTATTGTTTGACTATAAATTATCATTTAATGATCACATTGACAGTATTGTTAAGACTTCTTACAAAAATCTTGGTTTTGTAATGAGAAATACTTAGTCATTTCACAAAATTTCTACTCTCAAATGTTTATACTTTGCTTTTGTTAAGTCCAAACTAGAGTATTGTTTGCAAATATGAAATCCAATCTATAACAAATACGTCAAGATAATTGAATCTATTCATAAAAAATTTGTAAAATATTGCTACTGTAAGTTCCATAGACGATACCCCAGTTATGACTATGAGTATGTTGATCTACTTCAGGAATTTAATGTTGTATCTCTTGAACAGAGAAGAAGTATTATATCATGCTTGTATTTATTTAAATTACTGAACTTTGTTTTTGACGACTCAACTAGTCTGAAAAAATTTATTAATGTACCCAGAATAACCTCTCGTATTAAATCAACCTTTAATTATAGTAGAGTCAGAGTTAAAATCACCAATAAGGCAATTATGTTCAAATTTTAATCATTATAATTCAGCTGTTAACATATTAGTAGATTCTTTATTAAAATGAAAAAAAAAAACATTGTTAACTACAATAACTTGATATCGTTTAGCATTTGATTGTTTATTAATCTAATTTGTATTATGTATTTATTTTGTATTTTTATATTAATTCTATGTAATGTTGAACTTAGTTTATGTTTGCGCATATGTATACTTTTGTATTTTGTATGTTAAATTCGTCCTAAAATTGGGATATTTTTATCCTGTAGGATCGAATTACAATAAATAAATAAACAAACGCCGTTGCGGATCATGCTTTAGTGTCCTTATTTACATCGATAGCAGAATATTATTCTCAACCCGTTGCTGTTTATGAAAAGATCCCACAAAAGAAAACATTTTGGCATTACTCATAATGGAAATTACCAGAATATTAGAAGAAGCAGATACTATTATTGTGGAATCAATTTGGTGTGACCGGAGAAATAAATAAAGTCAATAACAAAATCATTCATCCAGTGGATGACACACGGTATCTATTATTCTTTTCCGATACTCTACATCTCATAAAATGTATGAGAAATCGATTGTTGTCGCAGTAACATATATGCATGTAAGTACAACATCACTGATTTATATTTGATATCACAGTAATTTATTATTTTATTACACACCTGATGGTATTATTTCGTAGAAATATTTTCAACGATTGTATTATCACGATAAAAATTTTCCAAGAGCTAAAAAAGTTTGTCCAAAAGTTACTATTAATCATATTGAGCCTACAAATTTGAAAATAATGCGTGTAAAATTAGCAATTTTTTCAGACTAGTTGAGTCGTCAAAAACGAACTTCAGTAATTTAAATAAATACAAGCATGATAGAATACTTCTTCTCTGTTCAAGAGATACAACATTAAATTCCTGAAGTAGATCAACATACTCATAGTCATAACTGGGGTATCATCTATGGAACTTACAGTAGCAATTTTTTACAAATTTTTTATGAATAGATTCAATTATCTTGACGTATTTGTTATAGATTGGATTCCATATTTGCAAACAATACTCTAGTTTGGACTTAACAAAAGCAAAGTATAAACATTTGAGAGTAGAAATTTTGTGAAATGACTAAGTATTTCTCATTACAAAACCAAGATTTTTGTAAGAAGTCTTAACAATACTGTCAATGTGATCATTAAATGATAATTTATAGTCAAACAATACCCCTAGATCTTTAAATTGGTAAACTCTATCAAGGATGAAACGATCTAATATGTAAGTATGAGTATATACAGTTTTTTTTACAAAGTAACTCATTATATTACATTTACTATAGTTAAAAAATAACTTAGAGAATAAGACCAAACTAATAAGTTATCTATATCTTTCTGAAAATTGATAGCATCTTGTGAAGAATTTATTGTTTTAAAAATTTTCATATCATCCGCATAAAGTAAAACTTCAGAATATTTAATAGATTCTACAATGTCATTGATAAACAAGTTAAATAGCAACGGTCCTATGTTTGATCCTTGAGGCACTCCAGATGTGGCGTAATAAGGAGAAGAGAGACAATTATTAAAGAATACAGACATTTTGCGATTATGTAAATAAGAGGAAAGAAATTGGATGAGATCATCTGAGAAGTTAAAGTATTTATTAAGTTTGAGAAGAAGTATAGAATGGTCAATATTATCGAATGCTTTGGAAAAATCTGTATACAAAACATCAATTTGATTATTATCATACAAAGCACTTAGTGTAAATTCAGTAAAGTTCATAAGATTTGTTGTAGTTGACCTTCCTTTCATGAAACCAAAATAGTGATTGGACGATAATTGGAAACATTACTATTGTCACCTGATTTGAAAATAGGGGTAATGAAAGAAGTCTTTAGACATAAAGGAAACAGATTCTTAGATAAAGATAAGTTAAACAGGAAATGAAGAGGTTTAACGAAAAATTGACTACATCCTTTCAGTATGTAAGCAGAAAGGTTATCCGAACCAGGATTCCGAGAAGGTTTCAATTTATTGATAGCAGATAATATGTCGTCTTCGGAGATACTAGAGACAGTAACTAAATTATTGTTGCAAGTGGTGTTAAGGTCATGGTCATCATTTTGATATGTGGTATTCGTCGAATAAACTTTAGAAAAATAGTTAGAAAATCCTTCAACTATTTCTTCGGTATTATTAAATGTTTGTTCTTCAAAATTCATAATTCCAGGTATACGAAAAACACGTTTTTTGTTATTAATAAAAGACCACAGTTTGGAGGGATCAGTGGAGATGGAGGCCTCAGTGTTGGCTATAAATTTGGAATATTTCGTATTAATTTCTCTTTTAATTAACTTTCGTAAACGTTTAAATTCTTCATTGTAGGTTTCGTTTTTATGAATTTTATATAAATTTCTATAATGTTCTTTTATCTTGAGGTTTTCAATAATTTGTTTATTGAACCATGGAGGGTATTTAAAGGATTTTCGAACAGTTAGAGGAACACATCGGTCTATAATGTCATGAAGTAATTTATAAAATTTGTTGAAAGCGTCGTCCACTGTATCATACATTGACAGACACTTCCAATCGATTTGTGATAACAGATCATAACAAATTTCGAAATTGATTAAGCGGAAGTTGTAAAAGATGGAATAAGTACGTGCACAGTTTATAGTTTTATATGAACTAAGATAATCTAGACAAATATTTAGTGCAGGATGATGGAGGTCCTCAACAATAATAGCATCTGCACAATGAGAAACAGTACAACGTTTATTACAAATTACAACATCTAGTAATCTACCAGTAGAATTAGTAACTAAATTATATTGAGAAGCGTTCAAAAAAGATAACATTTTAACAAATTCGTTAATGATATTGTTAGAGTAACTTATATTAATATGATCGATAAGTTTGGTCATATTGAGATCGCAAACAATGATAAAATTATTGCTAAGTATTGGAGGAAAAGATTAAAAAAACTCGAAGATATTGTATTGTTGTTCGATTGATATAGGTGGCAGGGAGTATAAAACAAATATGTAAATAGAAGTTATGGAGTCGACAAATACTTTAACACATAGGATATCTGACAGAGAGTTAGGATGAAGTTGAATTTGAACACAATTAAATTTATTATGAACAACACATAAGACGCCACCGCCTCGTTTTTTACCACTAGCGGACAATTCTGAATTATACACAGAATTATTAAGCCATGTTTCCGTTAATGCAATTATTGAAAAATTTAAAGCTGCATTATTATTAAAAAAAGTTTCTAGTTTGGTATTAAGTCCTCTAGCATTCTGGTAGTAAATGTGCATTCAGTTTATTTGTAAAATGTAAATTAATTATTTAAGTATAAACGTAGTAAAATATTCAATTTAAAGACCTTGAATAATGTGAAGGTTACAAATCAGAGACAAAACGGCTAAGTTCAAACTTGAGTAATTAAATTACTGATACAATATGAATACTCTTTTGAGAACAGAAATAAAAATGAGTTTTGAAACAAATCAGATGTTTACAAAACAATAAAAAAAAAATAAGAAATCTCGTTTAGCAAATTGTACGTATATTTAGATCTCATTATTTTTTATAATAAGTAATACTAAAAGTAATAACAAAAGGTAAAAAAGAAGAATAAATAAACTAATAGACATCCGTAAAATTTACCACAAATAATTAAATTTAATCTTCAATTACATTTTCGTGCGTATTTTTTTTTATAGCATCACTAACCTTTGCAAGAATCACACCATATCTGGACCACACGTTTTTAAATCCATATTTTGTGGATGCTATATTCAGTACTTCAAGTCTATTACGAGTTAAGTCTTCTTTAATTGATATTTTGGTGCCCTTTAGTTCTTTCCTATTACCAAGCACCAACGATCTAGTCTTATAAGAGATAAACTTGACTATGATGGGACGTGGTTTCGATGACGATGACGATTTAGATGACGATGAAGATGTAGATGTAGATGGAGCGGTCAATCGAGTCAGGTTTGATGTCAACAGACAGTTTGTCTTTGAATAAAGTACACACCACATCTTCAGTGTTCTCATTTAAAGATTCGGGTACTCCAAATATGCAGTTCCGACGAGAATATTGCTCATGCTGATCAAGTTTAATTTCAAGATCAGCAATAGTTTCCTTATAGTAGCTCGCTTGTTCTTCTAGTTTCTTGTTGATACGGTCACAGAGTTTATCAACGAGTGATGATAAAAATTGGTTGTCTGTTAGAAGATTTGAGACCACTTCTTTTACGACAGCGTTCATATGTCTCGTCTGAGAACCCATAATTGCACTCTAAACTGATTTTTTAATTTACATTCTGCACTTTTAAATCAATAGCTCACGGAGCGTCAACAAGGCACGTCTACTCTTGCCTACGCATAAAACTACTATTGATGTAGCTTACCCGTGATCACCAAAATCTTCCAACCCAAACAGCGACATATTCTTGACATTAACATTAATTTGTGTTCTAACACTCATTTCGTCAAATATTATAAAACGTGCTTTTGATATTAGTTGTTTTTCCTCATTTTCATATGAAAAGCTCTTAAAAATTGTTGTGGAACATGGTAGCGGTAAAACATTATTTTTTCTTGAAACACCTGTAGGAATTGTGATTTTTTATATGTTTCAAGAGACATATCAGTAACCAGTCCTGATTATATTGTCTGCCTTTCCTATTATTGTATCTACGAACGTCGATACACTGCATAACCAGTAGTTGCTGCATTTGATTCATTCCCAGTTTATCTAACTTTTCTTCTATTGACGTTTGTTCTACACAACACATGGAAATGCACACCTAAAACAAATGTACCAAACACATTTAACTCGACCTAAAACATTAGCCGATGCACTGTCTCATGCTTTAGAACAAGAAGCTGCGAAACTAGCTTCGCATGGTTAATCTAGAGTACGATCAATAAACAGCGACATGAAGAACGAAGATAATGAAAATATAGAAGAGAAGTTACGACGAATCGGTACTGAAATACTTGTAGGTAAAAGGAAAATACTTTACTGGAATTGCAGTGAACTAGGACACACGCGAAGGTTTTGTGGGAAACCGCTGAAAAGCATAAACTGAGTCGGAAAACTAAGTCGGGTTGATGCGATGGGGCAATCGTCGACCCTTACTCTGGTAGCCCCACATTCCATCGGATATGTCGCCGCTCTTCATCATCATGTCAACAGCATTTTCGTGGATGGTCTCGTTCACAGAAGGCCACTCAAAATATTACTGGACACAATAATAAGATCCGATTTAATAAAGACGTTTACACCAACACGAAACATCGTGTGCAAATAGCCGCAATCTAAGATTTTTATTCTTGGAATAGACATTATAAAGAAATATGGTTTTAAACTGGTACTCGAGCACGGTGTAATAATGATCAATGAAGAAGAACTCGTATTACATCCACGAGATGACGAAGTCGCACGTGCATTGGTAACCGAAGATGTAATTCTTTTGAAGTGAAGTGAGCCAACTGGAAACACAACTTAAGGGTATATTTTGTGAAGGAAATATTACCATATTGTAACCCTAAAATGATGATGAAGGAACTGGTCGTGAAGTGATGATTGGAACATCATTGGTTAGGCCCAACAAGATAATACCAGTTCGAATAATGAACATAAATATTTATTCGGTTATAATTAAGAAGGCACTGCGGTAGGAGAATGCTCATCTATATGTTCAATTATTAGTACAATGGTAGCTCAAAAATTCACATCTTACAAAATTCAAATATCAATATCTTTTCAAGGACTGACATCTCACGAGAAAACCAAAGCGAAGAATTTAATTAATAAGTACCAAAGTATATTCGAATATGACAAAAAATCATAGGGAAGAACGAACGTTGTCTATCATAAGATCTATACTGGAGATGCAAGACCCATCCGTCAAGGAGCAAGAAGATAACCACTGGCAAAGTGTGAAGAAGCTGAAAGGATAATTCATGAAATAAAGATAGACGACATGAGTGAGCCTTCAAGTAGTTCATGGGCCTCCGCAGTGGTATTAAAGAAGAAAAAGAATGGACCTACCCCATTCTGTGCAGACTAGCCTCAACTAAACAACGTGACGAAAAAGGATAGTTATTGACTTCCCCGAATAGACGATATACTGGTCACATTGGCTGGATTGAAAATATTCTTTACGTTTGATCTAAAAAGCGGTTACTGGCAAGTTGATCTGGAGCCGATAGACGATACACTGGACACGTTAGCTGGATTGAAAATATTCTCTACGTTTGACCTAAGAAGCGGATACTGGCAAGTTCATCTGGAATCGAAAGACCATGAGAAGACAGCTTTCGCCATCGGAACAGAACTTTGGCAATTTATCTTTATGCCATTTGGAATCTGCAATGCTCCTGTAACATTTAAATGACTTATGAAAATAATGTTAGCTGAGTTTTCATGGAAAACCTGTTTGGTGTACTGCGATGATATTATTGCGGTTGGAAAAACATTCGAGGATCACGTCAAGAATTTAAATAAAGCTTTTCAAAGATTGGAGTGTACAAATCTCAAGCTCAGCCTGAAGAAGTATCATCTATTCCAAAATGGAGTGCATTATCTCGAGCATGTGGTTTTTGGTAAAGGAATTGTAGTAGATGGAGAGAAAATAAAATCTGTAAAAGACTGGTCACTAAAAGACAAACATGAATTAAGATATTGTAAACTCTTCTGGACTGGGAATATTACAATTACAAAGCATTACTGGTTTTCAGTCTTTATTAATCTCTCACTCTCGACTAGTTTCGCGCTCTACGTGGGCCTTCTTCAGGAGCTACAGCCGTATATAAATGTACAATTTATTTAACAATTAAACATTAAGTCACTTACGTGATGTCAAAGCATAAAAATATTAATAACTAAAAATTAAAATAATATATAACCATATCAATAATACAAATTTTTAACAACGTAAAAGAAATAATTTGGTATAAAAGAATGGATGACTGTTTTCTGGTACGTGTTTACCTAATTCTAACTTCAAATAAATACATAGAGTATTTAATTGCAATAGTTTGGAATTCATTTCCAAAACAAGCGCAGGGCGACACTCCCTTCCTTTCTAGTCATTTTGTTTCATTTTCATTCACACCATTGTGTGAACTTTTCTTTTATATAGAAATGCAATCTATCACTTTCATCTTTTCTAATCTTTGTAGATTCGTTATTAGATTCGTTATTAGGTTCGTTGTTAGGAGTAAGCGTGAGTAATTTGAGATGTTTTGAGCATATGTTATGTATGTCGAAGAAAAAAGATTAATGATAAGTGAACAGGAGTGATTGGACAGATATGATTGAAGGTTTGTAGTATGATAAATGATTTTGATTGTAATAAATTAATGAGTTTATATGGAGTGATCTATGAATGTGGTTACAGTGAGGGTGGTGTGTTTGGTTGAGAATGTTCGACGAGGACTGATTATTTGATGAATTTAATGAGGGAATTTTTTATGAATGATTTTAGGTTTCGTGCTACCCCATTTGATGGGATATAGCGTGATGGTATGTATGTATGTACGAATAAGGAGGCACTGACGGAAATGAAAGTTTTTCTTCAAATGACAAAAATGAATCAGTTACAAATGAAAACTCAGCAAAGATATATCTGATGAATCCTCATCGGACAATCAAATTTAGGTAGGACAGAACTTTTCAAATATAGGCAAATCATTTATGATTAATTCAAATAGAAAATATTATCGGTCGAAAAATAAAGAACAAATTTGGTATAAAGAACCACTTTTACAAAATACAGGCAGAAACAATTCTACATAATATTTTACGGCAAAGTGCAGGTCCATCACGATATGCAAAGCGGGTTATTGATACAATATCTTCTTTTTTCTTTTTTTTCGAAACCGCTGATTGAAATAATTGTCAAATAGACTAACATATTCAAAGAGGAATGGAAAGAAGTTGATTCAGATGAAATATTAAAATTTCTCTGTGTTTTGATTCTAGTAGGATGTTACAAATCTAAAAATGAAGTATCTCAGCTTTGGAATAACAAGGATAGCCGAAAAATTTTCCATAAAATAATGCCTCTTAATAGATTTCAGCATATACTTCGCGTAATAAGATTTAATAACGCAGCTAGGAGACGCAGAAATAAACCTAATGATAAACTAGAACCAGTACGAGAATGCTTTGAACTATAGAACACTATTTGCAATATGCCTACGTTCCAAAGTGGTGTATGACTGTTGATGAATAATAAGTTATATTCAGAGGAAGATCCAATTTAGACAATACATGCCATCAAAACCTGGTAATATGGCATTAAATTTTGGGCTATCTGCAATAGTGTATCATCGTATGCATGGAAATTAGAAATGTATACAGGAAAAGCAGGTATAAGAAACAAGAAGCAAGGAGAAGTGTAGTGAAAAGATTAGTTGTAGCATAATAGGGACGGTTCTCGACCACTTCAAGGTTACTCAAAAACGTGTCGAATCTGGAATGCTCTAAACGAGATATGACGTCGTATAAACAGGAAATAGGAAATGCTTATCATCAGCAATAAGAAACAAAAAAAATATGTGAGTCGAGGCTATGTGACGTCATACGATAAAAAATTCAAGATGGCGTCTGAAAAAAATGGGCACGAAAATTTTGTAAAATGACGGGAAAATTTAAATTTTAACATGGCGTCAGAAAAAAAAGGTGGGAAAAATTAGATTTTTTTTTAAAAGTGCTCGTAAATTGGTTAAAAAGTGCGCGAAATTTATTTTTATCCCAATGGTGTCTTTCTAAATTTTTGAATTTTGATTTTTTCTCTGTTTTTGAAAAAAAAAAAGTGAAATGGGCATTGGCATTTTTTGTAATTAATAAAATACATATATTGTTATAATATTACACAATATATATATTTTTCAAAATCATTGCTATAAGAATACTATATTACAGTGTACATTAAAATACAATTTTTTTTTAGTAGAGTACAAACATATTTCTTCTTATAAATAAATAGAAAATAACAATACATTTAAATACACATATTATTTAGGTCAAGTTTTTTAAATTTTCACTTAATTGATCATTATTTTGATAAGGTAATAATGGACATAGGCTTAAGTTGTAGTTTATTTAATTAAGATTCATTGAGAACGTTTCAGCCAAGGTTATGGCCATCATTTTAATTTAATATCTTGTGGTGGTTAGAATAGATATTTTTACTTTCATTGAAATCCGATTGTATATTAATAGATTTAATATAATTGTTGATATGACAGCTCTCAATAAAAAGATGTTTTCTTAAATTAGATTCCCTGTGGAGAATAGTTACTTTGTCGAATTCGAAGGTATGATTAAAAGTGTTTTAAACAGTCAAGTAATGTGGTCTACAAACTGAAATGCAAAGATTGTGATTCAACATATATAGGTGAAACTAAACAAAATCTTCAAACGAGACTTAAACAACATGAATATCACCTACTTAAAGGTAATATAAATCACAGTGCTTTAGTAGAACACAGTAACACTTTTAATCATACCTTCGAATTCGACAAAGTAACTATCCTCCACAGGGAATCTAATTTCAGAAAACGTATTTTTATTGAGAGCTGTCATATCAACAATGATATTAAATCTATTAATATACAATCGGATTTCAATGAAAGTGAAAATATCTATTTTAACATCCACAAGATATTAAATTAAAATTGTCAAAGTATTACGCAGTTTTGATTTAGTAAGTTTTTTCTTATTGTCAACCTTGCTTTTGTTTTCATTTGTGGTCACTAGATGTCTTACATTGTACCTTGTTTTCAAACAAAGAACTGTACAAATTTATTTGCCAGTCGACGGTCAGACTCTTTAGGGTAAGCATATAAATTTAGATTCATTCCATTTTTGCAACTTTTAGAATCATATTTGCTTTTTTTGATTTTGATATATGTTTGCCCTAAATATTCAATTCGCAACTTTGAACTTATTCTACATGCTATTATACGTTTAAAATTTACGTTTGGTGTGTTAATTGTTTATTTAGACTAACAATTTCTTAATTGTTAAAATATTTGTTATTTTATTATATAGACCTGAAGATGGCCAAAACCTTGGCTGAAATGTTGTCAATGAATCTTCATTAAATAAACTACAACTTAAGCCTTTGTCCATTCTTACCTTATCATATTACATTTGGTTTATTAAAACATTCTACTAGAAATTACGTCCTAGGACCTCGAGGACATGTCAACCTACAAACAATTACAACTCACACACAACCAGGCAGATATTCAACTCCTGAAGGATTTCTCCAATAACATAAGAAAAGTTGCTGTTCAAAAAATAGAAGAATCTTTTTACTACAATGTAGAAGATACAACATCATTCCATCTTGCTGTGTAATCAAGGTACCGCATAAACATGTATCGTCTTGTCACATCTTACAAAAACAATTGAAAAAATATGTGTATACAGATTTTCAATTTCCAAATTGGCTCTTGCATTAAACTCATCAATAATTTAGAACTTGAACATAAGAAATTAAAAACTAAAATTTTATCTACTTTTCCGCTACAATTTACTAACAATTTTTTCATAACTCAGAATACTAAACATTTTAATTTATTTGAAACTATCAAAAGTAAACAGATGATAAAATTCAATAATTTACTTCACTATAACAATGCTTTTAAATTTTTAAATTCTATTGAACCTCACATAAATAAATGGCTAAGTAACAAATCTAAAACTATTATTCCAAAAGACATTAGTTGTATCTCAGCCCTTGGGCCAAAATTTCATTTCTTAAATGTTAACAACACTATTGTAAACAACTCAATCTTGCACAATATTTAGGCTACTTTAGAAACTAGTTTTAATCCTAACAAAACTGATTTGAAATCCATTACTCATTTGCGCCACAAAATTAACAACTGAATTAAAATTCACAAAACCAAATTTAGATTAAACAACCTACATTGCTCTGATATTCTATTGATAAATCTCATTAAACGGACAGAAAGCTTTTTAAACGCTAACTCTAACCTATTTGTCACTAGAGCTGACAAAGGCAACTTAACAGTCATTCTTGATAAATTAGATTACCTTGAGAAGTGTGAAGAGTTACTGAAAGATTCTAATACGTACAAAATACTTAATAAAGACCCTACTAATGCCTTTCAATCGAGAAACAACAAGTAGGTCAGTAAATTTGAAAAAGAAGGTGTATTAGAAAAGAACTTATCTTGCACTTTACGGACTTAGAATTCTGTAAGTCCAAAACTTTATTGCTTACCCAAAATTCATAAGATCGATTGCCCGGTTAGATCCATTGTGTCGAATTTACAAACCCCTAACAGCAGTATTTCCAAATATTTAGCTACAATTTTATCTAGATTAAAATATAAATCAGAATATTTCATTGATAATTCCTTCTCTCTTAAAGATAAACTAAATAATATGGTCATCCCCTTTGATTACAAATTAATATCATTAGATGTCAAGTCTCTTTTTACTGTAATTCTCCATGATTTATTATATGATTGTATTTCTGAACGTTGGCCAGAAATTCAAGACCACACTGCATTATGTTTAGAAAATTTTTTAACTTGCATTAAATTGTGCTTATCTACTTCTCTTACCTTCAATTCAACAACAAATATTACTTACAACTTATAGGCTGCCCTATGGGAAATTGTTTAAGTCCGATACTGGCGGAGATTGTTATGTTTCATTTGGAATCTTCAATATTACAAAGCAATCCACAATTTAACATTTTATTTTACCAGCGTTACGATGATGATATTCTTTGTTGTCTTCCTTCAGATCAAATACAACCTATTTTCGATCATTTTAATTCTTTTAATAATAATATTCAATTTACATTAGAGACTGAAGTCAATAACTCTATAATTTTTTTAGATATTACTTTCATTATCAATAATAATAAATTAATTACTAATTGGTATCGCAAACTCACTTGGTCGGGAAGATATCTAAATTTCAACTCACATTACCCTATTAAATTCAAACGTGCTGTCATCAACATCCTTATTGATAGAAATATTTTATTGTCATATCCTCAATTTCATCAATCCAACTTTAATTTAATTTTGTCCACTCTCATGAATGATAATTATCCTAAAAAATTTATATTACAGACATTAAATAATAGACTAAATTCCTTTAAATTTAATAATTACAATTCCATTCCTTTACCTAACAACAAAGAATCTGTCAAATATATTGCTTTGCCGTATTATAAACATTTGAAGTTTCAATTGGATCAGATCACTTACGCCTTGGAACTCAAACCGGCATACAGAACTTCCTCCAACACCAACTTTTTGTTTTCTCGGTTGAAAGACAAAGTAGAATTTAAACAGTCAAGTAATGTCGTCTACAAACTGAAATACAAAGACTGTGATTCAACATATATAGGTGAAACTAAACAATATCTTCAAACGAGACATAAACAACATGAATATCACCTATTTAAAGGTAATATAAATCACAGTGCTTTAGTAGAACACAGTAACACTTTTAATCATACCTTCGAATTCGACAAAGTAACTATCCTCCACAGGGAATTTAATTTAAGAAAACATCTTTTTATTGAGAGCTGTCATATCAACAATGATATTAAATCTATTAATAGACAATCGGATTTCAATGAAAGTAAAAATATCTATTCTATCCTCCACAAGATATTAAATTAAAATTGTCAAAGTATTGCGCAGTTTTGAGTTGGTAAGTATCTTCTTTTTGTCACTAGATGGTTTATATTGTACCTTATATTCGAACAAAGATCTGTATAAAAATGTTGTCAGTCGACGATCAGACTCTTTAGGGAAAACATATAAATTTAGATTCATTCCTTTTTTGCAACTTTTAGAATCATATTGACTTTTTTTCATTTTGATTTGTTTGCCCTAAATATTCAATTCGCAACTTTGAACTTATTCTACATGTTATTATACGTTTAAAATTTACGTTTGGTGAGTTAATTGTTTATTTAGACTAACAATTTCGTGATTGTTAAAATTTTGGTTATTTTATTATAGAGACCTGAAGATGGCCAAAACCTTGGCTGAAACGTTGTCAATGAATCTTCATTAAATAAACTACAACTTAAGCCTATGTTCATTATTACCGTATCATATTACATTTGGCTTATTAAAACATTCTACAACTCATCAATATTTTCATTGCTTTTGTTTAATTCGTTATTTTCAAATAGGTTTTGTTTGAGAAAACTATGTGTTTTAGTGCTACACAGTATATGTAAACATTGAAAACATTGTTTTACTTCTGATGCTGGGCCATCTACGTATGTATTGTAAGTTGGTAGATTGAAATGATCAACACATGGTAAGCGGTGAACAATATTTCGATGTAACTGAAACTTCAGCGGTAGATTAAACAATTTTTTTTGTAAATTATATCCATGAAATAGTCTTAAAATGTTTATAAAATATTCTTCATCAATTTTTCCACAAATATACGCTGTTGGTGAAATTCATCAATTATTCCAAGTAATTCACTTGTATCACTAAGTGTACATATATTTATATTATTTTTAAACTTAATGTATGTATCTTCAGAGCATAACTTTGATTTGCAAGAAATTTTAACTATTTCTAAAGAAATTAATTTGAATGCCATACTTGCTGCTGATGCTGCTGCTTAGTGCAGCACAATAACTTGTGAATAATTTTTTTTTTCAAAACATATTTATTTATAGATAAATATTTTTACCTCTACTTTTACTATAATAATTAATAACTATTTATTTATAACATTTGTTAAAATTATAAGTTCAATAGTAAAAATTTCAGTTTAAGCAATGTTTTTACGCGAATAATATAGAAGTTTAACATTCTCGTTTATATCTAGATCTTTTAATAGAGTAAATTGGGCATTTAAATGTACTTCATATGCTGCATTATTAATATTAGTATTAATTTTAGTTATTTTTCCACTAATTTGTACTTTATTTGACGTATTATCTTCACAGTAATTATTAAATATTTCAAATGTTTCTAGGTTTTGTTTTAAATTTATAAAAACAGTTATTCAACTTTTTAATTGTGAAATATTTCTATGAATTAAGGGGCGACACCCGTTGAAAATTTTCAGAATATCGAAATAATTTTTTTTTGCATTTTCGGCATCTGTATACTGTCTAGAATCTTGTGTCAAAATACCAATTCAATATACAAAGTCGTTACGAAGGTACAGCGAGAAATATGGAACCGAGCAGGTATAAAAGATCGACGAAAATCGCATCGCCAAGGCGTTACGCGAGCAGCAAAGAGGCACAACTGCTTGCTGCTTCGAAAAAGAATGACGAGCGGTATCTGCAGTCCGAAGGATAAGTTTATGGTGCCAGAATAACAGAATGAATTAAGTCGTTGTTAATCTTACGTTAAACGCACTTAAATAAAACTCAAATCTTTAAAGGCGATTTTCTCGAAACCACATTTTTTTACAAATAGCTGACTATTCGCTTATTTTTTACAGAACATTTAGAGTAAAATGTATGTAATAGTGACGCCGAGGCCTCTTATCTAACGTATTATTACCTAACATTAGTGGACTGATTATGTTCGAAATATGAAGAAAAGATTTGTTAATTATAAATGGACACGCCAATTTTGTTTTATTAAAATTTGTTTAGGCTTTCTATTGTATCATACCCTTTATTTCTGTATTTAACAAAACTAACTAATTTCAAGTTGTGCACGTTTTATACCTTGTCAACCAATCCAATTTGAGATGGTTACGGTTTGATGGGATAGATATTACTGAAACAATAACTTAATCATGATAGTTTAAAAAAATATATTTAATTTAGTATTTTGTCCGATTTTATTTTAATTTATTACGTTCGTGACGTTTTGATTTATGAAAATGTATTTCTTGCTTACAAATGATATCACTCATTTTTATTTGGGAAATGTTTTAAATTATAATTAAAAAGCTGCTGCGGAACTCTTGCCGTAACTCTTTACAATGTAGTTGTGTTTTGAGTTTAGATATGATTTATTTTTGTTGATACAAAAAATATTTATAGTGTAGTGTTGTCCAATATTACTAAGTAAACATTTTTGGAATTTCTCGGCCAACTTTTTTTGGCAATTGTAAAATCATTTGCTTCTATTCAAGATTTATTAATTAAATTAAAATTAAATTTCAATTTTTGTCATATGAATGACTTTGAAGTCCAGTGACAATGATAGATTTTTTTAATAAGTTGAAAGGATAATGATTTATTGTAATAGTGGATTACTAGGCTTTTCAATATACGAGTAAATCTTTATTTAAACGACGACGTTTCGACACTGATTAGTGTGATTATCAAGCCTTGTTATAAGTTTAAATTTACATGATAATATAATATTTTACAACCGTAAGATTAAGGAAAAAATTTTTAATTTCAATTTGTTAGACAACAGTATCAAGTATCATCCGTAGAGTTGCAGAAGCAGTTGCTGAGTTAGCGCCGGAATACATACTTCATTTTTCAGAGTTGTAGGTGTAATAGGTTTGTTACATAAAAAATCCACAGACCAATTCGATACCATTAATATATGTAAGTAACGATTATTTTATTTTCACCTGGTAAAAATGATGCTGAAATATACCGTAACAGGAAAGGCTATTTTTCTATTAACGTGCATACAGTAGGCAACGTTAATTACGAAATAATTAATTCAGTAGCCAGGCTCAATACACGATTCCACAATTTTTAATGACAGTATATTAAGAAATTTTGAAAATAACATATATCCAAATTCAATATTGTTAGGTAGGTTTAGTCGCTTTTGTCCATTCTTTAATATTTTCTGAAGCATCTTTAGTAATTCCTGTTGCAGAATGTTGCTACTTGTTTCTTGCATCATATTTCCAGTCATAGTATTATTATGTGGTTCTTCATTATTTATATGTTGGTCCATATAATTCGCAGCATTGTCAGAATCAAATTGATTTTGCAATCCATAACCGATTTTTTCATTCAACAAGGATAATGTTAAATCAAATGCTGGGTCCAAAACTTCCACTGTGCTTTCTAGAGGACCAGATCCTGTTTTTTCTTTATCTACAGCATTCTTTTTAGTTTTTTTTTTTAATATTAAAATAAGTTTTTAGTTGATCTGCAGATCGATATACACCTTAAAACAAATCGATATTTTAAAATTGTGTGGTATTAATTAAAAATTGTTATATTAACCAGTAGGAGTTATTGCATTGAAATTTTTCTCAATATTTTCCCACACTGTCTCTTTATATATTTCCATGTGGTATGATCAGTTTTTTTATTTAAAATTATGGATTTGTATGATTCAATAATGTTTAAAATGTCATTTTTTTCATTGGTATAATTTGGTTGGCTTGATCTTTTTTTAGCCATCTATAAAAATATCTAAATTAATAAATCATATATTTTACATTATAGTTATTTTTGAATATCATTATCAAAATATTTCTAATTTATAACTTAAATAACATAACAAGAAAATATGATGAAACTTACGATTCTGACAGCTATTATGTAAATAACCTACAAGTAAAATCCGCGACTGACAGTGAAAATCACTGTATTCTACTAAATGTCACTAGAATTCACATGAATTTTTTTTAGTCATAAAATAATTAGTTCTAATATCCTAGTATTAACTAACAATGACCTAAAATTAATCTGTGCAACGAAAATAAAATTTAAGCAGTAGTTACGCTAGACTCATACGTGACAATAAATAGACCCGTCAGGTGCTGCCCTCCGCGGCGCCTTTTGGTGACGGACAAAATCTGAAGACAAGCGAATTTGACAAAAACGGTTCCGCGCCCACGAAAATCATTGAAAAAACGTATAAAAACAACCGGACTCGCATCGTGACCTGGCTCATATGTTATGTGTGTATCAAAACGACTTGAAAATACGGGGAACACACTTGAAAACCGAACGCAAGTAATACTTTCCGTTTGACGATTCAGGTTAGGTCTAATGTTAACTGTTAATAAGTAGTTCGGTCAGACAGATATTTTGACTCTTACTATGTTGACTCTTGCCGTCGTCGTGTCGACCGAACGACTTGATACACTCATGCAAAATAAAACAAATATTTTTCACTTTGTTGCTTTTAAATTTGCAATAAATTCTTTTTATCTATCCATGAATTATGTGACTTGTCAAAACCCAACCATTTTACTAAAACTTTTGCATCTTTCGTTTGTATTACTTTCTCTAGTAAATAAACATCTTTATTTACTGTTTTTTTGCAATTATTGTTCATAAAAACCACCCATAATAGGATTACCATGTAAATCTTTTAGTTTAAATGTAACTGGATTAGTATGTTGAATTTTACTGATTATAAATAGTGGGATGGCTAGCTCAGTGGTATGAAGTCGGCCTGTGGATCCTGAGGTCCCTGGTTCGATTCCCACAGGCGACAAATTTTCATAATTTGAAAAAGCTATCCCTGTGGCTCCTCCACCACTAACATGTTTGGGGGCCGTGATTTGACGACTGGTAACCGCACTTCACGCGCAAAATATATCACTTACCGAGATCTGCTTCAGCAGAGTGCCACACCCAGTAATGGGTAGAAGGCGTGATGATATATTAATATTTATTTATTTTATAAATAGTGGCTAGCTCAGTGGTATGAAGTTGGCCTGTGGATCCTGAGAACCCTGGTTCGATTCCCACAGACGACAAAGAATTTTCATAATTTCAAAAAAGCTACCTCTGTGGCTCCTCCTCCACTAACATCTTTAGAGGCCGTGATTTGACGACTGGTAACCGCACTTCACGCGCAAAATATATCACTTACCGAGATCTGCTTCGGCAGAGTGCCACACCCAGTAATGGGTAGAAGGCGTGATGATATATTTGTTTATTTATTTTATAAATAGTTCAGTAGTCCAAGAGGGTTTATAGCTTTTTGTTTATATTTACTAATTCGTACATAGTCAACTAGTTGATATCTAGCTTTACCACTTATTTTTATATTATTATAAACAGTTTTTAGCAATGTTTTTTAATTTTTCACAGTCACTTTTATAGGTATGGGATGGCTAGCACAGTGGTATGAAGTCGGCCTGTGGATCCTGAGGTCCCTGGTTCGATTCCCACAGGCGACAAATTTTCATAATTTGAAAAAGCTATCCCTGTGGTTCCTCCACCACTAACATGTTTGGGGGCCGTGATTTGACAACTGGTAACCGCACTTCACGCGCAAAAATATATCACTTACCGAGATCTGCTTTAGCAGAGTGCCACACCCAGCAATGGGTAGAAGGCGTGATGATATATTTATTTATTTATTTATTTTTACTTCTATAGGTTTCATTTTAATTGTTCTATGATATTTGATATTATAAATTTGTATTAATTTCTCAAGTACTCTTATATTTATCCATTTATGACGTCCTACGAGACTAAATTCTCGCAACATATTTGTTTTTAACGTTCTATTGAATCGCTCGCATATGTTTGCTTTTAAATTACTATAAGTAGAATAATGATTTACGCGATATTTTTGCATTAATTTTTGAACCCGTTATTATAAAATTATTTTCTATTGTTCGATTGTAAATATTTTGGAACGCGACCAGCTTGAAAAATTCGTTTCATAGCATTAGTTACATTAATTCCAGATTTAATTTTTATAGGCTCAGCCCACGTAAATTTGGAAAATGTATCTATAACAGTAAGCAAATATTTATATCCTTTATTTTCACTAGCATATGAAATCATTTCCACTAAATCACATTGCCACAAGTCATCTAAGCCGCATAATTATACGACGACGGGGGTAATTTCGTCTAGCTGGTTTATGTAGTTCGTTTACAACTTCAAGTTTAGACATGATTGTATGATGAATGTTTGTTAGAAAATGATTGCAGATTTTAAAATAAATAATTTATATACATTGACAAAAAAATTGTTTTATTTATCACACATATATGTTACAATATTTATTTAAATGCATTTTTATTTTATAAGCATTTCTAAGTGCAAACATTTTTACAGAGGAAATATGAAACATACATCGTTCAATATATTGCATATTAAAATATTCACTTCTAAGTGATGGAATATCAGTTAAATCCACAATGTGTAAATATCTTGCTAAAAACTTCCTTTTTCGTTCATCCTTTACGTATACTGTAGTAGCATATCTCATCAATTTTGGAATATATTGAATAAAATATTCATATTTTATTAGACCATCACCCCAATGAAAATCATGGTAGTTGCGAAGTAGCCATCTAGCTTCATTTTTATTTTTTCTTGGTAACTCACACCATGAATATGGTGGTTTTCTTATTAAATGTTCAATTGCGTTACTATCTAGTGAAATTACAGCAAACTCTTTAGCTATAAATTCATTACAAGCACCGGTAAAACCTTGAATATCTACAATGTACTTCACTGCGTGTTCTATTACAAAATGCTTTATATTATTTAAAAGTATTTATCTTATATTTGAACATAGTGACTCCCCCTCTACTTTTAATATATAACTTGAGCTTCACGTAATTCTTCGATAAAAAATAATATTTCATTTTCAATATTTGTATTTCTGCTTCTTTTTACGCCATTAATAATCGTAATCTATCAACTAGTTCGTTAACATCATTCCAATAAGTATAATTATTATTATTTTGATTTAATAATTTCATATGAGTTGCTAATTTGTTATTTCGATTTGACACTTTTGTATTATTCGGTAATATTCCTGAACCCTTGGCTGAGACATTATCCTATGTGAATCAATGTAACTAGCTGACTGAGATCTTAATCGGTGTGTGTTGTGATGGCATTTTAAAGCTGGCTTAATAATATTTAAATATTTCCAGTTTTGCGAGCCTTTTAGTTGAGAAAAAGGTGAATAATTTCTTAAGTGAATATTAGTTTTTTGCAATATCTAAATAAGCTTCTTTATTCTGTTTAGTAACATGTGCAATGGTTGGGTTTTAAAAAAAATTATAATTCATATAACCCACGCGTTTTCTCATATACAGAATTTTCTACAATAATATCATTATGCTCAATAGTTATTGGTGTATTTCCAAGTAATTTGTTTTAAATTATTTTCAACATATCTCACGCCATATACTTCATCAACTTGTTTACCACCAGTTAAAATGAATCCGTATATTTACCAGCTTTATTACCAAATTTATGTTTTAAATCATATTTTGTATATGTATTATATTTTCTTATATTTTCTTAAAATAAATCTTTCAAATCTTTAACTTCTGGTGTTCCTATAAAATTAAGTGCTTGTAGTTCTAGTGGTTCAAAACCATCGTCTTCAGCTATTAATTCCTCACTTAAAAACGCCGGATCAGTTTTACTTTTAAGCAACGGTGTTATATAAGTTGTAATAGTTTGTTTTTTTAGGTGTAATAAAATCATTTTCATTCTCATTTTTTAATAGTTGTTCATTTTGTTTTTTCGGTGTTAAATGTGATTTTGAAACAAGCTCTTTTAGCGGTACTGTAATAGGTTTAAACGTTTTTTCTAAATTATGCTCTGTTTCAATTCGTCCACGTTTCAAACTATCATATTTTTACGAATAATATTTCTAGTTTTTACAATTTTTTTAAAAGTTTCTCTTGAATTATTCATTGTTCATTAAACCCGTTTAACTTCAGTTTCTATTTCAACTTCAACGGTATTATTATTATTTTTGTTTATGCACTGCTTTAATGAAATATATGATATTTGTAAACAATTGGTGAGTTGTTTGCAAATTGTATGAGCAACTTTTAAACAATGAAGTACTTTATTGCAACTTACTTCTATTAGTGTAGCAAATTGATTATATATTTTTTGTGGGACATTTAAATGATTTAAATTTTCACTTAATGCCATATTACTTCAATGATTAATAACAATTAAAATTAATGTTTGTTTGTTTGTTTGTTTGTCCCTTATGCGTTCCTATATCATTCATCCGATTGCGATGAAACTGTGCTAAGTTGTTGTGCGCACACCTGCGAAGATTTCTGACTTAGCACAAGTCCAATTTGCCATCTTGAAACAAAATGGCCGCTAGCTATCTTGAAAAGTACTGCACGGATTCGATTCAAATTTGGTATAGACATGTACGGGAGTTATATCACTATAACTGCTTACTTTTAATGTAATATGAACTATAAGATAATGATAAGAAAATGTTATATGTAGATGTAATGTAACCTGTAGTCTTTTGTCTAAAGTTTGGCGTCTTGAGAACAAGTCGCAAAAATAAGGAACCTTTGAAATCTTTTTAAAAAGTCTGTTTCGAAAACTGAACCCAAAACTGGCGCAGTGCGGTAGGATTTCCGAGATTGACACAAATCGCATGTGCAATTTTCGTATTTTCGATTAAATCGGAAAATCCGAACAGTTGGTAGTGAACAACCCGCGAAGTGCGAGAGCCCGAGCTAATATCGAGTTGCATCCAGCGCAGCGTTCCACGCCGACACCAACCTCAGTTCCGAGCAGGGAAGAAGATTTCATCGCAGCTAGCATAGGAAGTCCTGGGAGAGGAACCACATCCTCCAAACCTATAGGTACACTAGAATTAAGAAGAAAAAGAAGAATGAAAAACGTAATCTGCATGTAAGTGCTCATTCCTTTAAACAAATCCCAAAATTTCGGTTTCACAATTTAAAAAACAAGTAATAAATAGAATTAGCAAACTAGATTTATAAAGTAGAATAAGTAAAATAGTTTTATGACAGCCGCAGATATTGATAATATTCTAAATTTATTAAATAACATAAATTTAAACAATCCAGAAATGGCTGAACAACAAGTTAATTATCAATTATTAAGATTGTATATAGATTCAATACCACGATATGAAGGAAATCCCCATAATCTGGGAATATTTTTAGATAACTGTCAAAATTTAATCCAAACTTTTGCAAACGCTACTGACCCAGCATTAAACAATTTTCTAATTCGTACAGTCTTAGGCAAACTAACTGGCCGTGCTTTAATTTTAATCGGATCTAGAACAGAATTAACAACTTGGCAAGATATTAAAGATGCACTTAATCTCAGTTTCGGCGATCAAAGAAATATAGATTGTTTAGTTCAGGATTTAATTTCATTGAGACCTGTCAAAAATGAATCACCTTATAATTTTGGTATGCGATGCCAAGATGCTAGAAGTTTACTCCTTTCCAAATTAAATACACTAGTTTTAACAGAAGCTGAAAAACTTGTCAGACAATCAAATTATAAAGATCTTGCTCTAAAAACATACATCCGAGGCTTACCAGCCAATATTCAGACAAATGTAAGATTAAGAGATCCTGGCAGTCTTGAAAAAGCCATGAGTCTCGTAGTCGAGGAAGAAAATTTCCTTTACTCGACACAACGACAAAACACACTAAATTTACAAACAGGTTATAGACCACCACAAAGACTTACACCTACCAGACATAACTCAAACCCACAGACAAATACGAATGTTCCACAATATTCACATTACAATAATAACTCAACCCCACAAATGCCATCTCATTTCCAACAGAGGACACCTCATCCAATGGCACCCAAACTAAATCCTTTTTATAACACAAATAACCAACCAAATTATCGACCGATGCATTTTGAACAACGACCATCCCAATTCCAAATGCGACCCAGCAATTTCACATCTCAACAAAGACCAAATTTTAACAACTTTGTTCCGCAGCAAAGACCAAATTTTAATAACTTTACTCCCCAACAAAGACCAAATTTTTCCCAAAATTATAATCGACCCAATCCAAACCAACAACAACATGAACACAAACCCGAACCAATGGATACCTCATCTGGTCATTCCCGAATAAAATCGCAAAAACCTTTTACCTCAACTGCACTATTTACTCAAAATGTTTACGACGTAGAAAAGTGCGTAAACCCAGACGAAACCCCATATCAATATGAGTACCCTGAATATTACTCAAATGAACATCCTGTATATGATAATTACGACACCGGCTATAACAACTCTCACGCCGAGTATGAAACAGTATCGGATTACAGTAACGAATATGATAACACTAACTACAATGAACCAGAATCTCACAATCCTGAGACAAATTTTCCTCAAGTCCCCAATTCCACCAATCAAACGTAATACAAGTAAATGTTTTAAAAGCAAATTTACCATACATTTATATCCCAGAAATTAATGCAAACTTCTTAATTGACACAGGAAGTACAAAAAGTTTAATTAATCCAGAATTAGCTTATAAATTCTATAATAAATTTATTTTTGAAAAAAAATTTAATATTCAAACTGCACATAATATTTCATTCCATAACGAAGTAGCAGAAATTCCAGTCTTTCAAATTTTTAATGTCCCTCAATTTCATAAGTTTTATCTATTTCAATTTAGTAAAAAATATGATGGACTAATAGGCGTTGATTTACTTAAACAATTAAATGCAAATGTTAATGTCAACTTAAAACAATTAACTACACCATATGCAAACATTCCTATAATCTTTGAACCTGATAACAACAAAATAAATTCTGGAACATATATCGCAAACCACCCTATTATCATACCACCCCGTGTAGAACAAGTAATAAAACTACCTGTTAAACTAAATAACGGTATAGGTATTTTAAATCATACAAATTTTGGAAACGGCGTAGAAATGCCAAAAGCACTTGTTAATGTTTCAAATAACTTTGCTATTACAACTCTTACTAATATAACTGAAAATCCAGTTCAAATAAATATTTGTGAACCATTTGATATCGAAACCTTAAATCCAATTAATTTAAATTTTGTTGAAAAAATGGAAATTGACGATGAACTAAATACAGATTTTGAAAATTTACTTAAACAAAATTTGAAAAATATTAGAGTTGATCATTGTAATTATGAAGAGAAAGATGCTATTAGAAAACTTTGTTTTGAAAATCGAGATATATTTTATTGCGAAAATATACCCCTAAGTTTCACAAGCGAAATTACTCATAAAATTAAATTAAAATATGACTCTCCTATTCATGTAAAATCATATCGATTCCCTGAAGTTCACAGACAGGAAGTTAGAACACAAATATCAAAAATGTTAGATCAAGGTATAATACAACACAGCGTTTCCCCATGGTCTAGTCCCATATGGATTGTCCCCAAAAAGATGGATGCGTCAGGCAAAAAGAAATGGCGTCTCGTTATAGATTATCGCAAATTGAATGAACGCACAATCGATGACAATATCCCCTTCCTAATATCACGGATATCTTAGATAAACTCGGCAGAGCCAACTATTTTTCAACACTCGATTCAGCTAGTGGCTTCCACCAAATAGAAGTTAACCCAAAAACTGCATTCTCTACTGAAGGCGGTCACTATGAATTTGAACGCATGCCGTTTGGACTCAAGAATGCTCCATCAACTTTTCAAAGAGTTATGCACAACGTGTTACGAGGTTTACAACACGAAAGTTGCCTAATTTACCTAGACGACATTATAATATTCAGTACGTCCCTGCAAGAACACGTCGAACGACTCAAATCAGTATTCGAACGATTAAGAAAAAGTAACTTTAAACTTCAACTAGATAAATCAGAATTTCTCCAAAAATCAGTACAATATTTAGGACATGTAATTACCCCCGAAGGTGTAAAACCCAACCCGGATAAAATTTCTGTTATTAAAAACTTTCCAATTCCAAAAACACAAAGATATATTAAAAGTTTTCTTGGTTTATTAGGTTATTACCGGTGTTTTATTAAAGATTTTGCAAAGATAACAAAACCAATGACAAAATGTTTAAAAAAGGATGTAAAAATAGTTCATAATAAAGAATTCGTAGATTGTTTCAATATATGTAAAGAACTCCTGATTAATGACCCTATATTACAGTACCCCGATTTTGACAAACCGTTTATATTAACCACTGATGCAAGCAACTTTGCGTTAGGTGCTGTTCTGTCACAAGGACAAATACCAAACGACTGACCCATAGCATACGCGTCAAGAACTTTAAATGAAACAGAAACCCGATACGCCACTATCGAAAAAGAATTACTTGCGATAGTATGGGCATGTAAACAATTTTGTCCCTATTTATATGGTCGAAAATTCACAATAGTCACAGACCACCGTCCCTTAACTTATATGTTTAAATTTAAAGATCAAAACTCAAAATTACTTAGATGGAAAATAAAGTTAGACGAATACGACTATGATATAATTTATAAAAATGGTAAATGTAATACTAATGCTGATTGTCTCTCTCGTATTTCTATAAACGCAATAGAAAATGAATCCACGATAAATAACCCTGGAGAAGTAAATAATGACATTGTAGAATATTTAAGAAATTATGTTGAAAATTTCGATCCTAATGAACAACAACCTTCAACGAGTACAACCCCTGTACCCAAAAAGAAACCTAAATTCAAAATTATATCTAACATACAATTGAAACCTCCAAATGACTCTAACCTTACACAAAGTTTAAATGATAACGATAATGATAACGACAGTTCTGAGTCATCAACTCAACACTCTACGGTGAACGATACAACAAATGACGGAATTAAAATAGCAGATGAAATTATAAATAATAAAATAAATCAAATTCTTGTATTTCCAAATTTATATAAAAAATTAGACGTTTCACATGAAAAGTACGAAAATCAAAAAATCGTAAAAGTTAAAATTCCAGATAATAATAATTATAAATTAATTTTTGAATTTTTAAGAAATTATACCGATTCAAAAAATACGTACCACATGTACTTCCATACCGATAAATTATATCAAGACTTCTGCAAAGTTTACTTAGATAAATTTTCTGAAAGAGGTCCCAAATTGATTAGATGTATTAAAAGACTAAATACGGTTACCGATAAAGAAGAACAAATTATGCTTATCAAACACCATCACGAAGGCAAAACAAACCACCGCGGTATAAACGAAACCGTAGAATATTTAAAAAGAAATTACTACTGGAAACACATGAAAGCAACCATCACTAATTATATTAATTCCTGCGACATTTGTCAAAGAGCAAAGTATGCTAGGAAAAATCCTTATGTTCCATTAATGAACACAGAAACTGCGACAAGACCGTTCCAAATAATTCACATAGACGTTTTTGCTTACGATAATAAAAATTACTTAACCTTAGTAGATGCATTTACAAAATTTGCCCAACCAATTTACATTGAAGGTAAAACTGCAATCCATATTAGCAACGGCTTAATCAAATATTTCACATCATTCGGTGTACCAGAAAATTTAATAGTAGATAATGGAAAATAATTTAATAATAGTACAGTAAAAGAATTTTTAAAATTACATAAAATAAATTTTCACTTCACTACCCCTTTGCATCATGAATCTAATTCCATTGTTGAACGTTTTCACTCAACATTAGTAGAACACTTACGAATATTAAGAGAAATGTACCCCGATGACCGTAGTGATCTTATGAATTATGCTATTATTGGTTATAACAACTCAAGCCACAGTTCAACTAATTATACACCATTCGAACTAGCCTTTGGACATACTAACTCAAGAAATCCAAATGAAATATTTATTCCAAATTCATTCTATAATGATTATGTTGAAAATCATAAAGAGAAATTAAAACATGTTTATCAAAATGTGTCCGATAAACTAGAAACACAAAAACAAAAAGTAGTAGCTAAACATAATATAAAAGGAAACATGAATAAAGAATTTAAAGTAGGACAAACTGTTTATAAACAAAACTCTATGAATAGAAATAAAAAGAATTTTAAATTTTTTAGGACCATATAAAATCACTAAACTATTAGACAGAAATAGAGTAGAAATATTCAGTAAAGGTAAGAAAGATAAATCGGAAATTATTCACATAAAAGAATTAAGGAAACCATCTGTTGTTACAGATCAACCCACCTCATCGTCGTCGCAACCCTAGAATCACCTATATTCCACAATCTTAATAAAAATCCTGGTCTCCTACCCTTAAAACTAGGAAATTCCCAAATTAAGACTGACTGTTGGACTTTTATACAAATATATGACATTACTGACATAATCAACGAATTTATATTACTTAAAAATTCAAATATCTAAAGAACTTAAAAACTCCACTCATAATTATCATTCTTACCAAATAATTCGTATTATTGTAGATAAAGTTGAAACCCAAATAAAACAATTAAATCCATTATTTAATAATAAAAGATCTAAACGAGGTCTTATAGACGGACTTGGCTCAATCATAAAATCCATAACTGGTAATCTTGATCATAATGATGCTGAAAAATATGATAGAATCATTTATAAATTATCTAAAGATCAAAGTAATATTAAAACCATTCTTAAGGATCAAATGACAATCCTTCAGACATCTATTCAAAAATATAATGATAATATTAAAACACTTTCACATAATCAGTTAGTACTTGATTCAAAGATTGAATAATTAGAAAAAGTTATAAAAAGTACTTTAATAAGAAATGTTGAAATATAATAATAATAATAATAATAATAGCCGGCATTATAACCCTAGATGAGTTTTTGCCTCCTCAAGTTTTCTCCTCCATTCGTCTCTGTCCATGGTCTTTTCCTTCCAATTTTCAATTTCCGCCTTCCGAAGATCAGTATTAATATTATCCTCCCATCTCAATCTTGGTCTCCCTCTTGGTCTCTTAGTGTGCAATTTTTGTTTAAAAATTTTCTTTGGTGCTCTTTCCTCGTCCATCCTCCACACATGGCCCAGCCAGCGGAGTCTATTAATTTTAACACTACATACGATGTCGATTTCTTGGTAGAGTTCTTCAAGTTCAAAGTTCATTCTAGTCCTGTAGTTATTATCAATTTCACGTACCGCTCCAAAAATCTTTCTTAATACTCTTCGCTCAAATACTCTTAGTTTGTTTTCTTCATTTGCACTAAGAGTCCATGTTTCTGACGAGTACGTTAGCACGGGTTTGATGATAGTTTTATATATTTTTACTTTAGTGTTTTCACTGATTTGTCGACTCCTTATTATATTCGAATACGCGTAGTAGCATTTGTTAGCTAGGGATATTCTTCTATTTATTTCAGCTGACATATTGTTATTTGATGTAATCATGCTGCCAAGATACACAAAGTCCTGAACAACCTGGAAGGTATAGTTGTCAGCCTCCAGTATACTATGTATTTGCTCTGCCCGTGTTAATGATACAACTTTTGATTTATCTTGGTTAATTATTAACCCAGCCTTTTTTGTGACATTATTCAGTATTATGGTAACTTCTTGTATCTTCTCCCAATATCTACTAACAATCACCACGTCATCAGCGTATGCCATTAGCTGGTACTCGTGCATATATACATTTCCGTCCATTCTCAGTTTGGAGTCCCTAACAGCTTTCTCAAGTACAAGGTTGAAAAGAAAACATGCTAGTCCATCACCTTGTTTCAGCCCTTTATTGGTTTTAAAAGTTTTTGAAGTGCAGTTGTTGACTTTGACTACGCAACATGTGTTATCTAATGTCATTTTACAGAGTCTTATGAGTTTGTTTGGGAAACCAAGTTCTGACATTGCCGACCAAACAAAGTTTCTTTCAATACTGTCATAGGCCGTTTTAAAGTCTAAGAAGAGTAGATGTGTATCTAAATTATATTCCCAACTCTTTTCCAGGATCTGCCTTAGCGTGAAAATGTGATCATTAGTTGATCTATTAAGTCTAAAACCAGCCTGATACTCTCCAACTACGTTTCTATTATCAGAGTATTGTAACAGCTTGTTGAACAGTAGCATCGAGAATATTTTGTATCCATTGCTTAGTAGGCTGATGCCCCTATAGTTGCAGCATTCAAGTGCATCACCCTTTTTGTGTATTGGGATTATTACAGATGTGTTCCATTCTTCAGGCATCTTTTCTTCATTCCATACTTTCACCATTAGTTGATGCACTAAACTAGTTAGTTCCTCATCTCCTGCTTTAAATAATTCAGAGGGTATGCAATCTACACCCGGTGCCTTATGATTTTTTAATTTCATGATCGCTATCAGGGTTTCATCATAGCTGGGTACAGGCATAGCGTCTTCATCATTAATTGTAGCTATTCTGTCATCAGTACCAGTAATGTTGGGCTCTTCTCTGAGCATTAGCAAATTTTGAAAATGTTCACTCCATCTATTTAAAACTTCCGATTTTCCGGTTAGCAGATTTCCATTTTGGTGTCTGATAATATTTGCTTTTTGTTTAAATTGTTGTTTACTAGTCTTTTTAATAGATTGGTAGAAGCTTCGCGCTTTATTCGTCCTCCTAAACTCTTCGGCTTCTGCAAGTCTTTCGTTCATTAGATCTCTTTTGTTCTTTCTGCATATCCTGTATGCTTCAGTTCTCCTTTCCTTGTAAATCGCTTCACTTTGTCTTGTTTTCCTCTGCAATAGTTTAACATAGGCATCATTTTTTGCTTGAATAGCGTCTTTACATTCATCATTGAACCAATGATTAACAACTTCCTTCTTTTTATGTCCTAATACTTTGTCCGCGGCTTGCGTGACGCTATCTTTTATTGTCTTCCACATTTCTTCTAAGTTCATATTATGCTTTTGTAGCGCTAGCTCAGATGCTTGCTGTGTATATTTTTTGAACTGTTCCTTACTATTGGGGGATTCAAGCATTTCTAGATTCCACTTATCTTTCTTCTTCTCATGTTTCTGTGTACTCTTGTTGAGTGCTATCTTTTGTCGTATATTTACTTTCACCAAGTAATGGTCAGTGTCTATATTTGGTTCACGCATACTTCTAACGTCTGATATGCTAGTAGCATGCTTAGCGTCTACTATTACATGGTCAATCTGATTGACGGTGTTGCCATTCGGGGATCTCCATGTACCTTTATGGATTCTTTTATGTTCAAAGCATGTGCTACTAATCACGCTATTAGTGCTCATTGCAAGGGATATTGCCCGAAGTCCATTATCATTGCTCATTTGATGCAGGCTATGCCTGCCGATTGTAGGCACATGGCTTATCTCTTGGCCAATTTTTGCATTTAGATCACCCACTATTATTCTCATATCATGCTTGGGGAGTTCTTGATAGAGTTCCTCTAGTTGGTTATAATAATCGGTCTTGGTTTGATCATCTTTATCTTCAGTAGGCGCATGGGCATTTATAACTGAAATATTGTAGAAATGCCCTTTAAATCTTATATAGCACATTCTATCACTGATTGGGCGAAAGTCTAGTATATGTTCCTTTAGTTTATTATTGACAAGAAAAGCGGTTCCAAATTGATTTCTTTTATTTGAGGAGCTATAGTATAGGGTGTGACTTTCTTGTTCAATAAAACCATTTCCAGGCCATCTACATTCCTGCACCGCAATTATGTCTAGTTTATACTTATTTGCACATCCCCTAAGTTCATTGAGTGCTCCAGGTCTATATAGAGATCTAACATTCCATGTAGAGAGAGTAATACCATTTGTCCTTTTTCGTCGCCAAGTTTGTTTCCTGTTTGTCCATCCGTTCCGAGGCATCCGTTGAGGTTCCACAACACGTAGGGTTTTCCATGGACAGGTTGTTAGCCTGACGCACAACCCCCAACCTGGAGGACCAGGGTTTTGTTATCGAGGTTTCCTTCCCCTAGGCCAGCTGCTTTCACTGCAGCTCAGGATGCTGGCCTCATCCGCTAGTTTTTTGGCCCGCCCCAGGTATTTTATTTCCCCGGTACCCATCATATCTGATGGGCATCCCCCTATCCGCCACCTGGGGAGGCGCCCTGTTTGGGAAACTAGCAAAACCCGTCCAGGGAATGTTGAAATATACAATTGCGTATTTTTACAAACAGTTATCTCTCAATATACTTCAAGTCTGCAAATTATATATGATATATTAGAAAAAATTGAAGTAGCAATAACATTTTCAAAATTAAATACTTTTCATAATTCCTTCATCGAGCCAAACGATTTGTTTTCTGAAATACAATTTATTTATAAACAGCTAGAAAAGAATAAATTTCCCTTCGAACCAACATTGAAAAATTTATTATTATTTGAAAAAATAATTGAAATTAAAAGTTACAGTAAAGGAAATCAAATTACATTTTTATTGGAAATTCCAATTGTGGAAACCGAAATATTTAATTATTACCATTTATATTCCTTGCCTACTCCAAATCAAAATACCTTTAAATTCATCATACCACATTCTAAATACCTTATCTCTAATGAGCAAACGTTTGCATTTTTCGACACAAAATGCGAGGAAATAATATCAGAAATGTTCCTGTGCCATGAAGTCCATACATCCCAAATAGATGACAACGCACCATGTGAAATCCAACTCCTGAAATATGCAGCAAATACCACAAAGTGTAAACAAGTGTTTACCCAATTACCCAACATCAAGATTCAGAAAGTCGAGAAGAGCCAATGGATCATCATTGCTCCAAATGGTATCGTTGCAACCCAAAAATGTGGCCTAAATATAAATAATGTTCCCCTAAACGGAAGTTACTTACTTCAACTTAACAGTGAATGTGAAGTGAAAGTGAAAACCACCATAATTAAAACCTATCAAAACTATAAATCAAGCTTTAAGAATATTGCACTACCAAGCTAAGAATTTCAAGTTGATACTTATAATAAAGATCATTTTGATCGCAAACCTTTAAAATTAGATATTGCTAATTTAGATGAAACTAAAAATATGTATTCACTTATTGATAATCAAAAATATAAATTAGAAACTTTAAATGTAAAACCTATATATTATAATAGAATTAGTATCTATACTATTCTTTTGTATGTTGTAATAATATTAATTGTTTTGTATTTTATGTATTCATATTATGTTCGAAGAAAATTAATAAAATCCAGGTCCAAATCAGAACAACGAGAAGATATCGAAATGTCACCGAACTCTGTGGCAAGAAGCCCCACAGTTCTCACTTAGCCGGGAGGAGTTATATCACTATAACTGCTTACTTTTAATGTAATATGAACTATAAGATAATGATAAGAAAATGTTATATGTAGATGTAATGTAACCTGTAGTCTTTTGTCTGAAGTTTGGCGTCTTGAGAACAAGTCGCAAAAATAAAGAACCTTTGAAATCTTTTTAAAAAGTCTGTTTCGAAAACTGAACCCAAAACTCGAGAACCAATCTTAACATATAGGTATAATAAAGCTTCAGTCCGTCATCTTGAAACAAAATGGCCGCTAGCTATTCTGAAAAGTACTGCACTCGAATAAAATTTGGAATAGACGTAGACGGGAACCAATTTTAATATATAGGTATAATAAAGCTGCAGTGCGCCATCTTGAAACAAAATGGCCGCTAGCTATTCTGAGAAGTACTGCACTGATTCGATTAAAATTTGTTATAGGTATAGACAAGAACCAATCTTAACATATAGGTATAATAAAGCTTCAGTCCGCCATCTTGAAACAAAATAGCCGCTAGCTATTCTGAAAAGTACTGCACTGATTCGATTCAAATTTGGTATAGGTATAGACGAGAACCAATCTTAACATATAGGTATAATAAAGCTTCAGTCCGCTATCTTGAAGCAAAATGGCCGATAGCTATCTTGAAAAGTACTGCACTGATTCGATTCAACTTTGGTATAGTTACAGACGAAAACCAATCTTTACATATAGGTATAATAAGGCTACAGTCCGCCGTCTTGAAACAAAATGGCCGCTAGCTATCCTGAAAAGTACTGCACGGATTCGATTAAAATTTGGTATAGATTCAGACGTTCGCAGTTTCCGGTACGACTCGCATTTACAATGACCATCAACAAAGCACAGGGACAATCGCTACAATTGTGTGGCCTAAATTTCGAAAATCCATGCTTCTCACATGGACAGCTGTACACAAACACTTTTTTTGAGTTGCAATGCCACACGAACGAAGTCGGGGATTATAGCTAGTATATATATATATATATATATATATATATATATATATATATATATATATATATATATATATATATATATATATATATATATCTATTTGAAACTTCTAAAATTGTAAATAATCAGTTTGCATTACTTATCTTGCGAATATTACTATCAGCGACTGATAGAGTCGCAATCAGTCTTAAATGTACAGAAAGTTTATGCTCGCAACCATGAGCCTGAGTACATCTCTGTGCTTTTTGTAGAACAAAAGCAAACAATTATACAAAACAGGTTTACAAACAGCTATGTATATATACTCGTATATATATATATATATATATATTGGATGTTGTGTACGGGGACTCTTCACCTTCGATGGCGACCGTCAAAAATTGGTTTAACGAGTTTTAACGTGGTTGCACGTCGGTTTTTGATGAGCTACGCCCAGGTGCCCCCGAAAACGGCTATCACGGAGGATAACGTAACAAAAATCCACGATCTCGTATTGGCAGACCGCCGATTGAAGGTGCGCGAGATAGCTGAGACAGTAGGCATCTCAAAAGACAGCGTGGGTCATATCCTGCATGAATTATTGGGCATGAGAAAACTGTTGGCGCGATGGGTACCGCGTTTGCTCACTCCGGACAACAAGCGCATCCGTGAGTTTACTTCAGAGCGGAGTTTGACGATGTTTAGGCGCAATCCGAAGGAGTTTCTGCGTCGTTTCGTGACCGTCGACGAAACATGGGTACACTGGTACACACCAGAGACCAAGGAACTGTCGAAACAGTGGACTTCACCCGGCGAACGTGCTCCAAAGAAGGCGAAGACTGTCCTATCGGCCGGAAAAGTGATGGCCACCGTTTTCTGGGATTCAAAAGGTGTGATCTACATCGACCACCTGGAGAAGGGCAAAACGATCACAGGGCTCTACTATGCCAAATTATTGGGCCGATTCGACGCCGAATTGCAGAAAAACGGTCCCATTTGGCGAAGAAAAGAATGCTCTTTCACCATGACAATGCCCCGGCACACACCGTATTCTCCGGATTTGGCCCCGTGCGACTTTTTTTTGTTTCCAAATTTGGAAAAGTCTCGCCGGGCAGAAATTTGAGTCGAATGAGGCAGTTATCGCCGCCACGGAGGCCTACTTTGCAGACCTCCAGAAAACGTATTTGTCAGACGGGTTAAAGAAGTTGGAGCATCGCTGAATCAAGTGTATCGAACTCAAAGAAGATTATGTTGAAAAATAATTCGCTACTTTTTCAAAATTTTTGTTATTCTTTTGTAGGCTAAGTACTCATCGAACCACCCTCATATATCATTCATTACTCAACCTTCAATGATTCAACATCACGGTGCTGGATTTGTAAATTCTGCAATTAATTCATTACCTGTAGAATTACACATACCAGGATACAATTTTTGTGGTCCTGGTACAAAACTTAAAAAAACATTAGCGCGGGGTGATTCTAGAATTAATCCTTTGGATGAAGCATATAAAGTACACGACATTGCTTATTCTGTAAATTCAGAAAACCTATCAAAACGTCATGAAGCTGATAAAGTATTAGAAGAAAAATCTTTGCAACTTTTTATAGCAAAAAACGCATCTATAAGTGAAAAAATGCTGCATTAGCTGTTTCAAATATAATGAGTGTTAAGCGAAAAATGGGTATGGACGTTAAAAATAAATAGAAAATATAAATAAAAGAAAAGTACGAAAAATTTAAATACCTACAAAAATTGGTGGTATATTACCTCTTTTAGCAGCACTAGGAGCTATAGGAAGTACGGCTGGCGGTGCTGCAACTACAACAAGTGCTTTTCATAAAAAACAGTATGAAAATAAAATGTTTAATGAGGCAATACGTCATAATGAAGCATTAGAGGATAAAAGGTTATATTTGGCTCCATATAAAAAGGTTCTGGTATTAAAAAAAAACGCAAAAACAAAAAACTAAAAAAATTACCCAATAAACGAATAAACCATTAACAATCATTAATTTACTATCGTATGTAAAACATATTCCAAATTTTCGTGGTGTATATGAGGGTTGCTTTTTATAGTAAGATTACGTAGTTGTTTGAAATATTGGAATTTAGATTCCATTTTATATTTTTTGTATTGGATTAATGTCTCGTCTCTTTTATTCTGCATAATACTTATTACAGGAGTAATCCATGGACTATATTGTTTACTGACTTATAGTTTTAATAGGAGCATGTACATTGAATAGTGCAGTAATGTTATTGTTCATTAAATAAATTTTATCATTAATATTTTCAAGGTAGAAAATCTGATTCCAGTCCATGGATTTACAATCTACAATAAATGTGTCATGGTCTAGGTTATTGAAATCTCTATATGTGATAACTTTAGCAGGTACATTACGTTTAGGTAAATCTAAAATACAAAAAAACACAACTGTGATCTGAAAAATCATATGTTAGAACACCTGAATTTGTAAATAGAGTTGTTTGATGTTAATATCACATCCAACAACGAATTACTGATTGGTCTGGTTGATTAATTGATACATGCTGTTAGATATTATTAAGTCCATAAAAATATTGATTCATAATCTTGAACAAGTAAATTGATATTGATGTCACCAGCACAAATCAAGTAATCAGACTGCGGTAAACTCTGTGAATATGTGTCTAAAATTTCTAGTTCTTTATAAAAAGCTAAATGTGGGCTATAAATTACACCAAAACATATCTTACTGTTAATAATATGACATTGTATCCATAAATGTTCTATACTGTCATTTTCAACAAATTTCGTTTCAAGAATTTTAAACGAAATACTACTACGAACATAGAAAACTACGCCTCTTCCATGTTTATGAGTTCGTACAAAACTAATTAATGTATAACCTGGGATATTAAATAGATGTGAAGGAGATGTAGAGTTAATCCAAGTTTCGGTAACAGCAAAAATATCGAAATCAAATTCACATAAACATTCTTTAAATTTGAAAAAACAGGAGTTAAGCGATCTAACATTTAGTCGACCAAATGTAAACATACTGTTATTGAGACACTTCACAAAAATTGTACAAATAATAAATAATTAAACAAAACCAATCGTAAACCTACAAAGGCAAGTTCAAGCAGTTTAATTAAGGTGAAACATACGAACTAAAGTTAGTATCAGAACGATGATCTACCTTGATCTCTTTGAAACGAAATATTATTCTTAATATGAATGAAACTTATTAAGTATTGTACATAATTTTGAGGCAAAAACTTCACAGTATGGTAATAAACTAAATACGAGGACAGGGTGAAAAGTCCCTGAAAAATGAAACAAGAAGTGATTTATTTGGTCAAAACATATTTTATTTCTCAACATAATCTTCTTGTAGCTCGATACACTTCGTTCGACGTTTTTCTAATTTTTAGATCCCTTCCAAATAATACTATTTTGGAAATCCTTCAAAATAGGCGTTTGTCTCAGCGATGACCTCATCGTTGGAGCCAAATCTCTTTCCGCCGAGCCATTTCTTCAAGTTTGGAAATAGATAAAAATCGCAGGGGGCAAAAAAGTCCTTCTTATTGCGCTTGAACATCGCCTAACACTCCTTTGAACTTGTCACACGGTCGCGTTTGTTCTCAACAGAGAGCAAATGCGGCACCCATCTGGCAGATAGCTTTCTCATATCCAAAAATTTATGCAAAATGTTCCGTACCCGTTCGGTTGAGATGCTCATAGCCTCAGCATCCTCGTGCACTTTAACTCGCCGGTCGTCCAATATCATACCATGGATTTTATCGACGATTTCTGGCGTTGTAACCTCAATTGGACGACCGGAACGTTCGACGTCGTTTGTGGTCATACTACCACAACGAAAATCAGTAAACCACTTGTGAATCATTCCAATCGATAGTGAGGAGTCTCCATAATGTTTAACAAGCGATGCTTTAGTTTGCGTAATGTTTTTTCCACGCAATAAATAATGTTTAATCAGGACGCGAAATTCACTGTTTCCCATGTTATCAAAAATCTTCAAGGTTGCTTGCTTTCGATGGGTGTCAAAACAGAACTGGATGACATATCAGTCTGCAAATTTTAATGCGTTCTAGTTAAACATGGTACATCACAAATGTCACATGAGATTTTCGATTGTGGCACCATCTGTTTTATTTTTCAGGGACTTTTCACCTTGCCCTCATACCATTCATGTTATGTAGAAATTTTGAAAGAAATTACACTCCAAATTTGAATTTATTTCTCAAAAATGTGGTGATAAATTTTAATTTTAAAATTCTCTATATTTAAGAATCTAGTCTTCTATAATATAGTAAATTTTTATCCAATTTGATCGTGGAACTTTGGAGAAAAAGAATAAAATATGCGAAAAAACACTAAAAACAGGACTTTTTCGTGTATTTTTATTTTCTCTCAAAAGTCCCACGATGAAGTTGGATAAAAATTCACTATATTCTTAAATATAGAGAATTTTAAAATTAAAATTGATTGTCACATTATTGAGAAAATCAGACTTATAATTTTGGTATCATGATCTCTTACACTTCAATTCCAATTTATTTATATTACAAAGATTATACTTTCTTTTTAATACCTATATCAAAAAGCTGAATATTCGAAGATTATGTCGTATTATTTGTTTCTTAATTTAGATGAGATTAAATATATGAAATATATTTTTTTTTAATTTGAATTTGTTATGCAACTTTGCGAAATTCTCATTTTATACAAGTTATGTGTGCTTTGACGTACACTCAGCGTTAAAATGATCAGGAAGAATGACAGCTGTCATAATCATGTGTACATGAAATATATAAAAATATTTCATAATTTGTGGTTTGAAATATGTCTAGTTGTGTTTTCTGTGTTATATTATGATATAAAGTCATGGGTACTTTTTTATAATATAATATTTAATCTGTTTTAGGAGGCTATACTAGTGGAACAGGATTATTTGTAATATTGAAATATATTATTTATCTTTCAGTAAACGATATTTTCAACATAAAAGTTTTTAATTCTACGATTATAGAAAATCATTCACTGCAGCAGTGTAAAAACTGGGGCTCGGTGTGCCCGGTAGGCCCAGGCTCGATTCGGACTGTAGCGCCATTGAAGAAGAAGAATTCACTTCAAACCGCAAACATTTCACCATAATAAAATGCAAATAAAATATTTGTTATATTGTTACAGGGTACGTGTATGAGATAAACGACAAAAGAAAATAGAACATTTATACCACGAAACAACGTTTCTAAAAACACCATTCTAGTTCCAGTATTTTTATTTATATTTAGAAAACTTTAATAGGAAATGTATCTTATTACAACAGCACATATCACACTTTTACTAGGGTCATGTGAGTTGAATTAGACTCAATTATGAATCTTTTGGTACAAAATGTAATACAAAATCTGTCAACGAATAGTGCGGAGGAATATATAAATTTTGTAAGCAAGTTTACAGTCGGAAAACAGGTGGTCCATGGTAGAAGAGATTCATGTAAGATGTTATTGTGTTGGATTTCACTATCAGTATGGACCCGAGTGTCAATACAAAGTATGGAAAAACCAGCATGTTATTAGCACACGGCATTTTGCAGCCACGGGCCAGAAATGCCTGTTTTCAACCTTGATACATAAAATAGATTATCTACAAACGTCAGAAAATGAGGACATATCAGAATCTATAGAAACTGATAAAGTTTGATTTTTCTGACGTTCGTTAAAATCAAGGAAATTTTTTAGTTCACCAGCGCCATAAAATGTCTTTCTGACGCTCACGAGTATAAGAGAAATTATATGACATAATGGGTAAATATTCCGGTGTTTGAAAAAAAATTACATATTTTATGTGAAGTAAAAGTGCCGTTTTGTACCTTATCTGTATCTAACGGACGAGCGCACAAAAAGTATCAATTTAGCATCTTTTAAAATAATATACTATTATATATGATTATGTATACCTGATTTTTTTTATATATTAGAATATCAAATAAAATATTATATTTGATTGAATTTTAGATTTTATTGTGTTAACATCCTATAGAAATATTTCCTGCGGTTTAAAATAATTTTCTTGAAAATCTTTACGTTTCTATAGTTTTTAAACGCGCACCAATACCCCTTCCACTATTCTATGTAAAATTTTCTTGATTATTTGTGTCTGGTTAGGTTTACATTTTTATAATTAATTGAGTAAGCTGTTGGTACTTGTTGAAAATATTTAAAAAATATACATTAAAAACACTTGGTTGTTGCAAAGAAAATATTTATTTTTACTTTATACGTATTTCGGCATCATCAGAAGTGACGAAAAATTCAAAATCAATCTATTTCGTACATTTTTGTCAAGACCACGAGAAACCCTACTTACACGATAACAAATTGTTGTTTAACGAACATTACAAAAGTGACTCAGTAGATTTGCAAAGAAATTAAAATATGATAAAAAAATTAAATATATATGTTAAAACATAATATAATATAATAAATAAATATGGCAGAAACAAATAAATAAAATAAATAAATATAAATATATCATCACGCCTTCTACCCATTACTGCCGAAGCAGATCCCGGTAAGTGATATATTTTGCGCGTAAAGTGCGGTTACCAGTCGTCAAATCACGGCCTCCAAAGGTGTTAGTGGTGGAGGAGCCACAGGGGTAGCTTTTGAAATTATGAAAATTGTTTGTCGCCTGTGGGAATCGAACAAATAAATTATTATTTTTTAGATAGAATGATTTAATGAACTCTTTTTTGTTTCTACCGTTTTTATCCACCGTATTAACAATAACGCCACCGTCAGAAGTCCAAACATTGTTGAAAGAGAACTTATCTGCCGCTGCTTTCAGGAGAGCCAGGTTGCACTTAGTAAGGTCCTCTCGAATGGTGATGCCACTGTCTTTTAACTTCTTTTTCACACCGAAAACTTTGGATTTGACTTGGTAGCTGACAAATTTTACAATTACAAGCCTGCTTGCGTTATTTTTAGGCAGTCCAATTCTGTGACAGCGGTCAATACCATTTAGTGCGATATTGACATTCAATTTCCCACTACATAGTGCAGCGATCTGCTCATCAATGATCTCATTTTTCAATTCGGGGATTCCAAAAACACGTATATTATTACGGCGCGTATATTGTTCCAAATCATTACCATTATCTTTAGCACAAATACACAATTTTTGTAGTTCATGGTTTTATTCCTTCACTAGTTTTAGTTCTTCTTCTAAAGTATTGAGTTTCACTTCGAACACTTTTGCAACAGCACTGGTTACTTCGTTAACGATGACACCAATAAATTATTTATTGGAACTCAATTTTAATAGAGCGTTGCTGATCATTTCAGTAACTGTTTCTTTACCATCGCGCGTAACTATTTTGAAACAAAAATAGTGAAAACGAACACCAAAAAGTAATAAAATTCACTTTAAATTTTTAAAATCAAGCAAAATTTACAGACTGCAAGAACAAACTTAACACGTTCAGTTCATTAACATATGTACCTGGAAAGTCGATATGGTTATATAATATGACCCTATCAAGTAATAAAGAGAATAAGTGACGTTTTCTACTATATTAGGAAAACCTTGAATGGAAAGCTTTTCGTGGTACCTTTGGAGGATCCCATTGCCCACTGTGTATAAGACTTAAACATTTCCCAAAAATTCGCTACAGTTTTCTCGGAATACAAGTGATACATTTACTAACAAGTCACCAAGTCACGTTCATATCAGAAGCCCACTTATCACACTGACCTATTTTCGAGAACATCTATTAAATAACATGGGCGTCACGCTAGATGGCCTCATATCTCAAATCTTTTCAAAATTTCGTGTACAGTTAGTTCTATGTTTGTTCTAGTTTGTTCTAGATTCCTAAAGTTTGTTCTATTCATATAACATGTTATTAATAGTTGACGTGGGGAATCCAGCGTGACACTAAGAATGACCCTACCTAATCTATTCAGTTTTTAAATATCTTTTTATATGAGGAGTTAGTGCTTGATTTTTCTGCTTAAATACAAATTTTGAAAGTTTGTTCTATTCATATACACATGTTATTAACAATTGACTTGGTGAATCCACCGTTACACTTAGAGAGAACCTACCTAATCTATACAGTTTTTAAAAATCTTTCTATATGAGGAATTAGTGCTAGGTTTGTTCTGCTTAGATAAAAATTTTGAAAGTTTGTTCTATTCATATACATTTATTATTTTGTTTTATTTTTATTAAAAAATAAATATATCATCACGCCTTCTACCTATTACAGAGGATGGCACTCTGCTGTAGCAGAACACGGTAAGTAATATATTTTTGAGCGTGAAGTTCGGTTTACAGCGTCAAATGACGACCCCAAAGATGTTAGTGGACGGGGTGCCACAGGAGTAGTTTTACTGTGAAAATTGTTTGTCGGCTGTGGGAATCGAATCCGAGATCTCAAATCTACAGACCGACTGGATACCACGTAGCCACGAATAATAATAATTTATAATTAGCAAACTACAAAACATAAGTAAGTTGTTATTGCATTTATATAAAACTTGTACAAGTACGAAGATATGTTTTCTTATATAGTATTATCAGAATTTTACCTGTAATCTGAAATAAATATATTTTGCTTTATAATCAGATAGATGTGACGGAGAAGAGAGATCAAAGAAAACCGCCACATGTACCTTTTGCGGGTTGCGGATGGGAGCGTAACGAGTATTGGTACTTACCCATGCCGGACCTTAGCGATGTCGTCTTTATTAATTATTATTATAATGTTGTTCGATTAAAAGTTAAAACTTAACTACACATACCTCCCTTTTAAGTAAAAGGAAAAATTTATTATACAAAAAGAATAAATAATAAAAGAGACGTAATAATACACTAAATAAACTACTATCTACTAATACAAACAGTTGACGATTGACTCCCGTCAACCATCACGGACAACGCGCGACTTCTCCGTCAACTATCACATCCAGAGCTGGGCAAAATCACGAACAAAAGGAATTAAATCACAATTCACAAATCAAACAAATATTTTTTTGTGACAATTCACAATTCCACTTCATTTTCAAAGTGAATTAATTCTCAAATCAAAGTGATTTGTGCTTTATTTATGTGAATTATAAATCACAAGCCTTTTTGTGAATTGGGGCTTGAGGCTTGGGGCTTGGAGCTTAAATCACATTTACAAGTACCTACTAAATATTATCAATTTATTTAATATTTATTTTTTAAATATATTAGGTGCATTATTATATGCCAAACATATGTGCACAACCGAATGAAAACAGATGTAAGCAGATACGAGATGTGACTATTAAATAACTAGACTGGCACTGTTTTAACATTTTATTTTGATTTCATACCTATTTACTTATTATCACCTTCAATATACACCCTCCTCCATTCCTACAAGCTCCAAATTCGGGTACTTTTTCAATAAGTTATAAGTTTTAGTAGCAGTTTTGCAAAGTTTCATGTAAAATTTCACAACAATTCGTTGCTCTAATGTTGCATTTAACATTTTTCCAGCAAAACAAAAAAAAAACAACTCTAATGAGAACGAAAGCTACGACTATACGAATTTGTTTACAGAAACGCGAGGTACTGCATTGGAAAGAGAAAGCTTCACGCTAAAAAAGATGATGGTCGCTGGCTTTTCGCGCATGCGCATTTTTTCTGTAGCAGCGTCAGTCTCGTTATTTAATAGCTACACCTCGTATGTTCAAAGGGTTCCTCAAAAAATATAATTAAATGAATGACATATGTTGGCATGTTTACATTAAATCTGTTTTAAATTGTATTGCATTATAACAGTTTAGCTTTTAAAACTACTATAGACGTCTTAAAAAATATGAATTTTCTTTGTAAAAGTATACAAAATAGCTAGTAATTTGAAACAAAAGTTTAGTGTTACACAATCACGAATTAGTTCACAGATCACCAACAACTATAACAAAAAATGTGACATTTAAACGTGCACAGGATTGCTAATCTCAATGACAAAAATAATATACTGTTCTTTCAATTCAATTAAGTCATTACAATTCAATTAAGCCCTTTCAATTGAATGAAGCCCTTTCATTTGAATTAAGCCCTTTCAATTGAATTAAGCCCTTTCATTTGAATTAAGACCTTTCAATTGAATTAAGCTCTTTCATTTGAATTAAGCCCTTTCAACTGAATTAAGCCCTTTCATTTTAATTAAGCCCAGAGAAATGATTTAAGCCTTTTTTAGCTGTAAAACAATTCACAAGCCCAAATCAATTTCATTAAAGGTCTTAAATCACAAGCCTGATTTGCGAATTTTTAAAAAAGGCTTAATTCACTTGATTTAAATCAATAAATATGATTTAAATCAATTTATATTTTTTTTTTATTTAAATCATGCCCAGCTCTGATCACATCCAACTCTCGACTGACTGCTCTTGGTGCCTGGATCGGAGATCTCGCCGTATCAGTCAGTGGTGAATCATCTTTAGCGAGAATCATCGGTCCACATACCGCACTGTTACAGCTTCAATAACAAGTATAACTGTTTTATAATTGAGAATGTAATAGTTTAGGGGCAGTTTTAAAATTGGTAATCGCAATTTATACGCATAAATAAAATATTTTATTTATTTATTTTAATAACCACTTAGGCTTAAGGGCGAGGTTCAGCCGATAGCTGTACTGTCACCTAACCCTTCCTACTAAAAAATTAAAATACTGTAAATAGATTATAGAGATTTATCATAGTGTCATGACAGATTTCAATTGTTTTTAACAAAAATATAAAAAGAACACAAAATTTAAAAATGTGTTTCTAAATAGCACAAATCAAGCACCAGCGCAGGTTTCTCTATTGGGCCATCCTGAGCAATCGACTAGGGTACCAAAATTTTAGAGGCGCTGAAATTATTTTTGAATGACATTGCCATTGAAAGAATTTGAAAATTAGTAAATATTTTATATCATTAATAGGAGAACAATATCGTACCATTTTGCTAAAATGTTAAAAAAATTATAAATTTCATAACAAAAATATTAAAGGGTATTTTGAATACATTTGTAACAATAAGAAGCAGTCTCCTATGATAATAAATAGTGATATTGTCGCAAATTTAAATTTTCATGATTTAGTAGTTCTATTTTACTTTTGTAATTAATTTATGTTATTTTAAAAATATTTTATTTTTTGTATAGTTTTTATTTTATTTTATTTGTAACCAAATTAACTAACGAGGCGTTAGTTAATTTGGTTTATTTTTTGTCTGGTGTACGAGGCGTACACCAGACAAAAAATAAAACATTGTCATGGAGGATTTAAAAAAAATGCTAATGTTGAAAAAAGAAATAAAAGAAAACAAAGTTGATCTACAGCAAACCAAAGCCGATGTATACAGAATGACAGAGGAGTGGAACAAAGGAAAGGATGAAACTAGTAAATCAGGAAACGGAACAGAAAAGAAATTAGAAACGATAAGTGTAAATACGGAAAAGATACAGAGTCTAGAAAACAGAATAGAAGAATTGGAAAAAGCAGAGGAAAGAAGGGAAAAGAGAATAAAAAGAAATAACATTATCATTAAATTGAAATTTTGAAGTTATTAAGCCGAAAATATTGTTTAAAAAAGGAATCAAATAAATGATCCAGGAGTATTGGATAAATGGCTTTATTGAAGAAGTTAAATTATTAATTAAATAATAATGACGACGTTTCGAACACTAGTCTATGTTCATTATCAAGTCCACTAATAACCACATGTAGTTATTTACAAGAAGAAATAAAACATAAAAAATAAATTTACGTTGAGTTTACATGTTGATAGAATTATAAAAAAAAATTATCATTAAAGGCGCAAAGCTAGAAAACAGAATTAGAGAGATTGAGGACTTCATAAAGAACAAATTAGGAGTTCAAGTAATAGTCACAAATACATACAAAATTGGAAAAAATAAGGATAGACAGCATACGATAGCAACTCTACAATCCTGGGAAAGTAAGAAAAATATTATGATAGAAAAAAGCAAATTGATAGGTACAAATATATATATATATATATATATATATATATATATATATATATATATATATATATATATATATATATATATATATATATATATATATATATATATATATGTATATATATATAGATAATGATATGACTAAAGAGGAAGTAAAAATACAGAAAGAAATAGCGGAAAAGGCTGCAGATGAAAAACAAAAACATAAAAAGGTAAAAATAGGGTATAAGAAGCTTCAAATAGATAATGAATGGTTTGAATTAGGTATAAAATCTAAAACAAGAAGATTAGTTAGGATGACCATGGACATGACGATGACCACAATAAAAACTCTTAAAGGCGAAACAAGGGAATTTGAAATTAATAAAGGAGTTAGGCAAGGCGATGCACTGTCAGCAACCCTCTTTGATCTGTCCTTGGAGTATATAATAAGAAGAATACATAAAGGAACATTAAGAACAAGAGGGGTACAGATCACAGCGTATGCTGACGATGTAGTAGTTGCGACTAAGACTAGAAATATAATGAGAGAAACACTGCATGAGATAACAACAGAAGGAAGAAAAATAGGACTAGAAATAAACACAAATAAGACTAAAATTATGAGAATCGATAAGTTTTCAGGAAACAGGGAAATACAAATAGGGGAATACACTTTCGAGGAAGTTGGAAAATTCAGATATCTGGGGATAATGCTGGACTATAAAGGAGAAAGAGAAACAGAAATTCGCGAGAAGATAATGGCAGTAAACAGAGCGAGACATGCCTATAGAAGCATCCTAAAGAACAAAACTCTTACAAAAAAGACAAAAATGAAAGCATACAAAACTATTGTAAGATCAATAATGCTATATGCAGCCGAAACAACGACAATGTCAAAAAGAGATGAGGAAGATATAAGAACAATGGAAAGGAAAATAAGGACAATTACAGGCCCAGTAAAAGTAGATGAAAATGTATTTAGGACTAAAATGAATTTTGAAATAGAGCAAGAGCTAGAAGGTATAGATGTAGTAAGTAAAATAAAACAGCGAAGGGCAAAATGGCTAGGGCATGTATGGAGGTCAAGGGACGGCGATATAATAAACGAAATGTATCAATGGGACCCAGGGGGAAGAAGAAGAAGAGGCAGACCAAGGTCAACGTGGAAAGGAGAAGTAGTGGAAGACCTTAAAAAAGTAGGTGTGAACAAATGGCAAGAAAAAACAAAAGTTAGGAAGACATGGAGAGAAATATGTGAAGGGATAAAATGAAAGGGGAATCAGGGACTGATCCATCCTAATAGGATCTAGAAAGCTTCGGTTAGAAGCGGCGATATCTTCACGAGGGTGTATGAGCCACAATCAATCAATCAACCAAATTATTTAAATAGAATAATGTTTTTTATCTATCTGAAAAACGGCGCTTCGTTGCAAATCGCCTAGGGCGCTCTGAACTCCTAAATCGGTCCTGTCTGGCACTAACTCATCAAACAGAAAGATTTTAAAAGACAAATAGATTGTAGAAGTTCTCTCTTAGTGTTACGCTGAATTCGCCAATTAAATTGTTCGTAATAAGCGAATATGAAAAGTACTAAGTTTCAAAATTAGTATTTGAATAGCACAACTTTTCATATAAAAAGATTAAAAATGTACATTGATTACAGAGATTCTCCTTAGTGCCACGCTGGATGTATCACTTCAATTATTTATAACAAATAAAAATAATGGGGAAGGTGGCTCAGTGGTATCCAGTCGGCCTGTAGATTTGAGAACCCGGATTCGATTCCCACAGCCGACAAGCAATTTTCACCACATTAAAACTACTACTACCCCGTCCACTAACATCTTTGGGGGTCGTCATTTGACGCTGTTAACCGAACTTCACTCGCAAAAATATATCACTTACCGATATCTGCTACAGCAGAATGTCATCCTCTGTAATAGGTAGAGGGCGTGATGATATATTTATTTTATTTTTTAATAAAAAGAAAACAAAATAACAAGTGTATATGATTAGAACAAACTTTCAAAATTTGTATTTAAGCAGAACAAATCTAGCACTAACTCCTCATATAAAAATATTATTTAAAACTGAATACTCGTAGATTAGATAGGTTCTCTCTTAATGTCACGGAGGATTCCCCAAGTCAACTGTTAATATCATGTGTATATCAATAGAACAAATTTGAATAGAATTAAGTTTAGGAACTTAGAACAAACCTAGCACTAACTGTGCGCGAAATTTTGAAAAGATTTGAGATAGGGGGCCATCTAGAGGACGCTCATTTAAATAACGACATTATGAAGCTGGCAGTACCAAAATTTGGCTGTGGAATGGATCGATTGGAGCGAAGGATAATCAGGAATATGTTGGAAATCTTCTTCCAACGCACAGGAATTGAAATTCTTGTCTACAGCTGTTACCAAAAAGAAAGGACAAAATTAGATCAAACTGTGGACTCTCACTTCTTCAAAACATCAGGATGCACCATGGGTGCGACTTGCAGATTTCATCATAACTCATCTGTAACACATCAAAATATGTACCGAGATGAAGTATGTAGTTCTGAGGGGACAGTGTAACGAGTATGCTCAACTCGTGAGTCATCGGGTCGAGAATGTTCGAGTGTGACGCTATAGCGAGATCGACCGGACGCATAAATCATAGCGCGCAAGTTAGAACGCGCAAACTTCAAGAAGGTTCCGGAACATTCTCGACGGATCGAGTATGTCGGACTTTTGTATAAAAGCGTGTGCTTGACTGCCCGAGGGACAACAGTTGACAGTTGACTTCAGACTCATTTAAATAATTATATAGTGACACTAAATGGTAGTTCTTATGAACTTGACATAAATAATATTCCGGTATTAATAATTAGTGTTTAATTTGTTTTAGTGTTAATTAGTAAAAATAAGTTTCGTTTATTATTATTCTTCATTTATTAAATAAATACATTTTTATTTTCGTTTAATATAATTAGTTGTGAGTTATTTTTGTAAGAGTATCTTAAAACCTACACACTTCCAGAGAAGATGAAAAATGCTACAGTATTTTATATTAAAATAATAATATACATTATATAATTGCTACTATTAATAATATTATATAACCAAGTGCGTAGCGAAAATATTTCAAATGTTTTCGACCAATTTAGTGAGAAGTTCTGCACTCAATGCGACAATAAAATTTAAAACACATATAAACGTTGTTGTAACCTGGTAGCTTGGCTACAACAATAATTATTTTCATATTTATTTTTAATTCGGAGAAAGAGTATAAGAGCAGGATCTAAGGGCCTAACCCACTAGTAAAGATCGTGTTTCTTTAATATAGTTTTAGTAACTACTATTATTAACTTTTTATACACTATTTACACAGTTTTGACAGAGTCAACTTGTTTGAGTCGAGGATGGAAAGAGATTTCTTCGAGTCAAGGATTGTAACAGACTGACTTCTCTGTTCATGTCTCGGCCTTAGCTGGGTGAGACAAATAACTATACTCAGCATTCTTAAGGGGGCAAACATCATCAAAATGTCTTTAGACAATAACAATTCTAAGAACGCTGAAGGACTGCAAGAGGCATCAACAGAATGTGACATTATTGTCGAAGACTAAGTAGAAATTAATACTATCAACATGCATTTTTATTTTTAACTAGGGAGATTACAACACCTTCCCCCTAAGAAAAAGAAAAAAACATGAAACAATTTACAAACTGGATATTATTTTGGAGAATGTTTTTCTTTTACCTTTTTATTCATTTCCTTATCTAAAACATCTTTATGGATGGCGGCATGTGCAACAGATATCTCTTCTCTATTTTCTTCAGTTATATTAATATGACTAACAAAAACACCTAGTTTTTAAAATTGAATACTAGTCTGACTGGTGGAAATCTCGCCATCGTTCACTTTCTTACATGGATCTTTGCAAAATAATATTACAAGTTTCTTAAAATAATTCCTCATATATAATATTACAAGAACAATAATTAATAAAAGTATAATAGGTATAATTACTAAATTCATTATTTAATTTTACATGTTGTATCAGTTCATTTGCATCTTTATCTATTTGATCACGACTTTTACTAACTTCTTTTAAATTATTCAAATGATTATTAAATTTATAATTTTGGGTAAATACATTTTGAAAAGATTTGTGATATTTACAATATTTTGATTTAATTCAAATTGAGGTATATAATCCAAAAAAACTTTAGATGAGATTTGTTTAGATGGTATCAGCAGGGCATCTTTTGTATAAACTTTACAATTTTCATTAATATTGATGCTTCCTGTTCCATTTAATTTAATATCTACTAATTTATCATTATACAATTTATCAAAATATTTTCTTCTTCAGAAATAGAAAACATCCATTTATTATATTGTACTGATTTTAACCAAATAGATTCTATTATAGTAGAAAGTCTCGTATCACAATTATAAGGGATTCTATCAGTAGTGTTAGACCCCACTAGACGCAATGACTGTTAATGACTCTTAATGAGGTCTGTCGCCAGGTAATTAGGTTAAATGACCTTGGAATAGTTTTTGTGAATTTTCGACAAATAATTTGTAATTATGAAAGAATTTGCAAAATTTGAGTTTTAAAAATCTTGCTATCATAATATTGAACTTTAAAAATATATGTGTATATTTGTTTAATTTATTTTGGTGATGTACTGCTACAAGAAAATATAAAGTTAAAATTTTATAATTACGTGAAAATATTTATTGCTGTTTGAAAATAATCAGTATCTATTTAAAATAAGTGTAAATAAAAAGAGTTTGAAAATATTAAGAAAATTTAGGAGAATCGTTATACTTCTAAAGTACATAATATTGAACTTTAAAAATAAATGTGTGTATTTGTTTCATATATTTTGGTGATAGGCTGCTACAAGAAAATATAAAGTTAAAATATTATAATTACGTGAAAATATACTTGCTGTTTGAAAATAATCAGTATCTATTGGAATAAAATACATGATATTAAAGTTTTACATTATCGTATACAGGCACTTTAAATGAAAAAAGAAATATATTTATGTTTAAGAAGTCTTGAAAGAGATCTAACACTCGACCCACTCCATTATACCATTGTTATAGATCAATGTCGGCGTATTTTGTGATGAGACGTATAATACAAAGAAATACTTAGTACAGAAGAAAACCATTCTTAACGGATTATTTTAGGCGAAATAATGTATTATATCTTTGCTATTTCAAATAGCTGAAAGAATAAAATATCTACGTTATACAAAGTCTGTAACTTAGCCAAAAATTTAACAATTGATTGGCACCATACTAATTGATATAGACGCTATATAAATATGATGAACTGTCCTATAATCCGATTACTTATAGAAGAAAGGAATTTTGTATATATGCTTATTTTTACCATTCCTCGGCTGGAAAATGGAGCAGGATGGCTAAGTTTTCGCCGCGCAGACCAACTTCACATCGATGTAGTATGGGAATCTCTAGAAAAAATACTGCAAAGCAATCAAGAGGCTTTCTCTGATGGTCAATTTACCATAGAAATGACGAAGAGTTCTGTTCCAACAGGCTCTGGAAAATTACGAGGACATGGAATGCCTTATGTCGAATTTTGCAGACGAAAACATGGTATAATTGAAATTGTTAACAGTGACAATTTATGCCTACCTCATGCACTCGTCGTAGCTGAGTCCCTGGTAAGTTGTGATCCGTGTTTTAACTAGCTTTTCAAAAATTTAAACGGTTTACAGAGCATAAGAGCACAAGAACTAATGACTAAAGCTGGCGTAAATATTAACGAAAATGGCGCAGGTATCCCCGAATTAACAGAATTTCAACGGTATTATACAAATTATAATATATGTGTATATGAGTACAATGGTCGAGGAAGTGTAATATTTGAGGGAGTAAAAGATACAATTCTTCCAAGACTGAATCTTTTATTACATCAAAATCACTATTCTGTTATAAAGAGTTTAACTGCAATATTTTCGTGTAAATATTTTTGCGAGAAATGTAATGTGCCATATAATAACAGAATTAAGCACAATTGTGAAAATATATGTTTTAATTGTAAACATTCACCTAAATGTTCTCCTGTTAGGCAACTAATTAACTGTGCTCTGTGTCAAAGAAACTTTCGTGGACAAAACTGTTATAATAATCATTTTAAGTCAGTATGTAAAAAATTAAAAAAGTGTCCTCAATGTTTAAAAACATATAAATTAGACAAAAAAGATAGACAGCATACATGTGGTGAAATATACTGCAAACTCTGTGCTGATTATAAAAACTCAGAACATTTATGTTATATCTTGAAAGACAAAACAGAATTAAAACAAAATTGTTTAATAATTTATTATGACTTTGAAACGCGTCAAGAGAAAAGCATAGGTGCGAATAAGATTCATGAAGTGAATTTATGTGCAGTTCAACAGTCGTACTCAAATTGTTGCAATATTTCCGATATAAAACAACTTTGTAACACATGTGGTATTCGTCAGCACATATTTCGTACTGATCCTATTAAAATTTTTATTACTTATGTTGTTTTACCCCGGATATCATTTTCGTCTGTAATTTGTATTGCTCACAATGGAAAGGCTTTTGATAGTCAATTTATTTTAAAATATTTGGTTGAAGAACTTGATATAAAACCAAATCAAATATTAAATGGTTCCAAAATTATTATGATGTAGGTAAATCATATTAAATTTATTGATTCAATGAACTATTTACCCATGTCTTTGTCGGCATTACCGAAAGCAATTGATTTACCTGAAACTTTAAAGAAAGGCTATTTTCCACATTTTTTTAACACATTAGAAAATCAGTACTATGTTGGGCCACTACCTGCAGCTAATTATTATGAAATTGATAGTATGTCTATTTCTGCACGACAATTTTTTTTGAAATGGTACAACAAACAGGTGGAAGAAAATGTTGTATTTAACATGGAAAAAGAGATTTTCGAATATTGTTTATCGCGCGTTGATATATTGCGTCGCGCTTGTGACAAATTTCAAAAAACTTTTATTTCAGACTGTAAAGTTTGTCCTTTTTCTGAGGCTGTTACCATTGCGTCTGCATGTAATCGTGTATTCCATCGTTTATTCATAAAACCAAATTCAATTGGAATACTTCCACAAAGAGGCTACCGCCTAGTTGGTAACCAATCAAAAATTGCTTTAAAATGGTTAATTCATCAAGCAAATACACGAGGAATTCACATACAACATGCAGGCAATGGTAAAGAAGCAATAATTGACAATAAATTTAAAGTCGATGGTTATCATGCTGTAGGTAAATTAGTTTTTGAATTTTTGGGATGTTTTAGGCATGGATGTTTATTATGTTACAGAACAAATAGAAATAACGAAATATTTAATACCTCTAAAGAAACTTTAAATGATAGATATCAAAGAACAATGGAAAAAATTTAAAAAATTCAAAATTTGGGTTTCAGGGTTATATAAATTTGGGTATGTGAATTTAAAAATTATTTGACAAATGATAAAAACTTAGGACTGCAGCTTGATAACCATGAATTATTAAATACTTTACCATTACATCCGCAGACGCATTTTTCGGCGGACGGACAGGCAACACTAGCTTATATAAAAACTGAAAATGATGAAAAAATTAAATATGTCGATGTATGTTCTCTTTATCCTTACATATGTAAATATGGCAAGTATCATGTAGGCCATCCAAAAATTTTTGTGGGTATAGAATGTAATATACTGTGTCCTAATAATGATATTGGTCAAGTAGAAGAGCTAATTAAATGTACAATTCTACCACCGACTAATTTATTTCATCCTGTTTTACCGCGGAAAGCCCATGGTAAATTGGTGTTTGTTTTATGTCGGACATGTTGCGATAATTTAGAGCTAAACGAATATACACATATAGATAATGATAGACAGTTAATGGGAACATGGGTAGTGGACGAAGTTCGGCGAGCTGTTTCACTCGGCTACAAAATAATTAAAGTGCACGAGATATGGCAGTACGAAGTCACTGTTTACAACAGACAAACAAAATCGGGTGGTTTATTTGTCAATTACATTAACACCTTTTTAAAAATGAAACAAGAAAGTTATGGCTATCCTGAGGACTGCGTCGATGATGCAAGCAAGGCAGAATAAATTCGCGATTATTACGAACATGAAGGAATTCAACTAGATCCATCACAGATACAGAAAAATTCTGGAAAAAGAGCGGTGGCAAAACTTATGTTGAATTCTTTCTGGGGTAAGATAATTTTGTGAAATTGTTACTATAAAATATTAATATTTAATGCTTCTAATAGGTAAATTCGCTCAAGCTGAAAACCGACCGCGCACAACAACAGTTTCTACCCCTTAGGAATTGTACGAGCTATTAGCAAATCCAGCAGTACAAGTTCAAAGGATCATCCCTGTAGGAGAGCGTATGATGTACGTGACCTGGTTACAAGAACATGAAGGTCTTGATCAGCTACGTTCTGTCGACGTAGTTATTGTAGCTTATACCACAGCCCAGGCGCGTATACGTTTACATGAATTTTTGGAACCTCTATCTCGTAGAGTTTTATACTACGACACAGATTCTATTATATACTGCCACTCACCAGGACAATATGAACCACCAGCTGGTAATTTATTAGGAGATCTCACTGATGAATTATCTTGTTCTGTGCTGGCGGTTATATAATAGAATTTGTTTGTGGGGAACCAAAAAATTATGCATACAAAGTATATTCTCCAACAGAAAATAAAATAAATAAATTTGTAAAGTGAAAGGTTTCACGCTAAACTTCAAAAATTCAAATATTATTAATTTTAATGCCATGAAAAACTTAGTTTTAAATAATATGTAGGATAAATTAGTAATAAGTTCTAATAATATAAGATTTACAGTGAATCATAGTGTAATTACAAAAAATTCATAAAAAACTTTTAAAATTCAGTTCATGAAACGTAGGTTAGTAGATAGCGTTAATAGTGATCCATATGGTTTTAAAAAAATAAAATTGGGTTAATTATTTAATATATTTATTTTAAATAAAATATGATTTTTATGTTTTCACACTAAAATATTTATTTTTATTAAATGTAACATTTCTTTCCTTTTAACTAACTTGATGCGTACATGCTAAAATAATGACCAATATGTTAATATGGTAATTACGGATATTTTAAATTATGTGTTTTTAATTACAAACATCAGTAATGCATAATGTGAGTTGTTATAAAAGAGAAGGGTAGATTGGTTTTATACGCATTGTAAATGTACATTTTGAGCGTTTCATAATTCTAGTATTTTCAAAGATGGCGTCAAAAGTTCAAGATTCACAAAAACTACTTCATCCAGTTCAACATTATGAAGTTCCGTGTTCCGAATGTTGGGATGATGTATATGAGCCAATTTCAAAGATGTCAAAAGTAAAGATTCCCAAAAATTACATCAGCCAGTTCAACAATATGAAGTTCCGTATTCCAAATATTGGGATGATTTACATGAGCCAACCTATAAACCGATGGAAAGCATTTTTAATAAATTAGTGCTGATACCACCATTGGGAATCATATCGAAAAAGTAGAAGAAAGCTTTTTACAACGCCGAAAGAAACAGATGGAAGAACTTAAAAAAAAATCCCGGCGAAGAAAGTAAATGTCTGGAACCGCTATATCCTATTCAAAAGTATGTACTCCACACCGTCGAGACCTGGGATGAAGTAGATGAACCCACCTTTAAACCCATGAATAATATTACCAACAAACCCGTGTTGATTCCACCGCCAGGAAACATGTCCAAAAAGCAGAGGAAAGTATTTTACCTCTCTGAAAGGAATAGATGGAAGGACTTATAAAAAAATAAATAAAATATAATTTGTGTATTGTAATTGTATATAACGTATATATAACGTATATATAACGATAATAACCACAGAAAGATGAAGTAAAACTTTGTAAGGTGTGTGTGTTATATGTCCATCTTCGAGTATTCGTTTGTAAAAAATTTATGTGTTCTTCTATACATGGAGGGCGTTCAAAACTGTCAAAATACATTCCATTTCCTTGTCGATCAATAAATATTGCTAACCAATGTGTCCCAGGCTTTGTATCAAGATCAGAATTAACAATTAGAGCACATGGAAAATTTACCTGACGAGGCAAAGTGTTTGCAGCATATACACCATAATGTCTTGTATTTTAAAAATAATATCGAAATATAGAATTGATAAATACAGCATTCATTTTTATTGACTGAACGAGTGGTAATTTTAAACTAACTCTGAAATTAAATATTGTTCGGATATATATATATATATATATATATATATATATATAGGAATATTTTAGATTAAACAATTTTAAAATTTATTTTATTTAATTTTATTCATTATTAATAAATTATACAAATATATGATTACTAACCACCATAATCTACAATAACATTTCTATTTCTATCAATTTCAATAATATTATCAAATTCACCATATACAACACAATTGATTGTTTGAGAAAGTGCACTTTCAAAACCAACTTCAATTCTTAAGGAATCATGACGTGTCAAATTCCAGTGTAACATCGAATTTGCTGAGAGGTCAGGAGTAAGGTCAAATGCTGTTAAACAATATCCTTGAGGGTAGCTTTCTCTGCTGATTTCGTTTCCGCTATTTGAAAAATGTATACCTATTCCCGAAAATAATGTATTATACATTTGAATGTAGACTGATTTATCTTCAAATGAAGGCTGAAGCCGTTTTGATGGTAATTGTTGACCATTTACACATAATGATAGATAATTTATATTAAAATTTTCGAAGTTAAAAGGACTACTTTTATAATCACCATTGGAACCTTTATTTGATACAAAACCTATTATACATCTTTTCGGTAACTGACCCAAGAAAATATTGTCTAATGATTTTCCTTGTATTCCGGCTGGTATTGTAATAGTTTTAACTTCGGCTCTTGTAACAGGGTACTTAGCAGTATATATTTCCAATGCTTTGTTATGAGCAAGTAAGATACTTGCTTCATTTATGTGTACTTTGAAACCCGCTCCAGTGGAAATTAAATGGAAACTATCACGTGAGCGAACTAGTCGAACTCGCATTTCAACTCCGTTAATTAAAAAATTTTCTTGACTAAATATATCTGCTTGTCAATGGCCGATCATGTTTACGGTTTTACTTTTTTCAATAATTTTTTTACGTTTATTATATCCAGAATTAGCACCTATATCCGTATTGTTCATTTTTTCAGCATCGTCAGTATACCACAGAGATGAACTAAGATGTGAGCTTTTTGCATCTTTACCGTAATTCAGTAAAGTCTCAATATACGCTCTATAAGCACAAGTGTTATTTGGTGGAGATACGAATTTCTGATTTAAATATATATATATATATATATATATATATATATATATATATATATATATATATATATATATATATATATATATATATATATATATATATATATATCAATTTGACTAAAAATTGAATGAAGCCAATTATTGACAGGTCCTACAATATCTGTTTCATCTAATGGTTTGTTATCAGATTTAGTAACTTTTACAATTAAATATAACATCATAGTCTGTAATAAATTTAAATATTCTCCATGACCTGGTATAACAAATTCTATAGGTCCATCTTCAGTAATAGATGATAAAGGTTTATAATTAACCCACTGCCCGCTTTCAATGCTTGTCAGTGTAGGAGGTACAGCAAATAAATCTAATTCCGTTTTAACACATTCACAGGACTGAACATGTAAAAACGCCATTTTAATTAAATATGTCTATCGGTCTCGAGTGCTTCTTGTTCTTTACTCCACCAGGTGAAGTTTTAGAATGAACATGTTTCTTTTTATAACAAGATCCCGTCATTAATTTGTCTATATTATTTTCAGCTTTTCGTTTTCAATTAACACCCGCCTCCGCTATACGTTGTTTGAATAATTCCTTACCTGGGCGTTTTTCACTTAAATCTCCCAAAAATTGTACTCCTGTACTAAGGGCCTGCTTACCGACCGCTCCAACAGTTTTTTTTTAACAAGGGCATAATGCTTCTAAATAAACCACTGAAGAAACTACACAAACCATGACCTCATTGAAATTGACTTCCTTTAAATACAGTTCCCTGTAAATTGTAATTTTCTTGATACGGACACGTTTTCATTATGTAGATGTAAACGTAGAGCGTCTAAAATGAAGTTTAATACATAAAGGTCAAAACTGGAATGGAGTTGCAAAGCCGTCATTAGAACTTATATCAATTTCTATATTTGAAAATTCTCTTCTTAAAACAGGAACAAAATGCGGCTGCGCATATGATATCATTTTATTTGACCCAAACACATATTTATCAGTATTAACATGTATAATTCTTAAAAGCTGTGTAACTACATCGCCCACAAGTTGAGGTTCAATAATATCACAATAAATATATAATTGTGGTGGTAAACCTAACATCAAATTAGGTAAATTAACTGACTTTATTTGATGTTATATATATCTATATTTTACTTCTATACATTTTTCTAATTTATTTATTATAACTAAATGCAATATATTTATTAATTTTGGCCTCTAAATTCAAGTTGTGTAACACCTCGTCAACATTTTCATAATTTTTTGAAAATATATTTCCTTGTTCAATGTTCACTACTACGCTCTTTTCAGTAATATTTTCTTTCTTTGTCATAATGAAAACTTTATTTTCACGATCGTTAATATTATAAAATGAACATGGATAAATAATTTCAGCTAAAGACACCTCCCAATATCCATCTAGCTGTATATTTTGAGGTAGCTGGGTTGTAAATCGTGTAGTTTTATTATCAGGTTAATATTGCATATTGCTATTACTAGGTAATGTTATAAAAAATTCTTTATTATTCATTGTTTAATAAACTAATATGATTTGCCGGTATCCAAGAATTAAATTTATCACTATAACCTGCCCACTTGACGAGTAATTTCTTTCTGTTACCCGAACCTTTTGTTTCAACTATTTTATCAATTTTATAAGTTTTATCAGCTGCATGTACATTTTGTAATTCATGTTCGTAGAAAGTGTCCTTTATTATTTCACCATTTAAATCTTTTATAGTATAAACAACGGGCTTTCTTTTTACCACAAATTTTAAATAATTCTTCACTCCAGTTACTCTCATATCCTTTTTCAAATATATTTTTATATTTCGATATTCGAACTATGTTTCCTATTTTAAATTTTTCCAGGGGGATTTTTATAGTTTGATTGGGGTTATTTTAATTGAGCTATGTTTCGATTTATTAATATCATTTTCTTTTAAAAATGATTTAACTGATTTGGCAATAAATTCTCATCCTTTATCAGTCTGCAAATAAAGAGGTTTTCGTTCTCTAAATATGTTTTTAAATGCTGCAATTACAGTTGTAGGTTTCTTATCTTCTAAAAGAATGGCCCAAACAAATCTACTAAATACGTTAATCATTGTTAAAATGTACTTGTAATTATCGTTGTAACGACTTGGCTTTCGCATGCCTGGAATAGATCATTAATGTTTGAAGTTCTATATCTATTTCTTGGGAAATGTTTTCTGACTGGTTTATGTAGTGTGTAGGTATCTCGTGAGCTAAGCCACTTTTTAATTTTGTTAGTATTATATTTAACCAGCGGAATGTGTGGGGTTAAAATAAATCTTAGACAGTTTCTTATTCATAGTTAAAATGAAAATCGTTTCCACTTAGGTTTTGAAATTTCTGGAGCGACTTTGTATGAATCGTTGTTCGTATTTGTAAATTTTCTTTTATTTCTAACACTTGATTTAGGCTGAATAAATTTTCTTCTTTGAGTATTATTAATTAATTCTAAAGGAACATTAATAGTCTTTAATGCTCTCGCAAAAATTTCCCATCCTGTAAGATTACTATGTTTTCTTTGTCTTGTAACATCGCCAACTAAATCTGATATATTTGAATTAGGTATTCGTGTATTATTTATAGTAACAACACCTTGTTCGTCCCAGGTAATTACTTCTTCACTCGATTTAATCTTTTGTACTAATAAATGTGCTTTATCTTGGTGTGATTTAGGAATAACATTTACTATATTTTCTATGCCGTCTGACTTTCCCGCGAGTACTTTCGGTACTGTACTAATATCGTTTTCAATAGGTGTTTTTATAGGTTCTCTAGATTGTTTTTGAAAATGTAAATATCTTTGTAGAATTTCTTGATGCAAAGTCCATTTTTCGTATTCTGCCAATTTTTAATTTAAAATATTTTTCATGTCCGTATCAAGCTGACTAGATATGTCATCTATATTATTATTACGTAAACGATTTAAATTTTCAGGTGTTATTAACACCATTTTTTTAACGTGTTCCATTTTTAATTTTTAATTAAACTACTTAAAACTCCTGATATTAGGGGGGCTAGTAAAAACGGTAAAAAGGCTCCACCGGATTGAACTAATATACGTTTCTTCTTTTTCTTCTTAAGACAAATTTTACCATTTAAAATTACAGTCTGTATTTTTTAATAATGCTAACCTATATTTAGGTTTTAGTTTATGTAGAGCTCTCAGTAATTCAACGTTGGTGGTTATAGTCTTACTCATTGTTATGATATAATGTCGGGCATATTTGTACTGCTGTATTTATACTTTTTTTTAGGTAGATATATAAACATGTGTTAATCCGTCACGTGATGTACGGAAACGTAACCATTCAGGGGTATTTTGTTGCATTAGAATAAGCTTCTTGCACAAATTTAATATTTTCTGGAAAAACTTGTCGTGATAGATGCATCATTTGTGCTCTATCTCGAGGGTTCTTAAAATAAATTATATAATTTGCATTCAGAGATATATCTCTTTGACCTTTTCCCTGATGAAATATATTTTGAGTAAGAAAAAATACGGATAAATTTTTATGATGAAACCATTTTGTAAATATATCTACTACACGGTCATCTGCCTATCTCATTAAATCATCTATTATAATTAGTTGTGGATTGTTTCCATCTATATTTTCTACATCTGGTAGGCCTTCATGAAATTCTACACCTCGAATCGTATCATATAAACTTTGCCTAGTTCCATAATGCCAACATATTTTTGAAAAAACAGTATCACTCATATTATCAATATTAGATATAAAATTATTTACAAAGTATGATTTTCCACTGCCAGAAGGGCCCGCAATTATAGCTGAGAAAGGATGTTTAAATTTCGTACACATGTTGTCAACAAGATGTTTAATAAGGTAATGCCAAATAGTAATATAATTAACTACTTATAATACACAAAATTTTTATTTATTATATTCACGGGTAAGTATTAAAATTAAATAGCATTTCATATATTTACGACATTTATTTTGAAATAAGTAAAAATTTATAAGTACAATTAGACATATACATATTATAATATATATAATGAAGAGGTAGTATAAACATATTACAATTGAACAAATTCTAGTAGCCGGGTTTTTTTCCCCATAGAACCATAATCTTTCAGCCCCGTGTATTTTATACCCCAATGTGTAATAGATTTTTTCAAATCAGTTATTTCGTCATTGGTCAGCTCATCAAATCGTCCGGGAAGATATGTCACAAATTCCTCACATTCAGCAATTATTTTCATTCCGAAACCAGTATTAACTGCTTTTATATCTACTAGTTTATATTCCTTGTTCGATTCTAATTCTGTTAATTTTCTTCGAGGTTTAATATTAGCTAATTTTCCTTTTACGTTTAGCTTACTGAAATCCATTTCTAAAACAAACAGATAGTTAATAATGCAATTTATAATTTACAGAAAAAATATTCTTACCTTTGTACTGTCGAGCCTTCTGTTCCGTCAATACTGAATACACTTTAAATAAAATCTCATATACAGTACGTCTCGATTTCTTTTTTCACCTTGAACCTTTCTTAATATTTCGAATTCTTTTCAAATTACATTTTATTTCAAATAGCAAGATTTTTCAAATTCAAATTTATTCAAATACACACATTTATTTTTAAAGTTCAATATTATGTACTTCAGAAGTATAGCAATTCTCCTGAATTTTCTTAATATTTTCAAACTCTTTTTATTTACACTTATTTTAAATTGATACTGATTATTTTCAAACAGCAAGAATATATTCACTTTATATTTTCTTGTAGCAGTACATCACCAAAATATATTAAACAAATATACACATATATTTTTAAAGTTCAATATTATGATAGCAAGATTTTTCAAACTCAAATTATGCAAATTCTTTCATAATTACAAATAATATGTCGAAAATTCACAAAAACTATCCCAAGGTCATTTAACTTAATTGCGTCTAGTGGGGTCTAACACAACTTCTATTGACTTGTTTATATAATTTTATTTCATATTTTGAGAATTATCTATATAAACTGGACTTACATGTTCACAAAAATAAGATGAAATTATTTTACATTGCATCAATTCATATTCAGATAATTCAATAAATTTTTGTTTTATCTACAGAGGTCGTGCGCGAAATGAGCTCTAGCGGCGACAACACGACTAAGCGACCAGAGATCTGTCGCGCGGATAGCATTACAACTGTATTGGAAGAGAGTTTTCAAGAAGTGATTTCTAATTATTATGTGAGAACGAGAAGAGAAATAGGCTATAAAATAATTAAATGTTGATTTGTAAATATTTTTGTTCATGATAAATTACCGCAATCAAGTTTAAAAAAGGCAAAAACCCTTTTGAAAGCGGTTATGTTCTGACCGTAATTGAAAATCTTAATCCGTATGAAACATTTATAACATCAAATATAATCAGACAAAACATAAATAAATATTATTATTACATTATTTTCTCGCCGCAAATATTAACGAATAATTATGAAATAATTTTGATTAAGACAATATTATTCTAATGCGTTTTTTAGTTGATTTAAGGAAAGAGTAGTAAATAATGCCACGTTTAATTGACCTGCAGATGCAGAAGCAGTATGCAAACATATCGCAGCTTTGTTTATGTATATAAATAATGATAATTAAAATTGGGTCCAATTTTTTTTTATCATTTATTATGGTGTACGTTCTTTTCGTATAATTGATGTCTGAAATACACATTTAATATTAGATTAATTTTCCTTCATATAAGGGCAGATAATTTTTTTTCAATAATTTCATTTGAAAATATTTGATCATTTATGTCATTGGTTTGACAAGCAATTTATTTTTTATTGCACATATCATCATTGTACAGATTCGTAGTTTCACCGACAAATAATTTGCACTTCTTTGCCATTGAATATTTTGTAACTCGTGCCTTCTATTATTTTTTTGAAATCGTAAATTATTTGCTATATTTCCTTGATATTTTTGGACTGTAAGCAGGATAATTTGCGTGCAAAGCTTTTTTCCTCTAAAAAATGATTGCTACAAATTAGTGAATGTTTTGTTGAAATCCACGGTGTACAATCTAAGTAAAGAACGCATAAATAAAAATATAAAATAAAAGTAAATTAATATATTATGAAGAAGTAGATATATTATTTTATTTACAACCAGTTAATAATTTGTCATTTTTCGATTTTTTTTAAATTGGGAAGTTGACTATTGTTGACTTTTACTTTCCAACCGACCGGAAAGTAGCAACTTTCCGACTTGAGAAAACATTGCACCTTTGATTTAAATTATGAAATAAAACTGTCCAAAATATTCAATTTTATTTTAAATAAATAAATATATCATCACGCCAAGTGCGGTTACCAGTCGTCAAATCACGGCCTCTAAAGATGTTAGTGGTGGAGGAGTCACAGGGGTAGTTTTTTTTTGAAAATATGAAAATTGTTTGTCGTCTGTGGGAATCGAACCAGGATTCTCAGGATCCTTAGGCCGACTTCATACAACTGAGCTAGCCACCCCATTAATTTTATTTTAATTATAAATAATTAGAAAATAACAAATAATTTTCATATTCAGAGTCACAATTGGTCTGTTTTGATTTTTTACTGTTTAATAAAAAGATGTGACAAGAAAATAATTGTTGAAAAATGACAGTCTGAAATTTGTATCAAATTCATCACCTACTAAAAAAATAAATAGAAATATTTCGTGGAAATAAGCAAACTAGTGTTATTTTTAATATTTTAATTTTCGACGATTAATTTTTGATTATGAATAAAATAGTATACAAACCTCGGTGGAAAGTTTCATTATGCCTCGGGTTATAGCTATACCTCGGCTGTAATGAAACTCTTTCCACCTCGGTATGTAATATACTACGAGTATAATTTTTAATATACCTACGACTATTGATTTTATAAAATTTTGTAATAAAATTGGACACAGTTACTTACTTTTGGCGTTTTACAGCAGCAATCCATTGTTGACGTAGAATGTTTCCTACATTATTATTTGGTGGAAAATTCATGAAAACTAATACAGCCTTGCTGAATTACCAGTGGTATTGCTACACCCAACAACCCAATAATTACTATTTCCTTTTCTATTAACTTTGGTTGCCACAATAAATACTTTACTTTCGCGAAAACATCGTACAGAAGATTCCCGGTCTCCCGCCGAAACTTACAAAACTGCCGTTGCACTGCGCACGGTCCCTATAGCAATATAATTACTATTAGGATAAATGAATACTGGTATTGGAACTAATTTATACAAGTTAAAATTATCATAATCTACCAATGGAATATTAATTCTATAAGTTAATTTACTGTCACAAAAGAAAACATTTATTTCTAATAAATCAAACATTAAATAAATATTATTTTCATTAATAGGAATAGGAAATTTAACATTATCTGGTATAATACTGCTTCAGGTGAACCATCCCGCCTGAAGATAACAATAGAACAGTGGGAGAACGACGATCTGTCTTGATCTATTTGAAATAAAATATCTTTTTATTATAAATGAAACATATTATTTATTGTATACAATCTTGTAGTCAAAGGTTTAAAGTTTTATAATAATATTACTAATTTGAAATATCTTTCATACAATAAAGAAAATAAATTATATATTACAACAAAATTAATTTGAATTTATTAAAAAATGGACCCTACGATATCAATATAAAAATACAGTAAATTATAAATACTGTTGGAATATGAAATATGAAAAATCAATGTATATATATTTGCGAGACGGAAGTGAGAAAAATTTGAATTACACCGTCGGTAATATTCTTCGCTATTGTATCGATGATAGAACGTGCGTATTGCGAGTAAATTTCAATTATCTTCAACACACCCCCTCAATGCGCACGCTATTTTGATGAAACCTTCTCTATCGTCTCGAGACCCAGGTCCTTCGCACATCTCTCGTGACTAGCGCGTGGCAGTGCCTTGGTGAGCACGTCCGCGACCATCTGATCGGTCGGCACATGGTCCAGCTTCACGAGATCATCCTGAACAGCATCCCTGGTGAAGTGGTATCGTATATCGATGTGCTTCAGACGAGTGTGTGATACCGGATCATTTGCCAGGTACTGAGCACCGCGATTATCGATACATATCGTTAGCTCAGCCAACTCATTCATCCCGATTTCGATGAGGAGACTTCGAAGGTGCAGAGCCTCTTTGACCGCTTCCGAAAGACTCACGTACTCCGCCTTGGTTGAAGACATCGCGACGGATCGCTGCTTTTGCGATTTCCACGTCACTGCGGCGCCACTCATGAGAAAAGCATAGCCGCTGTACGATTTTCGATCTTTGAGATCGCCGCCCCAATCTGCGTCGGAGTATCCTAGGATGGGTTGATCCACGGCTGTGTACATCAAGCCCATTCGAGTCATGCCTGCCAGTTACCTTAGGATTCGCTTGGCCGCGATCCAGTGGCTTCTCTCAGATGCGGTCGTAAACTGTGCCAATCTCGACACTGCGTTGGCGATGTCCGGACGTGTTGCGACGGCCAGATACAGAAGCGCGCCGATGAGCTCACGATAAGGCCAGTTTTCTGCGTTCGGCGTTTCTTCTGTCTGCTTGTGATTTGCACGAAGCTCCGCTGGTGTGGCGATGGGGTTACAATTTTTCATTCCAAAACGGCGAAGTATATCCATGATGTATCCGCTCTGAGTGAGCGTTATTTCGCCCTCGCCTTGGTTTATTTCGAGTCCCAAACAGAACTTTCCCAAGCCGAGATCCTTGATGTCAAATTCTTCCTTCAGACCGCGCTTAATTTCTGCGATCCATCCTGAATCGCGCGATGCGATCAGGATATCATCCACGTATATTAGCAACAGTAGAACGTCGGAGCCGCGACGTGCTACGTACAGGCATGGATCTCCCTTCGTCGAGCTGAGGCGAAGACTCCTCAGTTTTTCGTCCAGTCTCGAATGCCACTGACGTCCCGATTGACGGAGCCCGTAGAGCGCTTTGTTGAGTCTACAGGCGTTTCCTCCGGCGCGTAGAGACTCGAGCATCGTCATTGCTCTTCGTCTGATCAATGAATCCTCTTCTTTGGTGGAAGTTATTTTCTCGAGCGCCTCTTCCATTCGCTCCGGTATCTCCATGATGACCTCTTCCTCCAGACGAGCGTTCAGGTACGCAGTCACCACGTCGATTTGGTGGACTTTCAGTCCGTATTGCACGGCAATAGCCATCAACAGCCGTATGGTCTCGATGCGTGCTACCGGTGCAAAAGTTTGGTAATAATCCACGCCGTATTTCTGGCTATACCCTTTTGCTACGATGCGCGCCTTCCGACGTTGAACAGATCCGTTTGACCCGTATTTGTTGGTCAAAACCAGCCAACTGCCGACGACGTTTTGGCCTTTCTTTTTCGAAACAATCTCCAGCATATCGTTTTTCGACGGAAATTTCAGCTGTAGCGGCGAAAACGTCGTCAACAAGCTCGTCGTTGAGTATTTCGGTCTGAATATCCGAATCGTCTGCGCCAGTGGTATGAGACGACTGGTACAATTTTCTCGGTCGACCACGACTTCCGGTGCGAAGAATTCTCGGCCTGCCTCGGCCACGGGGTGCGTTTATTACACCCGCGTGTCGTCCGCCTCCCGAACGGCGAGCTGTACGAGGTGGTACAGGGGTTTCTGGGTTTGAGGTCATGAATTCGACGTCCACAGACGGAAAATCGTTATCGTCCGACTCCACGATACGTCGTGGATCTGGCTCCGCCAGGAAATCGGACCCGCTCGAACTTTCGGAAGCCTCGAACGATTTGTCAAGGAATTTAACATCCCTCGCGACGACAAACTTCCTCGATTCAGGGAACCACACTCGATATCCCTTCGATTCCCGAGGATAGCCTATAAAAATACCTTTGCCCCGAATTTATCCTTACCCGTGTCTTTTTCCAGGACGAAAACGGCAGATCCAAAAATCTTCATGTGATCCAGTCTAGGGAACTCTTCGAGCCAGATCTCGCATGGTGTAGCGCCTTCCAAGGCACTGGTAGGACAGCGGTTTCGTATATGGCTCGCCGTCGCCATTGTCTCAGCCCAAAACGTAGGAGGCAGGCCGGACTGCAACAAGAGACACCTCGCCATGTCGAGAAGAGTGCGATTCATTCGTTCCGCGATTGCGTTCTTTTGAGACGTGCGTGGAACCGTCAACCTTCTCTCGATTCCGCAAGCCGAAAGCAAAGCGTCGAAATCTTTGTTGAGATACTCTCTGCCGTTGTCAGATTGAAGGCACTTGATTTTCTTCCCCGTCTGCATCTCCACGTGAGCTTTGTACTTCTTGAAGGCCTCCAGCACGCCGCTCTTCTGACTCAAAAAGTAATCCTCGCACCATCTTGACGAATCATCCACTAAAGTGACGAAAAATCTCGCTCCGCTCTGCGAGTTGACGCGAGTAGGGCCTACAACGTCGGAATGGATAACCTGCAGAAGCTCGGTGCACGGTGCAGTGCCTCTGGGGAATGGCAAAGTCGTCATCTTTCCCCTGTGGCAAATCTCGCAATCCAGTACATCTTGTTGATTTCCCGCGACGGCATCCGGTCCAACGATTTTTCCCACAACGTTGATTAAATCCCTGACATTCAGGTGACCGAGACGCTCATGCCACTTCATCAACCTCGAGCTCCGGAGTGGCCGCGGCGCATTCCGCATTCTCACGTATATAATATAAATCACCTCTTCGATCTGTGTCCTTTATCCGTGATTTTCGCTACCGAGATCAAATTGGTCCTCAAATCAGGAACGAAAAGCGTATTATTAAATTTGAATAACCGCGAAGACGTATTACCGGTAACGGACAATTTTACAGCGCCCGAACCCTGTACATCGGTCGATGCGTGACTAGCCAATTTTAATTTCCCCTGAGTCGACGACTGAATCGTATCGAAGCTTCCTCGATCGCCACATAAGTGAGACGTGCATCCACTGTCGAGTATCCATGGTCTCGAAGAGGGTGCTCCAGAACCTCGTAGCGTGTGATTAACTTCGGGGATTGCGACTGAACAGGCTGCGAAAGAATCGTCGACGGTGTCCGCAGCCTGCTTCGGCTTGCCACGGAATTTGCTATTCTTCTAATCAGGACAATTCGGCGACTTATATATATATATATATATATAAATATAAATATATATATATAAATATAAATATATATATATAAATATAAATTGAGTGAGCTAATTAAACATCAAAGCTCAATAATTAAAGATTCTCTTTCAAATTATAATATATATATATATATATATATATATATATATATATATATATATATATATATATATATATATATATATATATATAGTATATGTTGTTTATAAAATAATAAAGTAATAATACAATTTTTGGACCTCAACCTCAAACGTTAAATGTATGTAAGGTAAGTAGATTTGTATTTATAAACGTTTATTTACTAATATTAAAGTTTTTATTTAACAGTTTTGAAATGGACACTGCCTTAATAAGATTAGGCTGACAGAGTAAATAAATCAGAACTATCGAAATGTTGCTCAGGAATAAACTATACATTCAATAAATGAAGTCTACTTTCGCTTTATTTATATTTTTATATTGCAAGTATTTTGTACCTAATTATATTATAAATCAGATTATGGTACTTAAGCGGAAATAATAGTTTAATAACTAAATCAGAAGATTCCAAATTCGGTTTAAAATTATAAACTTCTTCCAGCGGGACCACTTGTGGAAAGAATGCTTTACGTTCGAAATATTACAACTGCAGCAACTGATTGGGGTAAAACTAGAGAATCTGTGATAATACAAGTTTATGAGCAGGTAACTAGAGTAACAGTAAAACCATGTGGTTTATTTGTAAATTTAGAACGTAATTCAGGATATTTAGCTGCTTCGCCAGATGGTTTAGTTGATCAAAATAAGATAATTGAAGTGAAATATCCATATACAGCTCGACATTTGTCACCAAAAGAAGCTGCTGTGAAAATAAAAAACTTCTGTTCTGTTTTAGATGGTAATAAGTTAAAATTAAAGACGAATCACAATTATTATTACCAAATACAAGGCCAGTTGTTCATAACAGGACGAAAGGAATGTGATTTTATTATTTGGACACCTCAGTGTATAGAAGTAGAGACAATAAAAATTGATGAGGAGTTTGTTCAATGGATGCTACCAATATTTAGGTGAAGTGAATACGTCGCGAGAAACTAAATATGACATGTTTCGCTACCGATGCTTAAGCGACACACGAGTCATACGTTTCTTATATTATATACCTAGATATGATCTTAAAATGTCACATAGTACCAGACTGTCTGAAAGTTAATGTTTCATTTATGATGCGATTAACATGGAACGCAGTGAATTATATAAGACTTTTTAAAATTAAGTAAAAGTAACATTTTACGGTGTCTAATTACCAAAGCAAAGTAGATGTCAACTTCGGCGACTAGTATCAAATAGTTTTCTTTCAATTTGACTTAGTGTAGACCTAACATACGTGTTCCTTATTGGGCAGAATACGTCACAGTGCCGTTCTATCAATTGTATTCTGCGTTACTACCGACAGCTTTAACTAAGATTTACGATCTGTTTATGATTACATAAACGATCTATTTAATAACTATTGTCAACGACTTTGCTTAGTACTGATACAAGCGATAACGTGAGTTAAGAAATGTTGCGCACGGGAAGTATTTGGATGACTGACCGTCCAGTGAAACACGCGTTGCTGTAGACAAATAACACCTAAAAGCGGATCAAGGCGTAATGGCGGCATATGACCTGAGTTATTGGTTCGCCAAGAAGTTACATACAAAAAATAACTATTTGTGTACCAAGATGAAAATTGTTATACAAGGCCGAAAAATGCAGTTTTTCGAACGAATGCAGGAAATTTTCGGACAAGCCTGGTAAGCTACCTTAACTTCTACTCTTCTACCGAGAGAACCCTTCTTTTATTTCTTTTGGATAAATGAAAAATAAATGGGTGAAATTTGATGAATGTAAGTTTGGTACGTGGAATGTTAGGGGTATAACTGGTAAAGAAAATGAATTGATGAATGTAATGCGTGTGTATAATGTAGATGTTTTGTGTGTCAGTGAGACTAAAAGGAAAGGATGTAGTGAGGAAGAAGTGGATGGATTATTTTGCTTGTGGTCGGGTGTTGCTGAGAATGAACACGCGAAGCATGGTGTTGGTGTGCTTGTTAGTGAACGAATGAAACCGTTTGTGAGAGAATATGGTTGTACTTCATCGAGAATTCTTTGGCTGAGATTAAAGGTAGGCTTTCATAGAATCTTCGTTGTGTCAGTTTATGGTCCAACTGAATCCGAAAATGATCTTGAAAAAGATAGATTTTGGAATTTGTTAGATAGTGTTATTGATTCATGTGATTCAGGTGAGAAAGTTATTGTATGTGGTGATTTAAATGGTTGGGTGGGAGTTAAGAGAAGCATGTCTGGGAATGTATTGGGTAAGTTTGGTGATGCAAGAGTGAATGAAAACGGTAGGAAAATAGTTTCTTTCTGTTCGGAGCGTGATCTCTTTGTTTCCAACTCTATCTTTAAACATAAACTTGCTCATTTGTATACATGGGAGAATATTAGTGAAAATAGACGGAGTATGATTGATTTTATGTTGTATGATGAACGATTGAGAAGTTTAGTTGTAGATACGCGTGTGAAGCGTGGTGCTGAATTGGGTACGAATGACCATTATTTGGTGGTATCGCGTATACGTCTAGATAAATGTTGGAGAATGAGGGTGAAAAATACTAATAAAATGTTTCGTGTGAAGTCCAGTGCACTGCAGAATGAGGATGTTAGAGATTTGTTTGTTGAGAAAATAAATGAATCTTTGCCTGTATGTGAACTTAATTTTGAATGCAGCATAAATGATGTTTGGTTCAAATTTAACGATACAGTTCTTAAATGTGCAAAAGAAGTTTGTGGTGAATGTAGATTAGGTTCTTGTCCAAATGGAAGAATGGAATAAAGAAGTTAAAGAAGCGAATGAGGTGAAAAAGAGAGCATACTTGCGATTTCTAAATGTGAAAGATGTGCCTGGAAGTTTACGTGATGAATGCTTGCTGGAATACAAGAGGTTAAATAAATGTGTTAAGAGAGTAGTGAGAGAAAGCAAGGCGCGTTTTGATGTTTTGATGAGTGAAAGATTAACTAATGATTTTAGTATGAATAAAAGAATGTTTTGGTTGAGAGTGAAGAGATTGAGAGGTGGTAATGTCAGGGCAGTGAAAGCGATTAAGAGTGCGGATGGTGTGAGTACTTTAGGACTTTATATGGTAGCATTAATAGACCGAATGGTTGTAGTGAAAATGTTAGTGGTGATGAATGGGATATAGATGAGAGTAATGTTAGTTTCGCATTGATGCGTCTGAAGAATGGTAAGGCTCCTGGTTTGGATGGTATATCGAATGAGATGTTGAAGTATGGAGGCGAGAGGTTATTTGACTGTTTAGTTTATTTGTTTAGATTTTGTTTAAAACGGTGTGTGGCTCCTGATAATTGGAAATGTGCTATCATTTGTCCTTTATTTAAAGGTAAAGAGAGTTCGAGCGAATGTACTAATTTTCGTGCGATAAGTTTGCTGAGTGTGGTAGGGAAGTTGTACGGGAAGATTCTTATTCATAAGGTACGAACCTTAACAATCTCCAAGTTAAGCGATATGCAAGGTGGTTTTTTGCCTGAGAGAGGATGTGTGGATCAATTGTTTTCTCTTCATATGATTGTTGAAAAGTCACTTGCTAAGAACAAGAAGGTGTTCTGTGGCTTTCTCGATCTTAAAAAAGCATATGATAGTGTTCATCGCGAGACATTATGGAATGTACTGTTACAGTACGGTATAAATGGTAATTTGTTGGGAGCAATTCGTGCGCTTTATGAAAGTAGTGAGACTGCGGTGAGAGTTAATGGTAGATTGAGTGATTGGTTTTGTATAGACATTGGCGTGAAACAAGGTTGTGGGATGTCTCCGTGGCTTTTTAATTTGTACATGGATGTATTGTTACGAACGGCGTTGAATGGGGTGGATGGTGTACATATTGGTGGTAGTGTTGTGCCTGCGTTAGCGTATGCGGATGATGTGGTTGTTATGGGTGAATCTGAAGAGCAATTGAGACGAATGATTCTAAATATAAATGAAGTAGGAAAAGATTTAAATTTATTATTAAATGTCGGTAAATGTAAAGTGTTAGTGTTTGAAAAGAGCGATTTGGTGACTGATTGTAATGTTTCGGTGAATGGTGTGAGATTGGGTCAAGTGAATGACTTTTTATATTTGGGTAGTATGTTTTCAAGGGATGGACGTATTGACTGTGAGATTGAAAGAAGAGTATCTGCGGGACGCAAGGTATTGGGTGCTCTGGGAACCTTTGCTCGAAATGTGAATGTATCCAGAGATGCTCGATTGAGTGTATATAATGGTGTTTTAGTGCCTACATTGATGTATGGTAGTGAATGTTGGGTGTTAATGAAGAAACATGAACGTCGTATAACTACTGTGGAAATGAGATATTTGCGGGGTGTGTGGTTATACTAGAAGAGATCGTGTCCGGAATACATTGGTGTATGATGAGTGTGAAATTGAGAAGAATGTAGTTAGAAAAGTTGGTATAAGTCAGTTGAGATGGTTTGGGTATGTTGAACGTATGTCGAATGAGAGATTAGTGAAACAGGTATATGTTGGTGAAATTGAGGGTGAAAGATTGCGTGGGCGACCTATGAATAAATGGATGAATATGATAGAAGGATTGTTGCGTGAACGAATGTTTCCGAGTACGAGGAACAAACGTGCTTGTATGAAAGGAATTATGAATGTGGATGAAGCAAAAGTGCTGTGTCAGGATAGGAACGTTTGGCGAAGATTAATTTCGGAATGAATCTGATGATTTCAGAAAAGCGCCGGGTTTTAGATTTTAGTTTCGTTGTTTAGTAATTTCATTAGAGTGTTTACCTGTAATTGTGTGAAATTCACTTTCAAAAACAAGCGCAGGGACGACACTCCCTTCGTTTCTTATCTTTTTTATTCTTTTCTGATCTTACATCGAGTGTTTAACTGCAATTGTGTGGAATTCACTTCCAAAAACAAGCGTAGAGCGACACTCCCTTCTTCTTATCTTTTAATTCGTTTTCAGTTATTACGTAGTGTTTAACTGCAATTGTGTGAAATTCACTTTCAAAAACAAGCGCAGGGCGACGCTCCCTCCCTTTCTTATCTATTTGTTTCATTTTCAGTTACTGCATTGTGTGGTCTTTTCTTTCATATATAAGTGCAGACTATCGCTTTCATCTTTTCTAATCTTGTAGATTCGTTGTTAGTTTCGTTATGAGATTCGTTGTTAGGAGTAAACGTGAGTAATTTGAGATTTTTTATGCATACGTTATGTACGTTGAAGAAAGAAAATGAATGGTAAGTGAAAAGGATGATGTGATTGAACGTTTGTTGTGTGATAATAATTTCGAGTGTAATAAATGAATGAGTTTGTATGGAGTGATCTATGAAGGTGGTTGAAGTGAGGGTGGTATGTTTGGATGAGGATGTTTGACGATAACTGGTTGTTTGATGGGTGTGATGAGTGAATGTTTTATGAGTGATTTTAGGGTTCGTGCTACCCCATTTGTTGGGATATAGCGTGAAGATATGTATGTATGTATGTAGTTTTGTAACAATTAAGTATTACAGATGATAAAATAATATTACCTACCAATAAATTTTAATACTTCCTAATTAACTTTTTTGGCAAAATTGTACAACGAGGCCAAAATTAATGTGTTTTAGTCATGAAAATCGGGCGCAAACACTTGTTTTTGGCCCTAAAGCCATAATAAAGTTATTTCCGACGGATGCATAAATAAAGTAGCAAGTTTAGTTTATTGTAAATACTTGATTTTGCAAAATGTCATTTTTACATATAAATATACCTGTTTCAATCTTTTAAATATAAAAATTAAATGTTCTTTTGTTTTGCATAAAATACTGTATGTACCACGGGTGAAATTATGATTTTTTTATTTTGAGCATGTTATTAGCACGAGGCGCAAAACACCGGGTGCTAATAATGCCACGGGCCGGAAATACTTTTTCTGACGCTCGTTAAAATCAAGGAATTTCATTAGTTCACTTGCGGCAGAAAATGTCTTTCTGCCGTGTACGAATGTCAGCGAAATTATGACATAAGTAAATATTCCAGCGTTTGAAGAAAAAATAGCATATTTTATATGGAATAAAAGTGACATTTTGTGCCTCATCTGTATTTGACGGACGAGCACAAAAAAGTATCACTTTAGCTGCTTATAAAATAATATACAATTATATTGTTTTTATTCTGTTAATGAATATATGTCTTATGTATAAATGTTATTTAGCTTATAATTATAATTTTATTTTTACTGTTTAGGTATCCATAGAATAATGTATTTTTTTTGTCTGACTTATCCTATATCATTGTATTTGATCGATGGAAATAAATTTATTACTATTATTATTATTATTATTTAAACTTTTCTATTTTTATATTATAATATCAAATAAAATACTATATTTTATTAAATTTTAGATTTTATTGTGTTGACATGTGGTTTAAAATCATTTTCTTGAAGATCTTCAAGTTTGTTTACCTTTTAAACGCGCGCCAATACCCCTTCCACTATTCTATAAAGAATATTCCTGATTTTCTGTGATAGGTCAGATCCACATTTTTGTTAGGACCACAAGAAACCCTACTTACGCGATGATGGTTAACGAACTTCAGGCGGAATGTTTCACCTTAACTGTGTTCATTCTCTGGTCAACTGTTTGGGTCTTAAAATAACAAGATGAATAATTCATTTTTTTGCATATAAAATTACATTAACTAATTCACTTAATTCAAACTGATATTGCTCAAACATAAAAGTAAATAATGAAATTCGTTCATCTAGTATTTCTCTCACTTCAAGGATATTAATTGTACTAGTTTCATTGTGAATTATATCTGACATTTGATTAACAGTATTTCTTAAAATATTTTCATTCGAAATAATTTTATTAATTGTAGTATTATAATTTGAAAGTTGGTAACAGTGTGAGAAAAATATTGTACTTAATTTTGATTCTGTGGTGATATTGAAGAAAAAGAAATATAGGAATAAATAATAACAATAGACAGCTTGAGGACATAAATAAAGCTTATACACCCCGGGAAATTAATAAACTGGGGCTGCAATCCGGTAGGAAAAACATATTTAGATTTTTCCAGGTATAACCTAGTTTCTTATGTTGCATACAAAAACGCTGACACGTTATGAGTGGAAGGATGTAAATAAATAGTGGACAGAAGAAGTAAGAAGAACAAAGATATCCTTTAAAATATTAAACGAATCCACAAAATACGAGCCCAGAAGATAATCAGACGTATCAGTGACGGGCCACGCCCAAATGGAACAGTGAAGCAACCAAAAACGCCCAGATGTAAAGAGGGGTGCCATAGATAGTGGGGCATTAAATCTACCGAAACAACAAAGAAAATAGAGACTTTAAGATTATTTAATAAGTATAGTATAAATAAATAGTAAGATAGTTCTAGAGTTTATTAGTTTAAGTTTAATCTATATTATAATAATAAGAACGGGGAGGATATTAATTAATAAGTAAATATAATAAATATTTTGAAGGTATGTATTGGAATGGCAGATGAAATAGAAAATATGGAAAGTGAGAGACACGAAGAAGAAGAAAGAAAGGATGGGTATGCCAACGAAGGTGATGGACGCAAAGGCAGGAGCTTCAGCGTGAGTAGCGAACCGGGAGCAGTTGGTTTTAGTAAAAGCAGGAAAACGGCTAGGTCGCCCGCGCCCAAGAGAAAAGTAGATGAACGGGAAACCGAAAATGAAATGCTACTTATGTTGAGGGCAATAAGAGAGGAAATGAAAACGATAAAAGAGGATAACAAAAAAAATCGAAGAGAAACACAAGAGGGTGGAAAGGAACAACGAGAAGAGATACAAGAAATACGAAAGGATTTCGAGAGTATGATAAACATACTAAAAGAGGAAGTTCATAACTTAAAACAGAATGAAAAGAAAATGAAAGAAGAAATAATAGAACTGACATGTAAAGTATCAAGAATGGAGAAAATGGAGGAGAAGAGGGTCAAAGAAGGAAAACGTAATAACATAGTAATTAAAGGGATGCAGCTAAAGGTGTCAAATGAGGCAGTGGAAAAGTTTATTAAAGAGAAACTAGAGGTAGAAGTTAAGGTAACAGACACGTACAAGAAAGGAAGAGAGGAATATAAACAAGTAATCGTAGCGAAGATAGACAGTTGGGAGAATAAAATGAAGATCATGGGGAACAAGAATAGACTCACGGGTACAAAAATATATATAGACAATGAACTTACGAATGAAAAAATGCAGATACAGGGAAGTATAAGGACAAGTGCAAGAGAAGAGAAGAATAAAGGACGAGAGATTAAAATAGGTTTCCAAAAACTAAGAATAGATGGGATATGGTACGAATGGAGCGCAAGAGAAAGAGGACTAGTAAAGAAGCTAGATATAGCGTCAAAAAACGATTAAAAACAAATCATATAGAAAACGAAAATGGAGATGATAAGCATGAAAAAGGACATGGCAACGGAATGAGAACGGAAATAAAGCAGGAAGATGATAAGAGCAAAATGAGACAATTAATAGTAACGCAAGAAAAAAAGAAAAAGAAAACTAAAAGAAAGAGGAAGGAAGGGAGGATTAAAATAAGTACATTGAACGTAAGGACTATGCTACATCCAGGTAAAATGCAAGAAATAGCAGCAGAAATGTCAAGATATAAAATCGATGTTGCAGCAGTACAAGAAACAAGATGGAGTGGAGAAGGAATTATTAATAAAAGCGAATATGATGTACATTATTCAGGGGACAATAAACAAGGACAATACGGGGTGGCTTTCTTCATAATGAATAAATTAAAAAATAAGGTGATTGATTTCAGACCAATAAGTGAGAGAATGGCCTACTGCAGGATTAATACGAAGCCTTTTAAATTATCGTTATTAAATGTATATGCACCTACTGAAAAAGCAACGGCGGAAGAAAAAGATGTGTTCTATGAGAGTCTGGAAGAGGAAATAGAAGAAATACCAAAAGAAGACACAGCAATTATATTAGGAGATTTCAATGCACAAATAGGGAAAGAGCACTATATACGACAAGTGGCTGGAAAGTATACAATACACGAAAAAACAAACGATAACGGACAAAGATTATGTGGTTTAGCAACAAGAACGAATCTAATAATTAGTAGCACAAAATACAACCATCCAAAAGTACATAAAGTAACATGGACATCACCAGACCAAAAACATCAGACACAAATAGACCATGTACTAATTACGAAAAGAAAGCACTCATCGATAACAAATGTAAGAACATATAGAGGAGCACGCATAGATTCGGACCATTTCGAGGTCACGGCAACGTTGAGACATAAAATAAGAAAAATTAATAAGACCAAACTAGCTGAAACAAAATGGAACATAGATAAACTGAGCAACGAAAGTACAAGAGACAAATACGCAGAGGAACTAGATAAGATACTAAATGAAGAAGAAATCGGAGAAAGCGATACAGATTCGAGATGGAAAAAAATTAAAAAATACATACATGAGGCCACAGAAAGATGGGTAGGTAGAGAAAAACGAAACAATAAAAAAGAATGGTACAGTGTAGAATGCAACGAGGCAGCAAGGAGAAAGATGAAAGCAAGATTGAAATGGATAAGAACAAATACAAAAGAAGACAAGGAGGAATATGAAAAAATGAGAAAAGAATGTGACAGAATTATAAGAAAGCATAAGAGAGACTGGATAGATAATAAAATAGAAGATATAGAAGAAGAAAGATTAAACAGAAATACCAAAAGGTTTTATCAAAAAGTGAACGAAGAAAACAGAACACACAAGATAAAAGCGTGTGGAATAAAAAATAAAAATGGTATATTAGCAGAAAATGAACAAGAATATAGACAAGTATGGAAAGAGCATTTCACGGAACTGCTAACAGAATTTCAACAAAGTATGGAAATAGGTACACAAGTTGAAACAGATGATATAGAAGTAGAAGAACCAACAATCGATGAAATTAAAGAAATAATAAATAAGAGCCGTAATGGAAAGACACCAGGAAAAGATGGCATCAATATAGAATTAATAAAATACGGAGGCGAAGAGATACAGAAACACATGCACGAACTAATTCAGAAAATATGGAGAGACGAGAGTATGCCAAAGGAATGGGAAACAGGCCAAATAGTGACGATACATAAAAAAGGTAACCAGCAAATATGTGAAAATTACAGAGGTATAACACTATTGAGCACTGCATACAAAATATTGTCAACTTTAGTACAAAGAAGACTATCAGCTGAATCAGGAAATATCATAGGACAACATCAGTGCGGTTTTACTAAAGGAAGATCGACGGTGGATGCGATACATACAGTAAAACAAATAATAGAAAAAACTCTTGAGTACAATATAAACACGGAAATGCTTTTCATAGACTTCAAACAAGCTTTTGACTCAATAAAAAGAGAAAGATTATTGTTAGCTTTGAGAGAACTAGGAATATCAGCGAAGTTAAGACGTATAATAATAATGACAATGAGAAAAACAAAAATCACAGTAAAAACACAAAAAGGTGAAACAGAAGAGATAGAAATAAATAAAGGAGTTAGGCAAGGTGATGCATTATCAGCTACACTGTTTAATTTGGCTTTGGAATTCGTAATGAGGAAAATAAATAAAGAAGGAACACTTAGAACAAGAGGAGCACAGATAATCGCATATGAGATGATATAACAATAATTACAAAAAGCAGGAAGATAATGGTCGAAATATTACGAGAAATAATAGATGAGGGCAGCAAAATGGGATTAAAAATAAACGAGTCTAAGACCAAAATAATGATATTAGGAAAAAAAGCTGAGACCAGGGATATAAAAATAGGTCAATGTAATTTTGAACAGGTTGACAGATTCAAATATTTAGGAATAACAATATCAAGTTCGGGAGAGAGAGAGATAGAAATTAAAGACAAGATAATAGCTACAAATAGAGTCTTTTACGCCAACAAAACACTACTTAAAAGCAAATTACTTACACATGCGACTAAAATGAAAATATATAGAATGATTATAAGACCAATAACACTGTACGCTGCAGAAATAATGACAATGACAAAGAAAGATGAAGAAACTCTAAAAGTAATGGAAAGGAAGATAATGAGAACTATTCTAGGTCCTATAAAGATAGCAGAAAACGAATATAGACAACGTATGAACTATGAAATAGAGGAAGCATTGGGAGGAGAAGATATAGTGAAGAAGGTAAAGCAACAGAGAGCCAGATGGCTTGGACATGTATGGAGAGCGGAAGAAAAGGACGCAATAAAAGCAATAGTCGAATGGAAACCAGGAGGAAGACGGGGCAGAGGCAGACCCAGATCGATATGGTTACGAGAAGTAGAAGATTTAAAAAAGGCAGGAATCTATAATTGGAAGAATAAAACAAGAGACCGGAAGATGTGGACAGATTTAATAAAAACAATATAGCAGAAATGAAGAAGAAATGGAGACTGATCTACTCCAATAAATAGATCTAGATAGCTCCGAAAGGAGCGGCGCAACCTCACTTGGGGTGTTAAGCCACCTTATATATATATATATATATATATATATATATATATATATATATATATATATATATATATATATATATATATATATATATATATATATATACATATATATATATAATATATATATATATACATATATATATAATATATATATATATATATATATATATATATATATATATATATATATATATATATATATATATATATATATATATATATATATATATATATAGTGGCTTAACACCCCTTCCGGGGTTGCGCCGTTTCTTCCGAAACTTTCTAAATCCCTTTTTTGGAGTGGATCAGTCTCCCATTCTTTCATTTTAATTAAACTTTTCTAACTATATCCTTCCATTGTTTCCTGTCTCTTGTTTTGCTCTGCCATCTTTGAATCCCTGCTACTCTTAGATCTTCTTCCACCTCACGTATCCATGTGTCTTTGGGTCTTCCTCTTCTTCTCTTTCCCTTTGGCCTCCATTCTACTATTGCTTTAATCGCATCCTTTTCTTCCGCTCTCCATACATGCCCAAGCCATCTGACTCTCTGCTGTTTAATTTTCTTAACTATGTCCTCGCCTCCTAATTCATGTTCTATTTCGTAATTCATTAAGTGTCTATATTCATTTTCCGGTGTTTTTTTTTGTCCTAATATTGATCTCATTATTTTTCTCTCCATTATTCGCAATTTTTCTTCATCTTTTTTCGTCATTGTTATTGTCTCAGCAGCATACATTGTTATCGGCCGTATTATCGTTCTGTATATCCTCATTTTTGTGGTTTTTGTAATTATTTTGTTATTCAGTAATTTTTTGTTAGCATAAAATGCTCGATTTGTTGCCAATATTCTTTCTTCTATTTCCGCCTCTCTTTCTCCTTTGCTTGTTATCGTGATCCCTAAGTATTTAAACCTGTCCACTTGCTCAAATTTGTATTCTCCTATTTTAATCTCCTTATTTTCAGCGGTTCTTCCAATTATCATCATTTTAGTTTTTGTTTCATTTATTTTCATTCCTATTCTTCTTCCTTTATTTACTATTTCCTGCAATATTTCTGTTGTGATTTTCCTGTTTTTTGACATTATCACAATATCATCTGCGTATGTTATCACCTGCCCTCCTCTTGTTCTAAGCGTCCCTTCTTTTTCTATATTTTTCATTACATGTTCTAGTGCCATATTAAACAGAGTTGCTGATAATGAGTCGCCTTGTCTTACCCCTTTATTAACTTCAAATTCCTCTGTTTCGCCTTTTTGCGTCTTCACACTGTTTTTTGTGTTTCTCATAGTCATCCAAACTAGTCTTCTTAATTTTGCTGGTAATCCTAGTTCCTCTAGGGCTATCATTAACTTATCCCTTCTAATGGAGTCAAACGCCTGTTTGAAATCGATAAATAGCATTTCTACATATATATTATATTCGATAACCTTTTCTATAACTTGTTTAACCGTATGTATTGCATTAACCGTCGATTTTCCTTTGGTAAAACCGCATTGGTATTGTCCTATTATGCTCTCTGTCTCATTTACTAGCCTTCTTTGGATTAATGTTGAGAGAATTTTATATGTCGTGTTCAGTAACGTAATACCTCTGTAGTTGCTGCATATTTGTTGGTCTCCCTTCTTGTGTATCGTTACTATTCTTCCTTTTGTCCACTCTTCCGGAATACTTTCTTCATTCCATATTTTTTTGATTAGCTTGTATATTCGCTGTTGAAGCTCTTCCCCTCCATATTTTATTAACTCGATGTTAATTCCATCTTTCCCGGGTGTTTTACCATTTCGGCTATTCTGTATTATCTCTTTTATCTCCTTTAATGTTGGTTCTTCCACTCTCTCGTTTCCGTATGTTTCTTGCATATTCATTGTATTACTTTGTTCTGGTTCCGTTAAAAGTTCTTTAAAGTGTTCTTTCCAGGTTTGCTTATATTCTTGTTCATTTTCTGTCAATCTTCCATCTTTGTCTTTTATGCCACATATTTTAACCTTATGTACTCTGTTTTGTTCTCTTATCTCTTGGTAGAATTTCTTGGTGTTTATATTTTTTCCTTCTTCCTCTATATTCTTTAGTTTATTTTCAATCCACTCCTTCTTATTTTTTCTTATAATTTTGTTGCATTCTTGTCTTATTCTCTCATATTCTTCCTTGTCTTCCTTTTTCTTTGTTCTTAGCCATTTTAGTCTTGCCCCTGCCTTTTTTCTTACTATTTCCTGGCATTCCTTGTTGTACCATTCCTTTGTTCTTTTTCCTGGTTGTTCTAATCCTATCCATTTCTTGGTCGCTTTTTGTATGCATTCCTTTATGTTACTCCACTCTCTCTCCAAGTCTCTTTCCTCACATTTCTTGTATAAACAGCTATCTATTTCCGTCTCATAGTTCTCTCTTATGCTCTCATTACTTAGTCTTTCTATATTCCATGTCCTCTCTTGCTTTTTAGCTTTACTTATTCTTCTTAATTTATTTTTAACTGTCGCTGTTACCATGTAGTGATCCGAGTCTGCACACGCTCCTCTATATGTTCTTACATCCATTATTGCTGACTGCTTCCTTTTAGTAACTAGTACATGATCAATCTGACTATTGTATTTTTGATCTGGCGATGTCCATGTCACTTTGTGCTTCATTGGGTGGCTATATTTTGTACTACTTATTATTAAATTCATTTTTGTTGCCAATCTGCATAGCCTCTGCCCATTATCATTTGTTTTGTCATGAATTGTGTATTTTCCTGCTATATTTTGAATGTAATCTTCCTTCCCTATTTGTGCGTTAAAGTCGCCTAGAATTATCACTGTATCTTCCTTATGATCGATATGGTTACGAGAAGTAGAAGATTTAAAAAAGGCAGGAATCTATAATTGGAAGAATAAAACAAGAGACCGGAAGATGTGGAGAGATTTAATAAAAACAATATAGCAGAAATGAAGAAGAAATGGAGACTGATCTACTCCAATAAATAGATCTAGATATATATATATATAATATATATATATATATATATATATATATATATATATATATATATATATAATATATATATATATATATATATATATATATATATATATATATATATATATATATATATACATATATATAATATATATATATATATATATATATATATATATATATATATATATATATTATAATTTGAAAGAGAATCTTTAATTATTGAGCTTTGATGTTTAATTAGCTCACTCAATTTTATTTCATTATTCGAAAATTGTTTAATTTTATTATTATAAAAGTGTGCATCTTTATCATCTAATGTGCCAAATAATACTTTTGAAAGTCTGCCAACAGCATTAATCAATCCTCTTTTAAATCGTTTTTGATGACCAGTGAGAGAAAATATTGTGTCTTGCTTTTCTTTACTTTTAGAAATTAATCATTCAGTTGCTCGTGAAAATTGTTGACAAAGTTGAATACCAGGAAATTTATTTTTAATTATAACACAGTTAGCTCTTGTTAAATCATAATACTTAAGTATAACATCAAATTTTCTTATTATATTATCTATATCAATATATGTTAATACTTTCGATATATCACTGTAAAATTGTGCTTCACTAATATTTTCAAAATAAATTTCAGAGGAATATTCAAACAAGGTTATATTGAAATCATTATCTGACTTCGTAATTACTACAGTCAGTATAGCAAGGATAAGGGCTAGTACCCTAAAACAAAATAGCATATCTTCGTAAGTTTGATATAAAATTAAATTAATAAGTATTTATTTAAAATACATTTATTTCTTAAAATTTGGATAAGCGTGTTTCCACGAATTTTAACATCTGAGTTCTTCCAGAGTTTTCCCACATAGCGAAAGGTTTGTGACCAGCTGAAGTCCTTTAGGACAGACTAGGCTCACTTAATTTCGACTTAAAGTTCCAAATGAGCATAAAATGAGACACAAACCTCCCTAAGTAATTAAAAATAAAATATTCAGGGACTCAGCGAAAACGCAAAATTCAATTAATTATCAAAAAAAGTTAAAATATATAAATGTATGACTAACTGATGTGTTCATTGACGTATAACCGGGAATTCTCTTTGAAACTCCAGAGCATTATAAATAAATAAACACAGATAAGATATTGTTCTCTCTGTTATTAGGGTAATCTGATCTTGGATTAGTCGTGAAAATGTTTCAGTCGGTTGCAGTGAACTTTATAGTTCTTGTTCCGTTTCCGAATAACAAAATTAACAGGGGAGTCTTGTGACATTATTATAAATCGTCCGATCCAACGTGAACCTCATTTTTTACAACGACCTCGGCGAACGCTTTCATCATATAGTAGTACTTTATCACCAACTTGAAATGTGATCTTCCGCGCGTGTTTATCGTCATTTTCTTTCGACTTTTGTTTCTTCTGTATTAATTTATCGCGGGCTAATTCATGAGAAATTTGTAATTTTAGTTTTAAATCTTGAACATAATCATCAAACGTATAATTTTGATTTCAGCTTGAAACCCATAAATTAATACAAATGATGTATAACAAGTAGATGTATGAGGAGTGGTATTATAAGTAAACATTGCAAAAAGAACAAATTCGTCCCAATTTGTTTGATCTTGATTTATGAAGGCTTTTAAATATTCCGCTAAAGTATGATGTGATCTTTCTCATGCTCCATTTGACATAGGATGGTAAACTGTGGTATTTAATTTTTTAATCTTTAATAATTTACAAACATCTTTAAAAACTTCTGACATAAAATCGGAACCTTGATCGGTTAAAATTGAATTTGGAATACCGTATCGACAAATTATATGTTTAACAAATTTATCAGCGATAGTATACCCTGTGTGATCTGGAATGGGAATCGCTTCTAAGAATTTAGTTAAAGAATAAATTTATTACCGGATGCTGTTACTGTGATTGGTCCAACAATATCTATGAAACATTTTTCAATTGTTGTTGATGACGTAGTGGTAATTTCCATAGGAGCAACAATTTTTAAGTTTGAGGATTTATTTTTCTGACATTTACCACATTTATTAATATATTGTAGTGCTTATTAATTATTATTAATTTATTTTAAATGAGGAAAAACAAAAGAAAAAGTAGGCTTGGATAAAATATAAAAATTTTGTTGTTAGTTACAATTCTTGAGTTTAGATTGAATTTTCTATTTCTAATAGTATTAAATTAAAAGCCGAGTTATTGCTTTACAACATTGGTGACCCCGACGTGATTTGAAATTGGCACATTATTGATAATGGAGGAAGTTCAACAAGTACTGTTTCCAGTTTCTGAAGAATCTTCCACATCTGCTATATCTGGATCTTTTAAGTTACCAGAATTTTGGCCAGCAGATCCAGAATTATGGTTTGCCCAGATTGAAGCTCTATTTACATCATATAGAGTTACATCAGAACTGTCAAAATTTTCCAGACTTATTGGGGCATTGAATCCTCAATATGCAGCAGAAGTGAGAGACATCATAATTGCACCTCCTGATGATGTTCCTTATACTACATTAAAAAAATACGTCGAACGAAAAAATTATTGTGCTTCACAGATTTGGACGATAGAAAACCTTCTCAATTATTGAGGTATTTGCGACAGCTTATTGGATTAAAATTTTTAGACGAAACAATATTAGAAGAAATTTTCATACAAAAACTTCCAACTAATGTTCAGTTAGTTCTTGCGTCAGTTGTTAACTGCTCATTAGAAGAAAAAGCTGATATAGCAGATAAAGTTTTAAGTGTTGCTCATCAAACTTTAGCAGCTATTACAAAAGAAAATGATGTTATACAGAAACTTACTTGTGAAATTGAAGAATTAAAGAAACAACTATCATCAGCAAACAAAGTGAATAACAAAAATCAATGTATTGATCTTTGTTGGTATCACCACAACTTTGGTGTTAAGGCTAGGTGATGTATTCCACCTTGTTCTGGTCCACCTTTAAGAAATATGCAAAAGGTGAAATCTTCTTCAAGTTTTTCAAAAAGTTATATTAATATGATTTTACCTTCTATTTCCAGTAATAATTATCCTACAACAACTTCACAGTTGCTATTTCTTAAAGATAAATTCACTTGTACTCGTTTTTTAGTTGATAGTGGAGTACAGGTGAGTGTTATTAAAGTATTACCAAATTCCAAACGTCATTATAATTCAATTACACTTCAAGCTGCAAATAATTCATCTATTGTTACATTTGGTTACAAAACATTGAATTTAGATTTTGGCTTATCAAAGATTTTTACATGGAAATTTATTATTGCAGACGTGCAAAATTCTATTTTAGGAGCCGATTCTTTAACATTCTATAATCTTGTTATCGATTTATCATCAAAACGTATATTACAATTATTACCACCAAAAAGTAAAATTAAAAATTCAAATCAAATTTCGAATAATTCAAACAAAGTTGTAAATAATAATTTAATGCTTCAAGATCCCTTTAATGATTTATTATTAAAATATACAAATTTAACTAAACCATTAAATTTAAAGCATAATGTTAAACATTATATTGTTACAAATGATAAACCTTGCTTTACAAAACCAAGACGTTTAGCACCAGATAAATTATTAATTGCTAAAAAAGAATTCGATTCAATGCTTAAAATGGGAATTATACGTCCTTCTTCTAGTCCTTGGGCCTCACCACTTCATTTAGTTAAAAAATCAAATGAGGAATGGCATCCATGCGGAGATTACAGGATGCTTAATTCACAAACTGTTCCTGATAGATATCTATCACCGATTTATTAAACATTGTGCAATAATCTTACAACCACTTAATAAATTATTAACTAATACTAAAAATAGCTCCAAAACTATTATTTGGTCTTCTGACACAATTGAATCATTTAATTGTATTAAAACTGCTATAACACAAATACCTGATTTAACTTTTCTTCAACATAATGCTAAAATTAATATTATGGTTGATGCTTCCGATATAGGCATAGGAGCAGTTCTACAACAATACATTGACGGTGATTGGAAGCCAATTTCTTTTTTCTCAGTAGCTTTAAATTCTACGCATAAACGTTATAGTACATTCTGCAAAGAGTTATTGGCCATATTTTTATCAATTAAAAAATTTCGATAATACATTGACAGAAAAGATTTTTTTATTCTTACAGATCATAAACCTCTAACATTTACAAAAAAAATAAATCATAATGAAAATTACTCACCACGTGAAATTAGACAACTTGATTACATTTTCCAATTTACAAATGATATTCGTCACATGTCAGGTAAAAAAATCCTGTAGCTGATGCTCTTTCTCGAGTAACAATGAATACTTTATATAAACATTAATTATGAAAATATTGCTCAGTTAAAAGATACTGAATTAAAAAATCTTAGAAATAAAACTGATACTAGTTTAAAATATATAGATTTTCCACTCCCAAATTGTAATCTTAAATTAACGTGCGATACTTCGACAGGAAATTATAGACCATACATTCCTAAACAATTTCGTGACCAAATTTTTAAACACTTTCATTCGTTTTCTCATCCAGGAATTAAAGCCACAAACAAATTAATTACAACGAAATTTATTTGGGAAAATATAAATAAAGATATAACATTCAAAACTAAAAGTTGTCAGCATTGTCAGCAATCAAAGATTACTAGGTACACAAAATCACCTATTGCCGACTTTATAATACCGAGATATCGTTTTAGTATGATTCATGTTGATTTAGTTAAACTGCCTGTATCCGAAGGATATTCTTATGTACTTACTTGTATAGACCGATTTACTAGGTGACCTGAAGTTATTCCATTAAAAGATAGTTCTACTAAATCTATACCTAAGGCTTTTGTTTCGGGTAGGATTTCGCGTTTTGGTGTTCCTAATACTATTACTTCAGATAGAGGTCAGCAGTTTAATTCATCGTTATTCAAAAATTTATTACTATTGTTAGGATCACACCACATTCGAACAACAGCGTACCATCCACAATCAAATGGAATAATTGAAATATTTCATAAACAATTAAAAAATTCGTTAAAAGCTTGTAGAAATTATCAGGTATGCAATCTTCTGTTAAAAGAATTAGTAATTGCAGCTCTGCAGAACTTGTATATGGATGCAAAATTAAATTACCGGGTGAATTTTTACCATCAACTACATTTAATCCTACAATTAATATTGATTATTCCAACTATTTAACTATTATTAAATCGGCAATTAACAAATTTACTCCAATTACTTCTAATAATCACACATGTAGACGAACATTTTTACATCCAGAATTATTTAAAACTTCACATGTTTTTGTATATAACACTGCCTTGGTCCGTTACTTAAACGACCTTATGATGGTCCATATAAAGTTATTAAAAGATATAATAATTTTTTTTTAATTTTGATTGGTGATAAATTAGAAACAATTTCAATAGATAGGTTAAAACCTGCCTTTATTGATAACTCTAATGAATAATTGGAATTTGGTATCTTTATTAACACCAATTGTGTAAAAAATATTAATGTTAATGTTAATCTGTCTTTACATGTTTATTGTTTCAATTCTTATTATGTTTTTATATATATATATATGTGTGTCTTCTACATTTTCTTTTGTTTTTATTTTGTTAGGGGGGAAGTATTGTAGTGCTTATTAATTATTATTAATTTAATTAAATGAGGGAAAACAAAAGAAAAAGTAGGCTTGGATAAAAAATAAAAATTTTGTTGTTCGTTACAATTCTTGAGTTTGGAAAAATAAAAAGTTACATTTTGTCTAGATTGAATTTTCTATTTCTATTAGTATTAAATTAAAAGCCAAGTTATTGGTTTACAACATATTCGATAATATTTGCTTTCATATTTGGCAAATTATATTTTATACGCATATGTTTATAAGTACGTGATATACCTTGGTGTCCTCCTAAAGGATTGCCGTGATAATCTCTGATTAATTGTAATTTTTCATCTTCTGATAAATCAACGCTAGGATTATAATAATAAACATGAATTAGAATATCGGTGCTTTTAAAAATGTATCGTAACATAATACGAATCTTTTCCCATTTTTTTCCATCTAAACCAGACGCTATTCTTGGAATTGCCAATGTATTAATTTTATTTTCAATAAAAAATGATTTTAAATTTAGAATGTTAAGTATACATCATCATAATTAGGTTTATCAAAATAGTTTTCTTTTGTAATCAAATACAAGATATCTCGTGATTCATGGTTCAAATATGCTACTTTATGTATTTCCTTATGTTGATCTTTTAACTCTCTAACATGATTAAATTTATCTTCAAATTTTTCAGCGATACCTTTTGACATTTCAAAATCTTTTGAAACACAATGCGCTAAAGCAAAGTCAGGCGGAGCATTAAATAAGTCTTCATAAAATTATTTTATATTGTTATTGATAATAATTTTATTTTTAATAGCTTGTAAAGATTCAGAATAAGAAACATTTTAATTTTGATCGGCATTAATATTAAAAATTCTAGAAAGTGCGTCTGCATGAGGGATTAATATTGTAACAAAGACGAATAATTCAGAATTTGGTTTTGTTTATAAATTATGATATTTCACTATCAACTCAGCTTCGAAAGATACAGTCTAATTAAGCGTTATCTTAAGTATCTTTCTAAAGTTGACTTGACAGAGTTTATTTTGTTTATCAAATTTATTAGTGCATATGTTATAACTTCAGTATTCTGTAGATGATTATTTATCAAGTTTATAGCTTTTCTGAATTGCCGCGTCTGGTTACACGGGATGTGATGACATATCTGGGTAAATTATAGCTAAGCGAGGGGTCGGAATGATTTAACTCCGTCTGGGTTTTTTTATGCAAACGCATATGTGCGAGCATCGCGACGATACCACCCCCTTACCCTTTGTCAGAACATCCCATGGAAACAACAACGGATTAGTTAGTGGTGTTTTGGCTTCTAACGAGACGAGTTGTCTCGTCTGTGCAAGATGTAGATCTTGCCATGTATTTTAGTATTTTGTAACTTAAAGATTAGTTTATTCATACGTTGTTGTTGTTGTTTCCATTGCCGGTCTATTGTTTAATTTCAATTATCAATATTAGTTTATAACTTTTGTATTTTATAATTTATATTTTCTTTTATGTTTTATTAAATATATATTTTTACAAGAAGTCTTCGTCTTATTTTGTCTTATTTTATAATGAATTAGATCGCGACTCTATCTCTCATTACATTGGCGCAGTCGGTAGGATGTGGCCTCTGAATAGGCAAATATAAAGTTTTATTTTATTTACCTGTCGCATTTCAAAGAATTTACGTTTTCCGCTCGTTTAGATTTTAAAATTTAGTTGTAATCCTTTGATTACATGGCGCAGTCACTGTTTTATTGTTTATTATCCTTGTTTAAGTGTAAAATGGCAACGCAACGTATGAAAATGTATTTGTATATAAAGAATTAGTGTAATCGTAAAAGCTTGTGCAACAACCAAGTGTAAGTAAAGTGTCGTGCAATATGTATGAGTGTTCGCAAGTGCCACCGTGGCTTCCGCCACAGTTCTATCCGAGGAGTCAGCACCAAGTTGTTTCGCCGCATCCGCAGGTAACCATGTACTTGCAGTATGGTTATGAGTGCGACGATACAATACCAGGCGAGTCACAACTCATACGGTATCCGCTTGGAGGTGCACCATGCCAATTTCGTCCCGACGTTCAGCTGAAGACAGCATTATCAGAGAAGTGGATGGCGTCGTTTGTCCAGCCACCCCACCGCAAGTGCAGCAAGCATTTTTGAACCCGCCGTTTTTGCATGGGCAGAATACGGATCGTAGTCGGTCATACTTGGAACCGAGCTACGGATCTGTTGTCCAAACAAAGGTTCAAGTGCTACCTGTAGCAACAATCAGCGTAGCTGAATTTGAGTCTTTGCTACAGGCAGAGAAACGGGTGGTAGTGGATATTCCGCGTCCTATGAAAAAGGTAATCGCTGACTTCGTTGGAAACGTGGAAATGGAGGACGTAGTGATCGACGGTGATGAGAACTCCAGGATAGAGGTGAACAGCTCCGAAGAGGTTGCCGAACAAAGCAATTTAGAGCACACTGAGCAGGTAAATGAGTCAATCTGCGTACCTGTCAGTGTCATTGAAGGAAATTGTGAAACAGTTGTGCACCATGCACAAAACGTACGTAGCTGCGAAAATGTAATTTCTGCCAACCGCCACCAGCAGCAGCAGAAGCAGCCGATGTCCAGGTCGCGCGACCTGGAGAGACATCATCAAGAAGAGTTGCGCGATAGATTCCATGATGCACAGCAGATCAGCTGTTACCGCCCTTATCTCAAACAGCTGATCCTGGAACGAGGTCATCGCCCGCCACCGAAGCCACCTCCCTTGCCCCTGTTACTGTGGTGTGAAGTGACAATTTTCAAGTGTTTGTGTATTGTGACCAGCCCCATGTGTTTGTGTTTATGTGTTCCGACGTGCCGTGGTCACAAACCCAAATCGGTATCTAGAACTGTCCTTTTTCCGCTACCTGATGCCGTCTCAGTTTTTTTGTGTTTAATAATTAAGTGTTGCATGTTTGCATGTTAATTAAGATTATTTTTAAAATAAAACTTAGTTTATTAAGCTGTACTTTTCATTTTTATTGAAAAATTGTGTACTTTTGTTTTATTCTTAGTTACAAATTCAGATATGTTCATTTAGGCATTTTTAGTTCTTGAATTTGTACAACTTTGGCTACAAATTCAGATTTTAGCGAACATATGTTCAGTTAGGCATTTTAGTTCTTGAATTTGTACAACTTTGGCTACAAATTCAGATTTTAGCGAACATATGTTCATTTAGGTATTTTAGCATCTGAATTTGTACAACTTTGATTTCTGAACTTGTATGATTTTGAATTTTGAGTTTGTACTACCTAGTAGTATTTGAGTTTGTTCAATTTAGCAATTTGTGTTCATTTATTAATATGTGTTAGTGTATTTTGTTGTATGTTTGATGCATCGATTTATCTCAATTCTAATAAATAATTTGTGTTCCTTTCTTTTATGTTTAGCATAAATTGGTAATATTTTGTAATTCAGTAATTAGTAACTTAATTCTGAATTTTATGGTTTTTGTTTTGAATGTCAATTGTATTTTGCTATACCTATGTATAGTTGGTTCACTTATGTCAATTTTAATAAAGATTTTTGTTTCTTTCCTCTTATGCGTATAAGATGATATTTTGATTGATTCAGTTTAATTCTGAATTTTATGTGTTTTTGAATGTTATTGTCTTGTCTTAGGTTATGCTTTAGTAATAATTATCTCGTAAGATATAATTATATTTGAACCTGGGGCAGTGTAACAAAGACGAATAATTCAGAATTTGGTTTTGTTTATAAATTGATATTTCACTATCAACTAAGCTTCGAAAGATACAGTCTAATTAAGCGTTATCTTAAGTATCTTTCTAAAGTTGACTTGACAGAGTTTATTTTGTTTATCAAATTTATTAGTGCATATGTTATAACTTCAGTATTCTGTAGATGATTATTTATCAAGTTTATAGCTTTTCTGAATTGTCGCGTCTGGTTACACGGGATGTGATGACATATCTGGGTAAATTATAGCTAAGCGAGGGGTCGGAATGATTTAACCCCGTCTGGGTTTTTTTATGCAAACGCATATGTGCGAGCATCGCGACGATACCACCCCCTTACCCTTTGTCAGAACATCCCATGGAAACAACAACGGATTAGTTAGTGGTGTTTTGGCTTCTAACGAGACGAGTTGTCTCGTCTGTGCAAGATGTAGATCTTGCCATGTATTTTAGTATTTTGTAACTTAAAGATTAGTTTATTCATACGTTGTTGTTGTTGGTTCCATTGCCGGTCTATTGTTTAATTTCAATTATCAATATTAGTTTATAACTTTTGTATTTTATAATTTATATTTTCTTTTATGTTTTATTAAATATATATTTTTACAAGAAGTCTTCGTCTTATTTTGTCTTATTTTATAATGAATTAGATCGCGACTCATCAGTTTTACAATATGTTGATTGTAAATTTTTAAGCCCCATAGGCATTCTTAAATACTCAAAATGACCGAAATGTGTTGAAAACGCGGTTTTCTCTTGATCACTTGGATCCATTTTAATCTGGTAAAATCCAGATTCTAAATCTAAAGTAGAGAAATATTTTGAATTTCCTAACTGATCTAAAATGTCTGTGATGATGGGCAGTGGAAATGCATCGCCAATAATAACATTATGTAATTTTCTGAAATAAACTAGTATACGCCACTTTTGGTTTTTTCGGAACCACTAGTAATGGTGCATTCCATATACATTTACTGGGTGTTATAATTTCTTCATTTAACATTTTATTTACTTGAGACGGAATTTCAGAATTGTGCGCTTCAGGTAAGCGATAAGGTTTGACATGAATTGGAGCATCGTCTTTCGTTTTAATTTGATGTTGAACTTCATCAGTAAAAGTTAATTGGTCACCCTCTCAATAAAATAAATCAGAATAATCCGCACATAATTTTTGTAAAGAAATAATTTCTTCCATATTTAAATTATTACTGCGAATCAACGATAAGACTTTATCTTTACGTTTAGCATCAAAACTATCTTCCGTTTGTACATTATTGTTACTAAAATTTACTGTATTAACTGAATACAAAGTTTCAAGTTCAACATAAGATACTTTAATTCTTTTTTCAAGATCCGTAATATTAATCATAGAATCTAAACATTTTCTATTTACGGGCTTCGTAATTGAATTTGACATAAATAGTCCTTCATCTAAATTTCGAGCATAACATATTCCTTCTTCAACAGAAGTAGTATTAGCTTGAATTAACATTTCTGAACGTGGAGGTAATATAATTTGTACGTCAAAGTTATGTCATTTGTCCCCTGTCCGAATTGCCAGAAACTATACAATGGTGAACGTGGCATTGCAATCCATCAAAGAAGGGCTAAATGCACCCCTTCTATATCACCTATTGACGTTGTTGAAAATTCTGTCGTGCATTCTTTTCATGAACAATTACAAGCACGACGCAGATCTTTAAAAATTACGAAGCGTGTCCCCAAATCCGCTCGCGCGTTAGCGGCAGATGCTCTGTCTAAATGTATAAAACAGTGTATCACTAAGAATGACACTGAATCATGGAGAGCCCTACTTAGCTTTGGTGTTGATACATTTTCAATGCCCGCAAATAAGGAGAGTAGGAAATTGTCTCTGACTGCAGTAATAAAGTCCAATATTAACCGTTCTACACAGCAGTCTGTAACACAAATTCATCAGCCTGTTCCCATAGGTACTACTTTTGGTGGACGTGATCTTTTAAAAAAAGCGATCGAGGGAAAACTTCAGGAAGGGTCTATTACTGGTGCAATCAGACTCTTGTCATCTGATGACAGGGTTGCACAACCAACCCCAGATATAATAGATGCCATGATTTTAAAACATCCATCAGCTTTTCACAATATGAACTTTCCGGATATCTTACCATGCGCTGGCAGCTATACAGTTGTGGAACCAAAGGAAATTTATGCTGCCGTTTCTTCATTTCCAAATGGTTCTTCTGGTGGTATCGATGGTTTATACCCTCAACATCTTAAGGATTTGCTTGTATCCAACAACGAAAGATCAAAGTCTCTAGCATTAGACTTGGCAAATTTAGTAACTAGTATGCTGAATGGCCTTGTACCAACCGAAATTTGTCCAATACTCTACGGTGCATCTTTAATCGCTCTCACAAAAAATGATGGTGGTTTGCGTCCAATTGCTGTGGGTTGTACTTTACGCCGGTTGGCTGGTAAAATTGTGAGTCGTCGTGTTATGGTGGAAATGGGTGAGTTACTTCGTCCTGTGCAACTTGGTTATGGTACTCGTGGTGGTGCTGAAGCTTTGGTTCATACAGTTCGATCATTTGTCTCCAATCATACCAATGAATGTTGTGTACTTTTAAAACTGGACTTTCGCAATGCTTTCAATTCTATTCGACGGGACAAGCTCTTGGATGCTGTAAAATTGTATCTTCCACAGTATGGTAGCTTTATTGAGCAGCTTTATCGTCAAGAGAGTCATCTGTTTTTTGGGGATACGTTATTAAAGTCTGCTTCCGGTGTCCAACAAGGTGATCCCCTCGGCCCATTATTATTTTGCTTGGTCATTAAACCACTTGTTGACCACCTTTCGAGTAAGCTCAATCTTTGGTATTTGGATGATGGCACTCTTGCTGGACAGCCAGATGTTGTAGCATCTGATCTAGCGTCAATTATTAAGCGGGGCAAAGAAATTGGTTTGGAACTAAATTTAGCAAAATGTGAGCTTTATATTTTTGGTGGCAATCAATCTACTCGTGCGGCTGCTATTGAGACTGTAAAGGTTGTTGCTGATTCTATCACTGTTGCCAGAATTGACCAACTAATATTGCTTGGTGCACCTGTGACCTCTAATGCTGTTCCTATTGCTTTGGACATGAAGCGTAAACAAATTGAATTGCTTACGTCTCGACTACACATTCTAGAACCTCATCATGCTTTTTTTCTTTTAAAAAACTGTATTTGCATTCCTAAACTCTTATATATATATATTACGCTGTTCGCCCGTATGGCAGTTTTTAAATTACCTGAGAAGTTTGGATTCCATGATTATTATGGCGTTGGAGGAGATTACTAATATTCGCATACAAGGTGATACTTATTCCCAAGCATCACTTCCAGTTCGTTTTGGCGGGCTTGGTATCAGAAAGACTGTTGAACTAGCTCTCCCAGCCTATTTGGCTTCGGTTCATTCAGTCGAACATCTGATCACTACAGTGTTGCCCGATTTTAACTTGGATGAAATCGTCAATCTTGGTATTCTTTCTTGGCGCCAGTTGTCTAATTCTGATCCTCCGACTGGTATATGTCGCAATTCTCAACGTCATTGGGATGAACCTATTTGCAAAAATGTACTAAATAGCCTACTTTCCACACAAAATAATACAACCAGGGCTCGCTTACTCGCTGCGTCTTCCCAGATTGCTGGCTCTTGGATACACGCTTTTCCAATTACTTCACTTGGCAATCTATTAGATGCCAATACACTAAGAATTTCGATTGGTTTACGTCTTGGCGCGCCAATCTGCGAGTCGCATCATTGTCATTGTGGAGCCGAAGTGGATAGCTTAGGTTATCATGGGCTTTCTTGTAGACAAAGCAAAGGTCGTTTAAGTCGTCATGCATCCCTTAATTCTACAATTCATAGGGCATTAAGTTCAGCTGCAGTTCCTTCCATTTTAGAACCCCCTGGTTTAGCAAGGGATGATGGAAAACGTCCAGATGGGATGTCTCTCATCCCATGGGCATCTGGGAAAGCTTTGGTTTGGGATGTAACTTGTGTGGATACAATGGCCAATTCATATATTTCTGGCACGAGTCAGCGAAGTGGTTATGCAGCTTTACAAGCAGAGGATAGAAAGATCAGAAAATACTCTGCACTTCAGGATTTGTACCACTTCATCCCTTTTGGTGTTGAAACCTTTGGTTCGCTTGGACCAGCTGCAGAATTGTTTTTGGCCAAGTTGGGAAAATTAATTCTTTCTCAAACTTTAGAAAAACGTTCGTCAGAGTACCTGAGACAACGAATAAGTATTGATTTGCAACGGGGAAATGCCGCATCAGTAATGGGTACTCTGCCAAATCAGAAGGCTTTGGATGAAATTTTTTATATTTTGGGAAGAGATCATTCATCCAACCTTACTTAATTTATTTGTTCTTCTATTTTATTATTATTATTATTATTATTGTTATTTAGTTTGTTATTTATACTCATATTTTATTAATTTATATAATTTCATAATTTTGAGAAAGTAATGGTAAGGAAATTTCACCATCTTTACATGTAAATCTTAAAACTTTATCTTCGTAACATATATTTGCTTTGTAATAACTTAAAAAATCTTTTCCTAAAATACCATCATAATCACTCTTTAAAGCAAAATTCTCGGGTACAACTTGGAATGGAAATTTAAATTTAATATTCTCTTTTTCTATTTCACATACAGTGAGTCCATGCGTTTTTATTATTTCATTCGTAATGCCTGTTAAATTAGTTGCATAATCAATATTAACTAAAATATCATCTTTTATAGAACTCAATTTTATTAATGAAATATCTAAACCTATGTTAAGCAAAAAATTTCCAGAATTATTTCGCACACTTGAAATTGGAATTATAACATAATCTAACTTCTCTAATTGATCTTCATTTATTAAAAAAATATTTGAATTTTTATTATAATTATTTATAATACTTTGAGGACATTCTTGTAATTCATTAGTACTTTTTAAAATATTTGAATTTCTGTCATCTTTAACAGAATTTACATACGAGTTCAAATTAGAATTATTGAATTTTGAACCGATTAGCGACGAATGTTTTGAGAATCCGCTACACGGTCCGCTGTAGCGTTTCTTTTCTCGTTTCCCGACGGATCTGATCTTAAAGTATCAGCATAATTATTTGATTTATTATTTTCATTGGAAATTCTTCTTCGACAATTCTTTATATCAGGATCATGTTTTTTACAATAACGACAAAACAATTGGGTAACATTAATAGATGGCTTTTCTTGTTTTATAAAATTATTACGGGGATAATTATTATACCCTTGATTATTATTTCGAAACTGACTATATGTAGCAGAAGAATAAGATGTGGATTGTTGTAAATTTTTCCTGCAATTAGGCGACTTATGGCCGAGAGCTCCACATGTAAAACATTTAATTTTATTTTTATCAGTTACAGGATTAAATCTAGGAGTAAATTTTGGTTTTTCTTGCGGATAACCGAAATATTTTACTGAACGTTCGTCAGAGGTTAAATTAACTTCCTTTCCTTTTGCCAACGTAAATGCGCGTTCTAATGTTCTAAACTATTAGGATTTTTAGATTTTACAAACATTTTTATGGGTTGACGCAACCCTTCAATAAATACATTTAAAGTTAGTTTTCGTAATAAATCTTGAATTGTTTCTGCTTTATTTTCCGTTTTTCCGGAAGTACTAACATAAAGTTGAGCAAATAATTATTCTATTCGCATACAGTAACTTAAGATGTATTCATTTGGCAAATTTCTACTCGCATTTAACTCTAATTGTAAATTATTCATAGATCTTCGATCTGCAAAATTTTCTTCTAAAATTCTCCTTAAATTTTCATAAGTATTAATTTCTCTAAATCTGACTGATTGATATGCTTTACCTTTTAATTTAGAAGTTATAATTGCTAAAATTGTTGGTCTATCATCAGGTGCGACTTTATCATATGCTATTTTTTGCACAATTTAAAAATTCTTGTACCTTGTAACACTATCATCCCCTTGATATTCAATTAACATTAGAACTACCAAAGGCGGTCAATTAACGATTTTCAATTTTTGTCGCAAGTATATTCCTATATTTTTTTTTGTTCCCGATTTATTTGTTTATGCCTATCAAATATAATTACCTAGAACAACCATGGAGCCGTCATTTGACTGCTGTGTATTTGGTAATAGCAATTTACCGAGTGCTTTATTGATATGTTTGAACGTGTTATTCATTCTTAGAGCTAAGTAGTGTTAGGTTTTTTTGTGGACGTTATTTCGTATCTGAGAAGTGTTGTGACATTATGGTTCACAGACGAGGAATGAATTTTTGGAATATATACAAAATATGTCACCCATCAATTCTGGCAATTATAGTTCAGCCGCAGAGCTAGAATATGAGACTGAGAGTAATGAAGAATATTTTTCCCACCTCATAGACAGCAATGTGAGTGATAATTCTGCAAGAGATCCTGGAAATGAATGTATTGCTAATGAAGAAAGGACACAAATCTGTGTTCCTCCGCGTAAGTATTACGATAAAAAGTGTAATTTTCTTGTGTGAACATGTACTGAACATTGATTATATGTATAGCTTTGGTGGCTGAAAGAGATTGAGGAAGACGAGGAAAGCGAAAACAACGTGGCCGAGGTATACATCGTAATACTCCAACTAATGGTGCTGCATCATGGTAACTGCTCAACCTAAGAGGTCATATGTAGGAGGTAATGAGCGAAGCTCTGATGGAACGATATGGAAGCGAGTTGCACCAGGCAACACCACAGGCAGGCGAAGTCAACGGGAAACTGCGAGACCTACAGGATATGCAAAGTGGCATATTATAAAGAATTCACCTGCAAGCGCTTGGATACCTTTTATTAGTGAAACAATTTTACGTCTTATTAAACACTACACTAAGTTAGAAGCCTGAAAATTTCTCAATGATGATTCCTGGGCTGTGTCTCTAAAGAAACTTGACGTATTCATTGCAATTTTGTATGCTAGAGGAGCATATGGCGCCAGAATACTCAAGCTACATGAATTGTGGAATAATGAGTGTGGTCCGCCGTTTTTCTCACAAACTATGGCAGATATATTCTGTGTAGCATCAGAACTATGGAACAAATTTATTGAGAACTGCATTACTTGCTACAGCCCAACAGAAAACATAACTATTGATGAGCAGTTGTTTCCGTCTAAGTTTCGCTGTTATTTTACTCAGTGCATGAGCAGTAAAACAAAAGATATTTGTTCAAAATACGGAAGATTTGTGTGTGGTTCCTGTCACCTGGCCTTTAAAATTTGTCGCAATTCCTTAAAATTATTAAAAATACATTACTTTACAATTACAGTTATCTTTTTATATATCGTCTTTACAAAATATGTATGATAAATAAAATGTTCAAATTTTTTAACATCCTTTAGTATTGTATTTAGATACTTGTTTTGCACTATAAATAATATTTTTTTATCAAATATCACGTTATTAAACAAATAACTCTAAGATACGCCAATTTTAAAAGACAGTTGCGAACAAATCTATTCGTCGTCATATGTATAACTGCTCGCGGTCGTTAACGGTAGGAAACCCATTCTGGTAGTTCTAGTGTTAATATACTAATGGCTGCTTATAGTGATAAATGGGCCATAACGAATAAATTATCAAAATTAGTAATAATACTTTGAAACTCACTTAATAAACTTGAGATTCCGTTATTCATAAACTTGAAAATAAACACTCGTAGAAAATAAAACACTTACACTTTCATAGTGGAGATTCAACGTAAAACTGGAACGTAGAATTGGGACTGAATACCCGTGCGTAGAAATGGGACTGGAATCCTCGTAGAATTGGGACTGGAACCCTTGAAGAACTGGGACTGGAATCCGTGCGTTGAATTTGAACTGAATACGGCTCTGTTTACTCTGCTCGTTGCGTTAGTTGAGCGACGGAAAAGTGCGAGCTGCTAGCTCCGTAGCTTATCACACTCAGACTTGATGTTTAGAATCGGGGTAATTTGTGGCTTTTTCAAAAGCTCGACTCGCGACTTCTATAGCTGAATATTATGGAGTTACGAATGGTTGAAACTTTACAAGTTTTCACTTCCGGCGCGCCACAGTTAGTTTTACACGACTTTATTATATCCGCTTTTTTAATTATTATCCCACCGCGCTGCCACCAAAAATAATTAGTTGTTGTAACCTGGTAGCTTGGCGACAACAATAATGATTTTAATATTTATTTTTAATTCGGAGAAAGAGGATAAGAGCAGGATCTAAGGGCCAAATTCACTAGTAAAGATCGTGTTTCTTTAATATAGTTTTATTAACTACTATTACTAACTTTTTATATACTATTTACACAGTTTTGACAGAGTCAACTTGTTTGAGTCGAGGATGGTAAGAAACTTCTTCGAGTCAAGGATGGTAACAGACTGACTTCTCTGTTCACGTCTCAGCCTTAGCTGGGTGAGGCAAATAACTATACTCAGCATTCTTAAGGGGACAAACATCATCAAAATGTCTTTAGACAATAACAATTCTAAGAACGCTGAAGGGATGTAAAAGGCATCAATAGGATGTGACATCATTATCGAAGACTAAATAGAAATTAATACTATCAACATACATTCTTATTATTAACTAGGGAAATTACAACAACGTGTGTAACTATACTAACCGATACTATGTATGAACAAACGTTAACATGAAAACCTAAACATAAATTGTATTTAACTATTGCTATGGAACAAAACAGACGTGGCACACGCAGATACGTTCTATAAAAAAAATACGTTTAAAAATGCGTTTTATATACAGTATATCGTGAGATCAAATATAAAATTTAAAATAAAAAAAATCCGGGTATAACATATAATTTATTATAATATTATACAATACAGAGTTGTTCATTGTTAATAATATTATATAACTAAGCGCACAGTGAAAATAATTCAATAGTTTTTAATCAATTTAGTGACAAATACTGCACACAATGCGCCTATTATATATGAAACACATAACAATATGTGTAACTATAATAATCGTTACTATGTATGGACATACGTAACCATGGAAACAAATAACATTATTTTACTGTTGTAATTATAAATGAGTTCTATCTAAAAAATGTGTTTTATATAAATATGCGTTCTTAATAAAAATTCGTTCTATATACGAACAAGTTGAAAGAACATTGGAGGATAAATTATAAAATTAAAAAACTAAACGAGGCCTAAAATAAAATGTACTATAATTATATACATTATACAGTTGTTAGTTTTAATGATATTATATAACCGGGCGCTTAGCGAAAATAATTCAATGGTTTTCAATCAATTTAGTGACAAGTAGGTACTACACGCAATGCAACTATTAAAAATGAACACATAAATACGTGTGTAACTATAGTAACTGTTACAATGCATGGACAGACGTTACAATAGAAACAATAACATAAGCAATATTTGACTGTTACCAAACAACGAAAAACTATTCTATCTAAAATAAAATGAGTTATCACCCGTAAAATATTCTTCCGTATGCCATTTCTTTATATTTTGACGGAACTTTACCAAAACTAAATTACAGAACGTTTTATTATATTTCTGATCGTACTGCATAGTCCTTTTTGTAATAAAGTAATTACTATAATAAATAAAAACTAATTTTTTTTTTCGAAAAAAATGGCGATTTAGTGTTATAGAATTAACTTTTTAAATACAAATGTTTTTTGAAAAATTACGATCAGTTAGTAAATAAACCAGCTACACGTGTTTAAAGTTTAAACAAAATTAGTTACATCAATCTTGAAAGAGCATTCGTGAAAGGCGGAACTTCTGCGAGGGTTATGGAGTGGAGGGGTACAGAACAAAACTGCATGTTCCAGCTTCTGAATTATTTTGAAGAAATATCTGCATTCTGTTCTCTGTATTCGTTAGTGCATTTTTACTTTAGTTCCGTGACTATTTATTTGTATATGTACTACAATGATTGGGACTAATGATAAAGAATATACTAAAAAAAAGTAATAAATGTTTTTATCTTCAACATTTTTATATCAAAATTATTAATAAAAATTATTGTATAACGTAATATACAATCATTTTTGAAGCATTTTAATCATGTTAATGAAGTTCTTATTTTATTTTATTAATAATAATTTACTAAGCATTGTTTTATATTTGCATTTCAATAGTTATATAAAATGTTAGTCAATATAAAAAAAATACTTCATTTATTGATTTACTGACCTAGGTCAAATAATATAAGTTTATAATACATAATTTGATGCATAATAATGCAAGTAAAGAGTAAATTCTAATACTGAGAACAAGCTAAACAGTAAATTTAATCCCTAAGCCTTAATCAGTATAAAAATATATCTAAATACGTAATTCGAGAACTAAGTTCTCATCATCAGTAGACGAAGAAAGGGGAATAACTAAGATTACACGACTTGTGAACCAAGCTACTTGTCAAGGTTGAATCCACCTTGCCGAAAGGGTACATACCTATTTATAGTAAAACGAAGCAATAAGCCGTGTCTATGGAACCAATAAGCATAAAGCTTGAGTCAACTTACAAAACTAATTACCTAAGAAAGTAAGCAAATTTACTGTTAGGGATGGGACCCAGATCAGAGTAATCAGGCGGTGTTTATTTTTAAATATGTTCATACTTTCATACGCATCTAATTGTCTAATATTATTCACTGATTTTAGTAATTTCAAATTATCCGAGTTCATGTTGTGATTATTATAAAAAATGTGTTCCGAGACACTTCATTTTTCCAGATTCCCGTATTTAACGTAGCTTAAATGCTCTTTAAATCTAGTTGTTACTTGTTTTTTAGCTTGCCCGATGTAAACTTTATCACAATCGTTACATGAAATTTGGTTAATTCCCGATATCTGAAGAGATTCGATTTTATCTTTCGGATAACCTAATGGTGTTTTAAGGGTATTACTAGATTTGTATGTTATTCTTATATTGAAATGATTACAAACTCTGTTTAAACCCATTTTTGCTCGAATTAATTACTTTATAAAATCTCATGAAACAGTTTTTTAATTTTACTTGTTCCAATATTGGAACACCAGGCACACTAATGGATAGTAGTGGAATTTATGGAATATTTTAAATTATTAATTTTTTAATTATTATTTATTTATGGGGTGGCTAGCTCAGTGGTATGAAGTCGGCCTGTGGATCCTGAGAACCCTGGTTCGATTCCCACAGGCGACAAACAATTTTCATAATTTCAAAAGCTACCCCTGTGGCTCCTCCACCACTAACATCTTTGTCGGCCGTGATTTGACGACTGGTAACCGCAATTCACGCGCAAAATATATCACTTACCGAGATTTGCTTCGGAAAAGTACCACACCCAGTAATGGGTAGAAGGCGTGATGATATATTTATTTATTTTATTAATTTATGAATATTATTAATCATATATAGGTAAATATAACGTCATAATGAAAAACTGAAAAACATTTTAATTAATATGGAAAGTTTTAAAGCAAACTTCATGCAAGTTTACTTGACATTTTTCACAACTTTCTGTGAAATTATGTATATAAGCTGCACACCTATTTTGTTTATCTGCAGGGTCCATTTAGTGATCTATCCTATCGTACATAATTACGATATATACCCTACTTTTTATTTATTTTGATGATTTAGGGCAGCCTGCGGCAACAACAGCATTTAAATATCTTTTCAGGTATGTTTGAATAATATACTTTCTAAATTTTAGAAAATCCATTTGGGCGGTCTGTCTGCACTTTTGCGATATACTTGCCATACATCGATACAAAATGCACCACTTTTTTGATCTCACAATATGGACTACTTGATTGTCATTTCAGGTCTTTACAGTGATATCTGTGACAGTGTGGCAATGGCTTGTGCCCTGAGCTGTCGTCTACTAAGATTAGTAAAATTATTTGTCTCCATTTTCATCTTCATCACCACTATCTTCACTTTTAACTCCATCATTGGGAGGGGTTATAAAAACATTAGCACTTTCGAAATCCGCCCAAAAATCGTTTCCATTTAACATTGTTTTGTTTGCAATAAAATTTCCATTGAAGTATGTTAGTGGGCCCGGTGTTCCAATATTGGAACATTTTAATTATTCATAGAATATAAGGTATTTTATCAATGGAAAGTATGGTCCATATGCATGAAATGAATAATAAAACATTTAAAAATAATAAGCAATAATAATTTCAAAATTTATTTTTTATTTAAATGATAAATAACGTTCCTCCATTCCCACTCCATTTTTAGTACACAAGACCTAAACTTAAAATGACACTGCACGTGTTTAGAAGTGCCAAGGTCGCCAATATCTACAAGTTGCACTCTCTGTACTCTCTGTACTATCCTGAGGTTAGTTATACGACACATAAGAACTCGGTAACGATACTTTAAATAAATGGAGCTTAACTTACATTTTCCAAAATTGGAACACCGGGAAAAATGGGTTAAACCTCGAGATGCTAAATCGTATGGTAAGGAAATGAATTTAAGTTTATTACTTTTAGTTGAACTTATTAAAATTTATTATTGGTACAAATTTAATGAGTTATTTTGATATTCGGTATTACTGAAGGTTTTTTATTTTTACGATTTTATAACCTGAACCGAATAAAGAAGTTTTCACTGATAAAGATGTAGTCTACTAAAAAGTAACAGGAAATAGTTGTTGGGTTCTAAAAATCATTTTACTCATTTAGTAACAACTAGAACAACTGAATTCAAGTAAAATGGTTGAATATTTTATTTTAAAATTTTGTAAAATTATTGTGATTCAGAAATTACCAAATATATAGAAGGTAAAATATGTATTATTTTATTCAAATGTCAATTATGATGTGTAGTTTCTGAAATAAATAATATAATAATTATTTGACATTTACATTATTTTGTTTTTCTTCCAACATTAGCAATATTTAAAAATAATATACCTATTTTAGACAATTTTTAATTCAGTTTTTACAGTAATTAAACAAGTGCAATAACAAATGTTGACTGATTTTGAGACAAAATTTTATTCCCTACAAATTTAACACGTAAAGTGCCGCAATACTAACTTTAGGAGATGAGTCCTAATGGCCAAATTTTTTTATTGCAGATATGGCTCTAAAAAGGCTTTATTTAGCAAATGAATAAGTTAATTTTCGATAATAATGAATAACAAGCCCAAAATAACTCCTTTTTTTTGGAGGGTCGCAGTGACCTCCACGGCCATTAGTACATGTTTCGTCCATAGTGAACGTGGTCGGTAAACGTAACCCCTTCACCTAATTCCTATTCAATCAGATTGCGCAGTTGGTTTGCTGTATTTATTAGGTTTCGCTAAATATTTATGTATCGAATGTTGTTTTGAACTTCATGAACATAAGACACGTTTATATGATTTTAAGTAATAAATAAAACTGGTTTACAATACACGTCTAATATTTGCACTATTTACTCACCACTTTATATTCAGGGCCTGGTGGGTTACATTGACCCACCACCATATCAGCCAATAGCAAAAAAAATGTTGCAAAAACATCTCTGAATGCAACAGCGTCTAATTAGTACAGGTTCTGCTGGATAAATATTACCCAACACGGCCAAACAGAAATTCCGGACTGGGGGGCGACATTAACCCACCATGGCCAGAAAGTCTAGATATTTTCTGTCTCGGCGGAGGGTTACTTAAACCCACCACGGCACTTTACAGTGTTAATTTGAAATATTATTTTCTAAAATAATTTAGATGCCAGGTCTTTGAACAAATAACTCATTCAATTTACTCGAAAGCACTACATGTCAGTTTATTTATTATAGTAAGTTATTTTACGTTTTGTTTTAAAGATGTATGAAAACAATTCACCTTAACATCTAACAGAAACGGCACATCAACCTATTTGTTTGTACCTACACTGGAATATCTACTTGCTAGTTACTCAAACAATAATTACATGCGATATAATTTTTTTCTAGAAAACTTTCGGAATATTTTAATTCAAACATTTTGAAATTTACTTATTATCACTTATCACTGTGTGCTCTAATTGTAGCTTTTTTTTATTTTTGTAGTTACAAATTTAAAGTAAAACTATTAAATGAATATATATTTTTATTTATAAACTATAAATAATATTTCGCTTAATTCATATGATCAATAAGTTAGAATTATTAAATAAATCATAATTTATTCCGTGTTTATACTTCTCTAACAAACCGCAACACTTTCAATTATACTTAAAATCGCTGAAATATAACAATATCTTTAATGTAATATAATTGTAAAACCAACAAAGAATACTTATTCAGTAGATTTATTTATTTCTTAAATTATATTTTCTTTTTACGTTGCTACGACAATTAAAAGAGTATATGAGCATTATTTTTATATATTATAATCAAATCTTATATCTTGTTGTCGATTAATTTGATTGATAGTAGTAATCAGCGCCATCTATTACATTTTTTCTGTACTAATTGCCAGTGTGAACTGCAATGCAAAGGAAACTTATGGGACACGGTTTATATGCTATGCATTTTGTGGTGGGAGGTGTTGTCGACATTTTGGTTTTTAGACGGAACGGACTTGTCGACGTTGTGGCATTTAGACGTCACAGTTTTATACGGCGTGGCATTTACTCAAATATATTATGTGAGGTTAGTATTTTATCATCATTCAGAGCAAAATTAATGAAATACATGATTTATTACAGTATCCGCAGCTTAATTAGAACAAACTATCATTACATACATTTTCCATACAACCCCATTGTCCATTGCAGAATATGGTACGTGGTGCAAATGATGTCATTATGAATGTTCATTTCATTTTCGCACACAAGTAGAGCCACGCCATTCGTTTTTCGTTATATTCTCGTACATAATGAGCGGAGTTATAGTGCGGTTGATTTGTCAACCTTAACTGTCATGTTAATATATAACCTCCTGATACATATTAAAATTTTACTGCAACGGAAGTAGAATTACTAGGCACTTACTTACAATCGCAATCATTAACATCGCAGTATAGTAAATGAAAAAGTACAATAACGCGTAAAAAGTAATAAGTGACGGATAGATGAAGATGATACTCGCAGAATACGTAACCATAACTATCCAATTTTACTCCAATTATGTTTCAATTCTTTAAATTATGGTTTGAATAATTTTAAAAAATTTTACATACTCTAAACTATTTATTTTAAATAACCATGTATAACACAATAACACATTTATGTATTTCTTATAAGAAATCATAATTAATAGTTCATTAATGTCTAATAGATGTTGCGAGCAATCTTTCGTAGTTCTCCTGTAACATTACCATGGCATATTCAATATCTCAAGCTATTTTACTACCTGTAAGCATTAATCTCCAGGTTGCCTGTCCAATGTTTGGAAAGGGCTAACGGTTGAGAACGTGTTTTCAACTGGCCCATATATTTAAATACAAAGGTAGAAACCAAAATTTCAATAATTTTATAGTTCAGAATAGGGCTTATCGATCTCTGAAATAAGAAATCTATCTCTAATCATAAAATGGAATCTATTTATCGCGATTGATCGATTTTATCGATTTATTGCAAATTTTGAAATGTAACATGATTAATAAATCGATTATGTTAAATGATTGATGTTCAATAAAAAATAAGATCAAAAGATCAATTTTGATCGATAAAATCGAAGCACAAAAAAAAACTTGATTTCATTATGTTTAAAATTTATACATGTTATAGGATAATGGAAAATTTAAACCATAATTATATTACACTAGTCAGGGTTAGGTTAATAATAGAGAATTGGGCATAATACAGTTCCGGTTCGGATCACGACCACACAATATAAAATCAATAATAATAAAATTTTGAATTTTGTATACAAGAATGATATATGTAGTTATTGTTGGACTCACCAAAATTAATTTTGATGTACAGGTATATATATATATATATATATATATATATATATATATATATATATATATATATATATATTATATATATATATATAGTCCAACTTGTGAAATGGTACAATGTTATGAGTCTCTGTCCGTTGAGTGCTTAGAGGTTAGAGATTTTTACCGATTTTAAATCAATAATTTCATTTAAATCGGGGCGAAAAATCTTATTTATCACACGTCCAGAAACTGTTTAGCGAATATACGCAATTAGCAAGCCTCGCCTTCGGCACAAAAGTACAGTTTCTAGCCTAATGATTCAAATAACTACATATATCATTCTTGTATACAAAATTCAAAATTTTATCATTATTGATTTTATATTGTGTGGTCGTGATCCGAACCGGAACTGTATTATGCCCAATTCTCTATTATTAACCTAACCCTGACTAGTGTAATATAATTATGGTTTAAATTTTCCATTATCCTATAACAAGTATAAATTTTAAACATAATGAAATCAAGTTTTTTTTTTGTGCTTCGATTTTATCGATCAAAATTGATCTTTTGATCTTATTTTTTATTGAACATCAATCATTTAACATAATCGATTTATTAATCATGTTACATTTCAAAATTTGCAATAAATCGATAAAATCGATCAATCGCGATAAATAGATTCCATTTTATGATTAGAGATAGATTTCTTATTTCAGAGATCGATAAGCCCTATTCTGAACTATAAAATTATTGAAATTTTGGTTTCTACCTTTGTATTTAAATATATGGGCCAGTTGAAAACACGTTCTCAACCGTTAGCCCTTTCCAAACATTGAACAGGCAACCTGGAGATTGATGCTTACAGGTAGTAAAATAGCTTGAGATATTGGATATGCCATGGTAATGTTACAGGAGAACTAAGAAAGATTGCTCGGAACATCTATTAGACATTAATGAACTATTAATTATGATTTCTTATAAGAAATAAATAAATGTGTTATTGCGTTATACATGGTTATTTAACCTTTAAATGCTCACATGGCGCCTGGTAGGCGCCAAACAAAGTTTCAGTTGAAATATAAATTCATTAACATACTTACATATTTGTGCCTTGTATTCCTCAGGTATATATTTGAGAATAAAATCAGCGACATTAACTTTATTTATTTTCAGTATTCAAGCTTATATAAATTTATAAATAATATTGCGCACGGTGTGGCGTCTCACAGACGCCATGCGAGCAGTTAGGTTCCTAATTTTTTCTGGGTAAGTACCTGTTTATCTTTGCGGGTTTAGAAACAGGCTTACCCGTATTGTTCTTGCATTTGCGTTAGTAGGCTACAGTCTTTTGTGTGATCAACATGGCGACATCAAGCAACAAAAATTTGTTGCTAACTGAGGATCAACTTCAACGCCTTATTCAAGATGAACATTTTTACGACTTTTTTGATGATGAAAACGGTGTAAGTGATATTGATTCGGATCATGTAAGCGTCGACAGTCAAGATAACAATTCAATAATTGAAACTACCGATAGCGATGAATATTATAGTAATAGTAATATCACACTTGATGGCGATATTTTCCTTGGTACGTTTTCTGGTTCCTATTTTTGTGAAATGTATATCATAGTATATTTTTTTGAAGGGAAATATAAAATTACAAAATGACTGAAATTACCACCACCAACTTCAAGTACTAGAAAACACAATATAATTTCCCATTTGCCTGGTACTAAAAAAGAGGCAAAAAATATAAAAGACGTACATGAAATATTTTGTCTTTTTTTATGATTTTGTGATTGAATTATTAGTAGAAAATACAAACATATACATACAAACCAAAGTACTTCCTAATTTTGAAAGAAGAAGGGATGCAAAACCCGTTACATGAAATAAAAGCTTTTATTGGGCTTCTTATTATAGCAGGTGTGATGCGTTCATCGCATCTGAATTACCAAGATTTATTTTCTAAAGATGATTTCGGGGGAGAATTTTTCTACAAAACTATGAGTTATCAAAGATTTTTATTTATTTTACGCTGTATTAGATTTGATGACATTCGTACGCGTGACGAACGTCTACTCAATGACAAACTAGCGCCGATTCGAGATTTGTTTGATAATTTAGTTTTCAAATTTCCGAGGTTCTTCTCACCGTCTGAGTATGTGACCATTGACGAGCAATTAGTGGCTTTTCGGGGACATTGCCGATTTCGCCAGTATATTCCATCTAAGCCAAATCGTTATGGGATCAAGTTATTCGCCATGTGTGATGCGAGAAACTTTTATACAGTAAATATGGAAGTTTATCTGGGTACACAACCTGAAGGTCCATACAAAGTCGGTAACACTCCTGAAGAAATTGTTGTCTGATTGCTAAAGCCTATAGATAAATCGGGAAGAAATATTACTACCGATAATTGGTATACCAGCATTCCACTATCAAGCCGCTTATTATCTCAGCATAATATAACAATGGTCGGGACACTACGTTAAAACAAAAAAGAAATTCCACCTGAATTTTTGCCTAATAACGGAAAAGAGGTCAGAAGTACTACTTTTGGATTCACTAAAACAACAACCTTATTGTCCTATACACCAAAAAAATCAAAATCTGTTTTATTGCTATCGACAATGCATCACAATGATGCAATAGATATTGAAAGTGGCAGCGCTAGAAAACCAGAAATATGAACTTTCTACAATATGACAAACGGTGGAGTATACACTACAGACAAATTGTGTGCCACATACAATGTAGGCCGAAGGACAAGAAGGTGGCCGTTGACTCTCTTTTTCCATCTTACAAATATTTGTGCTCTGAATGCGTATATTATTTATAATCATAATAACCCTAACACAAAGATGGAACGTAGAAACTTCCTCAAGTTATTAGGGAAAGAACTGGTGAAACACTATCAGATAAACCGTTTGGAGTGCCCACAAGTTCCAAGAAAGATAAGAAAATTGATTGATGACAGTATTCAGCCCCAACAAGAAGAACCAGAAGCAACGACAAGTTCAAGAAACAGGTGTTATTTGTGTTCAAGGTCTAAAAATCGACACTCTAAACAAATATGTTCTGAATGCAAAAAAAATATTTGTTCGGAACATATGAAAAAGTTATGCAATGAATGTTATAATTCATAGATTATCATGGATATTTTATGTTATTTCATAATATTCTTTGAGAGTTGAATTTTTGATTGTAATTTTCCTATTACTATAGTAAAATAAAATATATGAAAACAAGTGTTTTTATTTTAAATATTAGTACAAATAGTGCAAATAAGCAAAATCTACGAATATATATACTTATCCCACGGTTTATTCGGAGCCTATCTTATTTATTTTTCTAATAAAATGGAGCCAAAAAAAAGTTTGGACCTTGGTGCCAAAAGCACCTTTAAATATTTAACATAATCATTTAGTAAATTTAGTGTATCTAGGTTTTCCTATTTGTCATAGCTCCTGTGCTTCTATATGCGTACATGATCTTTACAGTTTCCTTTCGTATTTTGTTAGTTTTTTTTCGAAAAACAAAAAGTTTTGAAAATGGTCTTAAATATTGAGTAAAAGCTAAAAATTTGTGCTAGCCCTCATCCGTCAATAAACGGAACTACGTCGGACGAAGCAATGAGATTAGTATGTTGACCGATAGATGCTACTGTAAGTTTATAATTTGTAAGATAAATTTGCATCATGATTCAAAAAATGACGTCTTATATATCTTTCTATCCATAGTTGCCAAATCTGACAAAGTTACATTCAAGTGTTACATGATTTCATTCCAGTAAAATTAATTAAATTAAAAATATTATTACATTTGAAATTCATTTAATTTAATTATAATAAATACACTTTGTTCTTTTTAAACTATAATAAATTCTTTCAAGAATTCAAATAAAAAATGTCAAATATTGCAATCATAAATTTAACATTTTTAAAAGTTTTACATAATAATTAATTCATATTTTATTTAGCACATATTTGCACTAGACGTGCATAATTTGAATAGATAATTGTTACTCGTAGTACCAAGCATTTGGCACTATTAACTAAGTATGTAAGTTTTTTACCGATCATTCACAAATTGAATTACAAATTTATATTACTGTAACGTTTTTCGTTTTTCTGGAAGTGTGTAGGATTTAATCACAAAAATAACTTACAACTATTTATGTTATTCGAAATTTAAATTATTTATTTAATGAATTAAAAATAATAATAAATAAAACTATTTAAAACTAATTAACACTAGAACAAAACTTAAACACTACTTATAAATATACTGAGACTAATTTTATTTATATCACGTTCACTAGAACTGTTACGATATTTATGTAACCGCGTCCGAATTCGACTGTCAACTAACTCCCTCAAGCCGTCTGCTCCCGCTTTTATATTGCCGTCCGACTTCTCGAATTTTCCAGAACTTCCCAGAATCTCCCCCTCCAACCGAACGCTCAGACATTCGAGCGAGCTCTATGCATTTGGGTGGTCTCGCGGCAACGCTCTTGTTCCCGAGAAGGTTTCTGGAACGTTCTCGGTTCTCGAGAAGATTTTAGAACGTTCTCGACTGATTAGCTTTATATTCGTTACACTGCCCCCTCCTTAAAACTGTTTCGTCTCGGAACAGATGTTGCCGAGTTGCAGAGAAGTTATGACGAAATTTGCAGGTCGAACCCTTAATGCATCCTGATGTCCTAAAGAAGTAACAATCTACAGTGCGATCAAATTTTGTACTTCCTTTGGGGCCAAAGCTACAAACAAGAATTTCAATTCCTGTGCGGTGGAAAAGAATTTCTAACATATTCCTAATTATTCCCCACTCTAACTCATCTACTCCACAACCCAATTTGGGTACAGCCAGCTTCATAATGTCGTTATTTAAAACATGTTCTCGCAAATCGGTTAGTGTCTCCCATAATGTGCGATAGGTGGGCTTCTGAAATGATCGTGACTTGGTGACTAAATAGTAAAGGTACCGTTTGTGTTCCGAGTTGTCTCGCAGTTGTAATGTTCTTCCAACAGATGGATGTTGATTGGCCAGTAGCAATTCCTCGGGACATGTTTAAATCTTTATGACCGGTGGAATATTTCTTCATGAAGTCTTCAAATGTTAATTCAGGTTCATATTCTTGAACGCAGCGAACATTTGCTGCACAAACATTATTAACTTCATGGTTATTTCCAGAAAATGGAGCTAATCGATTAAAATGGACTACTTGCGGCTTCCCAGTCGGTATTTTCCTAATAATAATAGATAACGTCATTTATCCTCTTCATCACTACATAGGGTCAATTCCAACATGTTTGTAACTTTAGTGATAGACCACGACGCTTCTGTGGATTATATAACCATACCGATTCTCTAGGTTCATATCCTCCCTTTTCTGCCCTGATGTCATAATGATCTTTTATTTTGTCGCTTGAAGTTTGAATGTTTGAACGAACTTGTTCGTGAATGTCGTTAATTCTTCTTCGTAAACCGGTGACGTAATCTCCCCAGCTAGATCTTCCCCGTGTTTACAACCAAATTTCAAATCGCACGGTAACCGCAACTCACGTCCGAATAAGATATTTGCGGGTGTTTGTCCTGTTGTTTCATGCACAGATGAACGATATTCCACCAAAAACATATGCAGATCTCAGTCTCTTTGGTGGTTAGAGACAACTTTTGACAGATATCTGTTGATCGTTCTATTCATTCGCTCAACCATGCCGTCCGACTGCGAATGTAATGCAGTTGTTCTTGTCTTATAAATGTCCAATATTTTGCAGATATCTTGAAATAAGACAGACTCGAAGTTTCTTCCCTGATCGGAGTGTATTTCGCGCGGTACTCCAAATCGACATGTACATTCGTTCTCCAATACTTCAGCGACGGTGATTGCTTCCTGGTTGGGTAGAGGGTAAGCTTCAACCGACTTACTGAAGTATTCCATGACGACTATTATATACTTGTTGCCGTCATCAGTTTCTGAAAATGGTCCAACCACGTCAATTGCAATGCTTTCAAATGGGCTTCCTATGTTGTACTGACGCATTGGGGCTCTTCGTTTCCTACGTGGCACATTACTTGCAGCGCAAACTACGCATTTCTTGCACCACTCTTTAACATCTTTTTTACAATTTAGCCAGTAAAATCGTTCTCTCAACTTCTCAGAAGTCTTGTTGACTCCAAGGTGTCCTCCAGCAGATCCGGCGTGGATCTCTTTTAATACTTCAGGTACCCTGTTCTTAAGGATTAGTAATTGATTTCTCTGCTCAATACCTTCCGCATTCTCCAAGACACGTTTTAAGAGACCCTCTTCAATTATTAAAGAATACCATTACGATTTTACATTTTAGGAGCATGGTGTAACATCTTGCCAAATTGGTTTGTCTCCGTTTTTCTTCCATTTCATTATAATTTTTAAATTCAGATAGTTTTTCTGATCTTTTCGCAATTCTTCCGGTTTCCATTTATCATCGACTACTGTTATTCTTAACGCAGCAGCCTTCTTCTCTTCTACTCGGCAACAATGCTTGCATTCTACGGAACACGGTCTCCTAGAGCGTTACGATGGCTAGGTCCCACTCGATGTTCAATGATAAAATCATTATCCTGCAACCTTTCGATTCATCTGGCTACCTGAAGTTCTGGATTCTTGAATTGTAATAACCATTTCAAGGCAGCATGATCAGTTCTTATCAGGAATCTTCTGCCGTATAAATATTTGTAGAAATGCTCAGCGGACTTCACAACTGTCAATAGCTCTTTTCGGGTGACGCAATAGTACCTTTCCGGTTTCGACAGTGTTTTACTGAAGTAGGTAATAACTTTTTCACGGCTATTTTGTACTTGAGAAAGGACGCATCCAAACTCAACATTGCTGGCATCTGTATCCAGAATATTTCCCTTCCTGAAGAGGATAACATAAGACTGGCGCGGTCATCAGAGAATGCTTAAATTTTTCAAACGCTGTTTGACAGTCATTTTTCTAAGCAAATCTTCTACCTTCTTCAGTAAGCCGTGTCAGTGGTTTGACAATATTGGCAAATCCCTGTACGTATCGCCGATAGTAGGTTCATAAACCAAAGAAACTTTCTAATTCATGTTTGTCCTTTGGTACTGGCCAGTCCTTTACCGCTTTTATTTTCTCTTCATCCACTGCAATTCCCTTATCAGAAACCACAAGCCCAAGATAATGCACTTTCTCCTGGAACAGATGACACTTCTTCTGGCTGAGCTTCAGATTTGCCTGTTTTAATCTTTGAAAAACTTCTTTCAAATTCTTCCTGTGATCTTCGAACGTTTTTCCAACCACAATAATATCATCGAGGTACACCAAACAGATTTTCCATGACAGCCCAGCTAACACGGTTTCCATAAGTCGTTCAAATGTTGCAGGAGCTTTGCGGAGTCCAAATGGCATAACTGTGAATTACCAAAGTCCTGTTTCGATAGTAAAAGCTATCTTTTCACGGTCCTTCGGTTCCAAGACAACTTTCCAGTATTCGATTTTTAGGTCCAACGTAGAAAATATTTTTGATAAAGCAAACAAGTCCAGTGTATCGTCTATTCGGGGAAGTGGGTAACTATCCTTTTTCGTTACGTTGTTAAGTTGACGGTAATCTACACAGAATTGGGTGGAACCATCCTTTTTCTTCACTAATACTACTGGTGAAGCCCATAGACCACTTGAAGGTTCAATCGCGCCTTCTTTCTTCATTTCTTCAATTATCCTTTCAGCTTCTTCACACTTTGTCAGTGGTAATCGTCTTCCTCCTTAACGGATGGGTTTTGCATCACCAGTATAGATTTTATGCTGGACAAAGTTCGTTCTGCCCTTGGATTTCTTGTCATATTTAAAGATATCTTGGTATTTGCTAATTAAGTTTTTCGCTTTGATTTTCTCGACAGATGTCAGTCCGTGAAAAGATGTTGATATTTGATTGAGTAAAGTTTTCGGAATCTTGCTAGTTAGAGATTTCTGAGCTACCATTGTTCTAATAATCGAAGATACGGATGTACATTCCCCTACTATAGTGCCTTGTTTAATTGTAACTGGATACTTATTTATGTTCATTATTCGAACTGGTATTATCTTGTTGGCCTTTACTAGTGACTTTTCAATCATCACTCCACGACCAGTTTCTTCATCATTATTTCGGAGTTCCAACATGGTAACATTTTCTGCATAAAATTTTTCGTCAAGCTGTGCTTAAACAATTGTCTCACGTTGCTCCGGAAGTACCGAAGTACTTCGTACTCTCGTGGATGTAGTACGAGTTCTTCATAATTTACCACTATTACGTCGTGCTTGAGATCCAGTTTAAAACCATATTTTTCCATAACGTTTATTCCAAGAATAAAGTCATCTTCGATTTAGGCTACAACACGCGATGTTTTTTTTTTTAATTTGGTATTATTTTCGGGTTTCTAGGATCACTAGTACCCCGGTACATTAAATTTTACAGTTTGTATAAAAGCTGTGTATCTTTTAAGTAATTTATAACATGTTCTTTCATTTTGTTCTCATTTGACAGAGCATCTCTTAAGTTATTAGGTATGTTATGTTTCAGTCTTTCTTGGGTATATTTGTTACATTTAATCATTATGTGTTCCACTGTTACCGGTAAATTGCACTTATTACATATGAGGGGGTTTGTTGTTTTCTGTTTTTCGGCGTTGTCCATGCTGTCGTGTTGTCTTTGATTGCCCTTAGTTTGTTGTTTGTTGTCTGGATCCATTTTTCACGCCATTCTTCCTTGATTTTGTTCTTTATGGTACTTTTAAAATCATCTGCTGGTATTTGAATATCTTCTGTTGTTCCTGTGGAGGTTGCGTTCTTCGCTGCTTCGTCTGCTTCTTCGTTACCCTTTATTCCCTTATGTGAGGGAATCCACATGATAGTGACTTCTTTTCCATTATTAATTGCCTCGTTGATGTTATCTTGGATATCTTGAATGTTTTTCTTCTTGTTGTAGATATCTGCGATACTTTCTACGGTGCTAGCTGAATCTGTGCAAATTATAGAGTGTTTGTAATTGTTCCGGAGAATATAAAATTTGTACCAAGCTCTCACAAATTTTTATTATTTTCGTTGAACATTTATTTTGTTACGATAGGAGGTGTCGAATAATACATAAAATGCTTTTGATTTTAATAATTATTTATATTATATATTATATCATATAACTTCTGCTGGCGTCTCTTTCCAGAATTCAACATAAACAGATCAACAAACAGGGGCATCCGAATAGTGCTGCCGTCTGTGTCCCGTTAAATTTTGAATTTTAAATCAATTTATTATATTATTGAGAGTTTTTGTATTATTTTAATTTAAAAACAAGTATTGTAATTATAATTATCAATAATTATTTTGCTCATCATTTCCATACGTACATTTAAAAAATAGAAATAAAAATTAATACCCACTCTACGAACAAAAAACATATCCTGTATATATTTCTTCTATAGTTATTTGAAAATTGAGCACAATTAATTTTTGTCGTAACTCGAGATGTTGAAACAAAGACGAGGCAAACACCAAATCTTGTCTCCTCTAATTCAAATATCAGCATGGCGCCGTTTTATAACAAAATTGGTTAAGTTTAGTTTCGAATGAACCATGGAACAAGTATTTATGTTCTTAATATATGGCCATTTGAACCACTTTGGTTTAACTTTTAAGCTTAGCTTTACATCGGCTTAAAATTTGGTTTGCTTTGCACCGTAATTATCAAAATGACATTTCTTTAGTTTAGTTAAACCGTGCATATCTATGGTTTAGTGAAAATTTGTGTTTAAGTTCTAGTTGATTCGTTGTGTCAATACAAAAATTATCAATAATGGAATTCATAAATTTAAATGAAGTAGATGAAAATGATTTTGTTGATCTTATGGAAATTGATTTTATTATAAATGGCTTGCCCAGGCGAGTATATGAGAGAGCCAATCAATTTCACGAGTTTGATGATTTTGAGTTTTATGCAAGATTTCGTTTAAGAAAAAACACCGTTTTACAACTATTAGCTGAAATAGAACAAAGAATTGAATTTCCGTATAATATTTAGATATTATATTTATATTATAGTTATTCAAAATTTCAAAGTTAATATACATAATATGTTTTAGCAATAATGTATTTCACCCATCAATCAATTATTGATTTGCTTGAGAGTGTATGCAACAGGCGGACATTTACTATCATTATCTGATTTTGGAGGAGTACATGTTTCTAGTGTATCTAGAATAGAAGTACGTGTGTCGGAAGCAATTGCAGAACTCGTGCCACTCTGTATAAAATTTCCATCAACTCCTAAACAAATACAGAAGTCGCAAAATGCATTTTATGATATTGCATCTTTTCCTAGAGTCATAGGTGAATTAGGTACGTAATAATAAAGTTTTAATATATTTCAAATATATGTAGATATTAATTAATTTCATAATATATTTGCAAATGGTACACATATACGTATACAATCACCGGGTGGTGCCGATGCTGAAATTTTCAGAATCAGAAAGTCTTATTTTTCTGTAAATGTACAAGTAATAGGAAATGCTAATTTGGAAATTATTGATATAGTGGCACGTTGGCCTGGTTCAGCACATGACTCGACAATATCCAATAGCAGTAATATTAGAAGACAATTTGAAATGAATTTGTACCCAAATTCAACATTATTACTCGTAGGTAAAATTAGTATTTATGGAATTTATTTTTTGTCCGTACTTGAATATTTGAAACTTGCTTTACATGCGATGAAGTAGAAAAGATATCAGATCTAAATTAAAAGTGAAACTGTAAATCATTACTACAATTACATAATACACACAATTTAATTTTTTTGTTAAATTACGAATATGTGTCGTTATCTAATTATTCTGAGCAGTTTCCCTAGGATAAAAAAAACGCTTTAATACAAGATCATCTTGTTTTTAATAATCGTCTTTACATTCTGTAAACTTACTTTAGAACACTATTTAAAATTAATAACGAATTGTAGGTGATAGCGACTACAGTGCAAAGCATTATCTACTGACACCATTACTAAATCCAATAAATGAAGCTGAACTCGTACGAAAGTTGAAAATATTTTTGGAGTATGGAAAAGACGTTTTCCCATTTTGGCGTATGGATGCCAATTGAAGTTACAAACAACTTTAACCCTTATAATTTAAACTGCTGTTTTGCACAATATAGCACGAAATAAAGAAACTGATAAACCACCTCATGACGATGATAATAATGTTAACCAACAACAGCAATTAATAAACGATGGCCAAATACCAAATTTTATAAATATCCAAACTCCAAGGTAATCCGGCGCTGGTTTTCATGCCAGAAGAAATTTAATTGATAATTTCTTCGCTTTGCTGTAATAACTATTATAGGAAAACATTATGAATCATTTTTTGTATAACTGTAACACTCGGAAAATAAATATTTGAACGTCGAAGAATTTTGTTTTATTTTAAATAATAATATATACCTAAGCCATCAAACCACCTAGGCCAAATAACTATTATTTTATTTGGATTCTATTGCACACAAATTAATTAATGTTTAAGTATTTTGTACTGTAGTAATAAATTAAAATCAAATTTTCTAAACAGACGCATACATTTAGTTATATTATACTTCCAAATAAATACATGTTTTATAAAAATATATTCAAAGAGTAACTTATATAAAATATTACTTTCACTTAAATTCAGATATTATTCTAATAAAAATAATAAAATAATAATATATCAAGAAGAGTAAACAATTATTTATTACTGGTATTTGCATGTGAGAGAGACTTCAGTTTTTCTTCCTTTATCTCTATATCTAATAATAACTATTTGTGTCTTAATAAATATTCTTCGGTTTTTTGCACTTGTTCCTGCTCTTCCCTTTCACGGCGTTTATTTAAAGCTTCTACCATTACTTTAAAATATTTTTCTTTAGCTTCTCCTACTTCTTTATATATATAATAAATTATCTTTACTTTGAGAAGTTTTTGTTGCTGGACGACGTCGCTTTAACCATGTCATGATAAAGCAAGGTTGTATGTTTCATCATTTTTAATTTCTTCAGTACCTCCTCCTATTATTCAGTGCAAGGTTTCCTTCAGCAGCTAATTTTCTAGTTTGTTTTTTAATATTTTCGTAAAATTTTCTAAGTGCTTCTGCTGTTCTAAATAAGCCTAAAATAAGCAAGATTAATAAAATACTACAGAAAATCAACCTTACTTCATTCATTACCGGCAACTGAATTGAATTCTTTGTCTATTTCATCCCACGTATCATATTTTTCACGCCATGTACTAACAGTGTCGTTTTTTTGTTTTCCAGTATATTTTTGTATATTGTTCCCGAGCTGTGCTGTCCACCGACCGACACCCGCCACGCCAGCCATCGGCCGTCCGATCGCTGCCCGCGCTGTTATTGCTGGTGCGAGGGGCTCGCTATACCAGCCGTCACCTGAGGGTAGTCACTCACATGCCATCATACACTACATAACTCAGGGAGGAATTGCTTCCTCCTTGGCATCACCCGTCGACTGTCATCACGGTGTTTTAGGGGCTTACGTGTCATAAATTAATACAACAACCGAGGTTGAGGAAAAACATTAACCAGCACCCGAGAATGTCGAAGGCCAAGCGTCAAGTGTCGAAGGTAGTTGACAGGGGCGTATCGATAAATTTGTGTTTCTCGAAGTAAATTACTAGAAACCATCGAAAGTAGACTGATACTCTCACCATATCAACAAGAATTCGATAAACTCCAAGAATCAATTTAGCTGTAGCATTCCGTTACCTTAGTAACATAGATTCACATTTTTATTCGTTGCCGATTACAAATAACGGGAAGCCAACCCTGTTTGATATTGTGTTGCAATGACGAGATCTGACAGTACGGAAATATTTGTATCATCTTTCTTTAAGTAGATCTCGCGGTGATTTAGTGTATCCATTTTATTATTATTAGTACATTTTGAAGAAATTACATACTCGACGTAACATTTAGTAAAACTACAAGACGTAAAATTACGAGGGAGAAAAAGTAAAGAGATCTTATTCCGTCTCTTTCTCACCCACTAAGGGCAGACTATAGCTTTCTCAGTCGAATTAGAACACAAACCAGAGCATCGGATGCACTATCACCATGGGTAGGAATTCCCATCAGAATCCAACGAACGAATCAACATGCATGAATTTCACCCCGCCAAGTCACTCCAAATTTTTTTCACTCCGGTGGCACTCGATTGTCTTCACGACGTCTCCAGGCGAGCCGCTGGTCCACACGATCAGTACCGCAGCGCAGCCGTCACCGTTCCTAGCCGGCAACCAGGCAGACGACCTGCGTTTCCGTTTGTCGGAAGACTTGCCGCCGTCACCGTTCCCGGGCTGTGCTGTCCACCGGCCACGGCCAGCCATCGGCCGTCCGATCGCTGCCCGCGCCGTTATTGCTTGTGCGAGGGGCTCGCTATACCAGCCGTCACCTGAGGTTAATCAATCACATGCCATCATACACTACATAACTCAGGGAGGAATTGTTTCCACCTTGGCATCACCCGCCGCCAGTCATCACGGTGGCAATCGGTGATCTTTGTTTTAAGTTTCAGAAGTCCGACGCCGCTCGACCTCTTCACACAGATACCGCTACTGTGGGCGATAACCAACCGTCTGCCAAAGCGCGGTTGCTTGAGGGTTCAGAGGCACCCTCCGTACCTGTTCGTAGGAGTTGAGAGTCACCCGTCAAAGACTGAAGCCGCAGTCGCAATGGTCCTATCGACCCGCTCCAACTGCTTGACCGATGCTTTATATATATTTTTTGTATCATGTTGTCATGTTATGTCCGATTTTCTTATTGAGAATTCCTTTGCCTGTGTGTTTTCTGTGGTTTTCCTCAGGTGTTAGGTAAATACCAGAGGATTATGTATCTCCTCAGCCGAAATAAAAAAATAGAGTGTGTTCTTAAGACCGCACGGCAGAAGTGAAAACTTCATTGGCAATCGCAATCAATTTATATATATATATATATATATATATATATATATAGTAAATAATATTATGCATTATGTAGTATTATTATGGATCGTATTAATAGAATAAATTAGAAACAAGTCAGAAATTAAAGTTATTATTTATTTAATTCTATATAAATCAAATTATTTATTTTCGTTTTCGTATTCAACAAAGGATACAATAGGTTTGTGATAACTAAAATAAGAAATAAGTAACAATAACAATAATTATGTTTTTTTAAATGTTTAATGTTTATAATGTTTTTTTAATATACAGGCTGTTAAAAAAGTTCCGGGACGGTGAAATATCTCGAGAAAAACACATCGAATCAAGAAACCAAAAAAACACGTGTTTCATATTTTGCAAAAACCTATCTAAGCACACCAATCACAAACCCCAAACCCCACCCCCAGGGGGTGGGGCGGGGGGCAACGTTGAAACCTTAAATGGGAACCCCCATTTTTATTACAGATTCGTATTCTGCGAAAAAAAAATAAGTTAATTTTATCTGAAACTTTTTTTCCAATTCGGAATAGATGGCGCTCTAAACGCAAAAATAAGTTTTGACATGATTCTGAAAGAAAAGTAAAAAACGGTCTAATATCACAATAAATAAACATTGAATCAAATAAAAAAATCAACATAATCACAAGTAGCCACAAGCCTTTTTTTTGCAAAATATGAAACACGTGTTTTTTGGTTTCTTGATTCGATGTGTTTTTCTCGAGATATTTCACCGCCCCGGAACTTTTCTAACAGCCTGTATAATATTAGCACGATAATCCACTAACTACATATACTAACCTCACAATGTATATCAAATAATTGTTAAAATAATTATTATTACGTATCAATAATAACTATTAAATAATTTATAATAATTAATAACAATTATTATGTATTAATTGAATATACTAAATACAGCGACACAGCAGCGAAGAGCAGCTGACTGTATCTTTCTCGCTCGGGTACACTCGGCGGTCCCGAGTTCACCCGATCGAGCCTTTCACCTCAGAGCGTGACGGATCATCCTAACTTACTATATACGAAAAAATGTGTGTGCGGTGCGCCAAAAGAAGTTTTCACTTCAACGCTCGGGTACACTTGGCGGTCCCGAGTTCGCCCGATCGAGCCTTTCACCTCAGAGCGTGACGGATCAGCCTAACTTACTACCTACGAGAAAATGTGTGTGCGCACCGCACACACACCGCCAAAAGAAGTTTTCACTTCAATAACATTTATTCAGTACAATGTTTAAATTCCCTACTTCCTCATAACCTATCATATTCACGACTTCAAATTAAAGAATCTGGTTAATATAAAAATAAAATAAACACAACGTAACTTAATGGGTCCTAAATAATTTGAAATAATAAATTTTAATAATAGACAAATGCCGCGTCACAATATATAATGTTTACTTACCTTTTTCACAAATAATATGCACTTTTCAGCATCAAAATATGTAATTTTGACAAACGTCAAAATAAAAACTACAAAATCCTGCAATACTTAAGCACAAAATGTTACTAGAATGTTATGAAAAATGTATTCTGTTATTGCATAGAAAATCAAAATAACATTATATTTATAACGTGTAACCATTATTCATAGTTATGAATAGCAGCTAATAATTTTCGAATTCAATTACAGCTTATCTAAAAATTTTGTCATGACTTCTTTAAAGTCTTTCATACTTTCCTTTTGTAATTTAATAATTTCTTCATGTCGTCTTGCTCGTTCCTTATATCGTTGTTCTATATATGTAAGAAGTGTGTTATTATATTTTTGCTTCTTTCAAACCGGTTCTTCCCGGTGCTTCCCCACTACAATTATCACCCATGTTGTCTTTTTGTCTCATGTACAAATTTTTTAACTGTTTCCACTTGTTTATAATTTGATTAATTGTGTAGTTATAACCGGCTTTGTTTAATTTGGTTGATATTATTTTCCAAACAGTTTCGTTTTTTGTTTTGTTGTCACGAAATAGTAATTCATTTTCTTTATATTTGTGAATTAAGATTCGTGTTGCATTGTCACACCAAGATTTAATATTATTGTTTGTTAGTAATGATGGCGATGATGGTTCTTTAGTTCCATTCGAATTAACATGAAACGCTTCTAATACTTTTGGACTAGCAGGAATGCCTAATATTTCGTTAGTTTCTAAAAAGAAAATATTGAACCTTAAAATTAAATATGAGTATGAATGAATATTAAAACAAACCTTTCTTTTCCAATAATACAGTTTTTCCATCTTCTATAATAGCTATAAATTTGTATTCATCGATGTTTATATCCATTTTAAATGTTTTATTTGTGCAGAACATTCTGACAGTTCGTGACAATTGTATAATGGCGCCTAAATTTTGTTGGAGTACATTCGTACCCTACTATTTTGAAGAGTACAGAGAGTAAACGTAAGAGTACGTAGGTACTCTAAATTTTGAAACGTGTATAGAAGAAACTCGCGGAGCATCCTCTTTAGTTTTTGAGCGAAACTTTGCGTCCGCCGGGTACCAGAGTAAGGTTTTCGAACGCACCCCTGGTGCAAATGGCCAATAAATGTAGAAAATTTTAATAGCTATTTACATAACAAGTGCGCGAAGACATACTTTGTACATGAGCGCAATTTTACAGCACTTGCTTCGCTCGTGATTTAATTTGCGCGATTGGTGTAAATGACGTCTTCGTGCACTCATTTTGTGCAATTCTTTTTGTAACGAAAAAATTATATAACCGATAGTGAGAAAAGTTATTAAATCTGAAGCGTGAATTTATACTGACAGGTTAATATGCCATGAATTGACATTTGTTATATTAAAACAAATTGTTTATATTTTCTCGTAAAGTATGTGAAAATATAGCTGATTCAACTGAATATTTACTTTCAAATATACCTTACGAAGTAAGAAAAGCTGCAACTAACGTTGTAAATAATTTAACAGTTTTAATAATGACAATTTAGAACCATAAAAATGGGTGGCAAAATAAAACTTCCTATCGGTGTCCAAGGTAATGTAAACGTTATTTTGAATGATGCGAGTACAAAAATATTATTTCGACGGTGGCTCTGTTCAATATTCATATAATATTAAACATTGCAACCTAAAACACATGATTTAATTTTTTTTTTTTTTTTTTAAAAAGAATACTTGAAAACATTGTTAGAAATTGTAACTTATAGAAACGAATTTTCAACCCAATATAAAAGGCAAACACGAGCTAGCTTAATACAAAGTAGTTTAGTGTAATGCAAGGGAGTGATAAGCATAGTAATGTATTGAAACCAACAATAAAAGGATATGCAAATTATAAACAGCTATTGACGTGTGAGGAGAAGTAAGCGATTGGAAAGAGAACAAAGCCAGGGCAGAGGAACAAATGTGTACAGGGCCAAAAGCATCCAAAAGTATCCTTTTTAAAAAAATACTAGATATAAGCACAATACTAACGAAACTTAACTCAAACAATATCGGGAGTGGGAACGCCCACCTCGGAGAGGATGAGCAACCAGTAATGCACGAATGTAAGCTGAGTCAACAGCAAGGAAGGACAATAAAAGTAAATGAATGTTCAAAGTGATTAGGAAGTGGACGTGAAGAAGAGAATGAAAAAAAATTGATATAGACATTTAGCTAATTGTAGTTTTTAGTTAGTAAGATAAGTAGAGTACACCTAATTTTAGTTTTTAGTTCATAAGATAAACAGAGAATATCTCGGGTATGAACAAAAGGATAAGGGAAAAGGAAGGGCAAGATCACGACAGTATATTCAAAAGAAGCAAAAAAATTCTAAGATCACCAGAACAAAACAAAACAGAGAAAGATAGACGAAGTGAGACGGAAGGAAGTAAAAATATAAGAGAAGACACTATCGATAAAAGGAATATGGATGAACTAAAGCAAATGATGCAAGCAATGATGCTAAAAATGGATGAAAATAATAAAGCAATAAAAGATGAAATACAATCGATTAGAGGAGAAATGAAAAAGAATGAAGAAAAATGGGGAAAAGAGAAGGAAAGATTGATGGAGAGAATAGATATCCTCGAAAGAAACGCAGAAAGATAAGTAAAACAATGAAGAAAGAACAATATTATAATAAAAGAACTGAAGGTGTCCCAACAGACGGAGGAAGTAAAAAAACTGGGTGGAAGCAACATTACGAGTTAAAGTGAACATCAATAAAATAACTATACTGAATAAGAACTCAAACAGGGAAATTATAAGAGCGGAATTACCAAATTGGGAGCAAAAACAAGCGGTCATGAAAGCCAAAAACGTATTAATAAATACCCACATATATATATCGATAATGATCTTACATGGGAAGAACGGAATATACAGAGAGAAATTAGAAGTATTGCAAAAGTGGAAAAGGCAAAAGGAAAACGAGTCAAGATTGGTTACCAAAAAATAACAACCGATGAAGAAGTATATGAATGGGATAGGCAGCTAAATGGAGTCACACCAAAAGCAGGTGATGAACAAAAAAACACATTAAACGAACAGGACAAAAAAAAAACGATTAACAAACGTACAACACACAAGAACGGATATAAAGAAGATAACAAGGCAAGAACAGGTCACGAGTAAGGATGTGAACAAAAAGATATGGAAACTCGCAACTTGGAACGTGAGAAGTATTAACGGTAAAGAATATGAACTAGTTGATGAATTTAATAAGTTTGACATTGATATACTTTGTATAACCGAGACAAAAAAGAAAGGTAAGGGAGAAAAAATAGTACAATACGGACATCTACTAATATACAGCAGAGTTCCCAAAGAAGAAAGAGCAGCAGCAGCAGTCAGTTGCCTAATACATAAAAAGTTAACAAAGTATGTACAGTTTTGGGAGGGATGCACTGACAGAATTATGAAAGTTGAAATTAGAGAACAGAAAGAGCAAACTGAAAGAATAATAATAGTATATGGTCCAGACGAAGACGAAATATTGGAACATAAAGATAAATTCTGGGAGGATTTAAATTTAGTAACAGAAACTAGTAAAGGAGATATATTCTTAGCAGGCGACTTCAACGGAAGAGTCAGGGTAAGGGATGAAAGTACGTTAAATACAATCGGTGTTCATGGTGAAAGTAGACGGAATAATAATGGAACTAGACTAATAGATTATTGTATATTAAATGATTTGGTAATAAGTAACACATTCTATGAACACAAAGACTTTCACAAGTACACGAGACAGGAGACAAAAAAGGAGAATAGGTCAATAATAGATTATGTCCTTGTAGAAAGAAAGAATAAAAAGACAGTAAGGGATTGTAGGGCCAGGCGTGGCCCTGAAATCTTCCGCGATCATTTTCTAGTTGAAGCTAAAATAAAGAAGAAAGGCGTAGATAATGAAGTTAACAAAGAAGAAGTCGAGAAAAAACATACGAGACAATAAAAACGTATAAGCTGAAAAACGCGGAAACAGCTATAGAATACGAAAGGGAAATATCCCGAATAATTGAAACAGATAAATTAAATTGTTTAGAAAAGAACGTCGAAGAATCCTGGAATATATTTAAACAAGTTATCACACAAGTAGCGAAAAAAACCTTCGGAATAAATAGAGCAAGTAACAATAAGAAACAGGCATCCTGGTGGAATGCAGAAATAAAGGGAGAAGTAAAGGAAAAGAAAATAATCTGGACAAAATATCTCAGGAATAGAAATGAGGAAAAACTATAACAATTATAAAAAAAAGCGACAAAAAGTCAAGGAATTAGTAACACAAGCAAAAAATAAGAGCTGGAAAGAGTTCGGAGAACAAATGGAAAATAATAGCAAAGAAAACCAAAAATTATTCTACAAAACATGAAAAACGCTTAGGAATGGTAAAACATACACAACGAAAGCAATCAAGGACTCGGAGGAAACGCTACTAACTGGAGACCAAGATATAATGAATAGATGGAAAAACTACTCTCAAGAGCTTCTGTGTACAAAAGAAGTAGAAAGAGAAAAAATGCCACGATACGAAGAACCAATGATGAGCATTAAAATGTAGAAAAAGCAAGAGAGATACAATTCTATGAAGTACAAGAAGCGCTGCAACTATTAAAGAATGGAAAATCGGCAGGGCATGACAAAGTCACATCAGAAATGCTAAAGTACATGGGTGAAGGAGGCATAGAGATGTTAAGAGATGTATATAATAAGATCTGGACTGAAGGAAAGGTACCAAGAGATTGACAGATAGCCATCATTGTACCGATACATAAGAAAGGAGACGCTAAAGTCTGTAATAATTACAGGGGTATATCTCTACTGAGTACTGCCTTAAAAACATTTGAAAGAATACTAGAAAAAAGACTGCGACATAACATAGAACACACGTTGTCTGAAGCACAGAGTGAATTTTGAAAAGGTCGAAGCACACAGGACCATGTATTTACTATTAAGAACATAATCCAAAAGACTGTAGCTAGAAAATAAAAAACGTACAGGACCTTTATTGACCTAGAGAAGGCGTTTGATAGAGTGATATATATATATATATATATATATATATATATATATATATATATATATGACCTCGACTCTCAAACATGGTTATTTAACATGGAAAATCATAATTTTATAATTTCCTTCTTCCCTAATTATTTTAAGCAAGATAGCTTCAAATAAAAGTTTTAGGACATAAAATACTGCATCTAATCTAATAAACAAAATTAATTTTGTATGCTCCTGAACGGCACAAATTAGATCTGAAAATAACGAAAATAGCCTCAAAACTATCGATTGCCATGGAATTGAAACGAAATTAAACAAATGTTTGACGTTTAATCTGTCAGAATAATTTCTTTACTTATTATGTCATTTAGTTTAACAGATAAAACGTCAAACATTTGTTAATTTTGTTTCAATTTCATGGCTATCGATAATTTCGTTATTTTCAGACAGCTTCAAATAAAAGTTTTAGGACATAAAATTCTGCATCTAATTTAATAAACAAAATTAATTTTGTATGCTCCTTAACGGCACAAATTAGATCTGAAAATAATGAAAATAGCCTCAAAACTATCGATAGCCATGGAATTGAAACGAAATTAAACAAATGTTTGACATTTAATCTGTCAGAATAATTTCTTTATTTATGATGTCATTTAGTTTAACAGATAAAACGTCAAACATTTGTTAATTTACATACATTATAAGGGAATAAAATTATATATTTCTATTATTTAAACTAAAAGTTTGACTCCGGGCCCTAACATTTTTGAGACCTAGACTATTGCCTCTTTAGCCTAGGCCAAAGTCCGCCTATGGTGACGGAGCTGTTAACCAGGACGAAGGCAGGCTGGACGTGGGAGTTAAAGACGACATGAGCTGGCTGAGAGGTTGCATCCTTAAGGTTGCATGTAAAATTGTGCCAAGATGTGTGTACGTTATCAGGGGTGAGATCGTAATTTGTGCGTGCTAGTTGTTCTGCTAAACTGATGTTTTGGTAATGCTGACTAGGTTTGAACTTTGCACATTATTGCTAGTTTGGAGCTGGATGGTGAACGTCTGGTCAAATTTTCCGATAGGATGTCAAACAAGGATCAGATCCAAGGATGAGATCAAGTAGCGACGGCTGGTTACCATGTTCTATCAAAGAATTTTCCCATTCCCAAGAATATTGCCGGAACTGTTTGGGTTGGTTCAGTTTGGGTCGGGTCGGTTCACTTCGGGTCGAATAGGGTTCGGGTCAGGTACCGTTCGGGTTGGACTTGTTCATTTCGTGTCGAAAACATAATTCGCGTTCTATTCCTTAAAATTATAAATATTGGTTTTAAAATTATCTGCGAGTTTTTTATCGATAGCAAAATCATAACAATTTGACTTCCCTATTAATTGCTTTGAATATAATGAACCAACGATTGTATCAGTTTCCATTCTACTTTTTTGGCAAGTTTTTATTAAATTAATGGACGAAAATATTCTTTCTACATTAGCAAACGAGTGAGGTAATAGTAATAAAGAAACTACAAAATTATATAAGATAAGAAACATGAGAGTATTATCAGCAATTATATGATTTATTTCGAACCAAAATTTTGTAACATCATTATTTAAATTTTTAATATCATTCAAATTTCGTAGTGTTGTCTGTAGAAACTGTTAAAATACATAAAATAAAATCACTAAAATTAGGAAATATGTTGTCGTAGGTTGGCAACATTGGTACAGTACAAACAATGTAGCAGTTGCATAGTTGCCAGGCACATTCTACTCAACAAAAGCGTTGCCAGTTAGTCAGCTCTTATACATAAAACTTTAACTGAATACTTTTACTACTCGTAAATCATGTAACATATACATGAACAAATGATAAAATAGTTTTTATATAATTTATAAGTGAATGGAATAAAGGGTTCATTTAAAATAGTGAAAATAATTAAAAGTTGCACCGGCCGCAATATAAATATCACAGTGAAATACGATTATTTTAAGATGAAAATACTAGCCTTATTTATAATTACTATTTCGATTTAACCATCTTTAGGCAATAAATTTAAATAGTTTATAAGTATATTGAACAAACAGCTCGTTTAAAATAGCGAAAATAATTGAAAGTCATACGAATCGCAATTCAAATATTACAGTAAAATATTATTATTTTCATATATGAAAATACTAGTCTTATTTACAGTTACTATTACCGATTTGACCAACTTTAAGCAATCAACTTATATAGTTTATAAGTGTATTGAGCAATCAGATCCTTTAAAACAGTGAAAATAATTGAAAGTCATACGAACCACAAAACAAATATCACAGTAAAATACGATTATTTTAAGATATGAAAACTAGTCTTATTTACAATTACTATTGTTGATTTGACCATCTTTAAGCAATCAACTTATATAGTTTATAAGTGTACTGAGCAAACAGATCGTTCAAAACAGTGAAAATAATTTAAAGTCATACGAACCATAATACAAATATTACAGTAAAATACGATTATTTTAAGATATGAAAATACTAGTCTTATTTACAATTACTATTGCCGATTTGACTATCTTTAAGCAATAAACATGTATAGTTTATAAGTAAATTGAACAAACAGCTCATTTAATATTCTGATTTCTATTTTTTTTATCAATATTCGAACAATTGAAGACAATGATGTTTCGAAAAACTGTGCAATACTTAGCTACAACTGATTATTTAAAAAAAAAGTCACTTGAGAAATTAACTAGCAATAAATTTTCATAACAATCGCAGATATTATATATGACAAGTTTCAAAATTGTTCTCCTTTATGAGATACGTATCAATATTTTTAAATCTGCCTGACAATATTTGTAATAGTGAATCCTTAATCCTTTATGGCGCTTTAGATAGAACTGTTATTATTTGTTTGTAATTGCATTTTAACTGAATAAAAAAGGGTATGTAAAGACATACTTAACGGTCGCCATTATTATATTATTATTCAATTCAATTAATTGTTACATACGTCGAAGTAGTTACTAATTTTGTATAAAATATTTAAGCAATTGTAAACATATTTATTTGATTTTTTTATTGCGACAGTATTTATCGGACTCATGTAGTGAACGGCCACTAGATGATTTCGGATGATTTTGAATAAAGTATGGTATTTAAAGATTATTGTGAGAAAAGTTTATATCGAGATTTTGCCATACATGCACCATATTTGATCCTACTGAATCCAGATAAACATAATTAGTAAAAATGCTGGTTTGTTCATCGGTTAGTCGGTCGTTCGATCTATCTGTAATAAATATAAATATTTTTAGTATTCTACATGTCTTGTAAAACTATTTATTACACAAATATTTGGCGAGACATTTGCAGTCACTAGGTCATAGTTGTCATTTAAATGAAGTGTTATAAAAATTATTATGCAGTGTAGTTTAGTAAATAATAATTTATTGTCTATGTTTATTTGTCTTTTTTAAGGTAGTGTCACTTGGTTACTAGAGGTTAGTTAGTTTTAGTTTATTAACTGTTATCATAGTTAGTATGTCAGTGGCAGTCTGTTGAAGGTCTTCACAATATATGTGACCTGACCTTGACACCAACACAACATTATTTTCCTATCTACAAAGAAGAAATTTATAACATTTGTGTTGATAGATCACTTAAAAGTTACTAAGTGTGTAATGAACGTTTTATAATAGAGTGCAAACGTCAAGATTCTAGGTAAATATTTTATTTACTTTATGTCGACTAGTCAATTTATCCACTCCAATTTTGTAAGAAAGTTGCTAAATCTTAGCAGTATTGTTAGAAATAGTAACTTATAGAAACGAATGTAAAGTCTGTCATATTCACGTTTTATTCACTGTTATTTTTTATTGGTTATTTGCTATAGAATTGAAGCTAAGAATTATTAACTTTCGCCCAGAATTGGATTGATTATTTAACAATATGTTGAATAGAATCATCATGGATATAATATTTATAATTTTCAGCAATTATTTTAATAACATACTTATCTAATGGCATATTTGGAGCTAAACTTAAACAAATTTTGTTACATAACGAAGCCGTTGGTATATTTAATTACGCCATGTTTTTAAATATTCTTTTTTTATTGCTAAAAAAGTTTGAAATCATGTTTTTAGGTTGCAATATTTAATAATATTATGTTATATATATATATATATATATATATATATATATATATATATATATATATATATATATATATATATATATATATATATATGTGGGATTTTTTCCTCCCAGCAGTGAAACGAACATTGCCGTGTAAAGCCGAGCATCGCTGCTCCGTGTTGTGTGAGCAGGCGACGACGTAAAAAGAGAAGAGAATCGCGAGTGAAGAAAAGACGAAACACGGCGGCGCATGACGTTTAAGATATAAATATTGTAAAAGACGTTTTTAAAAGGATTGTTCATACAATTATCATACTATAAAGAGTTATTGTTTGTATTATTTGATAATTAATAATAATTTTGTTACTGTTGAAGTTGAATTTGTTTTCACGCAAGCCATCCTATACCTACAAAAAAATTCAGAAGTGGGATATACCTGATATATAAGATATACCTGATGCCTGATTCCTGTTAATAATCAGTGATACGTGATAAGTGAATAAAACAACTAAACAGATACAGTAAATTTAAAATCAGTGTTCAATAAATGGTGATAAATAAAACGACGCCATAATCAAATTGGAAGAAGCCAGCGAAGAGATTACTGAGGAAGTGAAGCTCAACCTTTATTATTTGGTAGTGCACGGATTCTGCAAGCTTCACAGCACGAACTACGGATTCTTCATTCAGCAGTAGAAGGATTCTACAAGAAACATTTTCAAGCATAGCAAGTAAGATCTTTCCATTTTTATTTATTAAAACTAACTAAACAAAATGCCAAGAAATTCAAGAGCAATTAATGATGATCGAGAGAGAGAATTTTTGCAAAGAGAGTTAGATTTACTTAAACATGAAAATGATTTTTTGAATAAACAATGTTCAAAAAATGCTTGCTCTACTAATTTTTCATTACGAGACCTTGAGGATATTGTACCTAAATTTAATGGAAGCGACATTACTTACTCTGTGGAGAAATGGCTGAATGATATTGAGGAAAATGCTATTTTGTTTGGTTGGACAGATACACATAAGTTAGTGTTAGCTAAAAAACTTTTGAGTGGAACAGCTAAATTATGGTTACAAGGGGAAACCAAATTTCAGTCGTGGCACACATTTAAGGAAGACATAACGGAAGAATTTAGTATTAAAGCTGATAGTAAAGAGATTCACCAATTATTAAACAAAGAAGAGAAAAAGTCACAAGAAAATTTTCATGAATTCATGTTACGAATGAAAGAAATAGGTAAACGCGCAGATCTTACAGAGTCTGTAATTATTCAATATATTATTGACGGAATCGACGACTATGAATCAAACAAAATAATTTTGTATGGATGTAACTCTTTTACTGCCTTTAAAGAGAAAGTTAAGATCTACGAGAAGATAAAAGAAAAAACTAAATCAACACATGGATCGTATAAAATATCTAATAATAATTCACATAGTCAACCCGTTGCTAAAAATAATGTTATGAATAATAATGAACCTAACCGATGTTATAATTGCAGTAAAACAGGACATAAATCGAACGACTGTTTAAATAAAGATAAAGGTTTTAAATGTTTCTCGTGTAATGAATTCGGACATAAAGCGACAAGTTGTCCCAAAAAGAAGACTGAATCTAAATCAAGTAATGAAATTCGATCTAACATAAACCTAGTGTCTACAATTAAAAGCGGAAGAGAATATCATAAAAATATTTTTATTTTAAATCACAAAATAGATACTTTAATAGATACGGGTAGTGCTGTAAATGTAATGAAAGTCAACCTTTATTTAAAGATCGGAGCACCTAACTTGCAAAGGGGAACCAATGTATTTTTCGGAATTGGAAATCATACTATTGAATCTTTAGGCAAATTTTCAACTAATGTAACCATTGATGATTCTATATTTTACACTTGTTTTCATATCGTACCGGAAGAATCTATTTCTGTTGATAGCATTATCGGAAGAGAATTATTACGTGAAGCTGAAGTAATTATCAATGATAAATAATTTAGAATCTCAAAATTAAAGGAAGAAATTAACAACATTATGCTAATAGAACCAGACAAACTAACGGAGTTAAATATTGGTGAAAAACATTTTAAAGAAGAAGATTCTTCTAGTAATCCAGGAAGCGGACAGATTAAAGAAGAAAACAATGGAGGATCAGTTGTGAAGAAGGAATATAAAGAAGAACAAGAGCAAATGGAAGAAGACGATTGTGAAAAAGACAAATCTGGTGCGTTGTCGTCACCAACACTGAAGAAAGATCTAAACATGAAACAAGAAAAAGCTACTGTGAAGAAAGAAGGCGCGATTAAAACCAAAAAAGACCATAGTAATGCCCAGCGCAATAAAGAGGCAAAAATCGCCGAATCTGAGTTAATACGAGATTTAAAAGTGCAACTCAAAAAAGCGCTCAACGAGCAAAAAGAAATTAAACTTCTTCTCAACATGTACAAAGGAGTCAGCAAAGAACAGCGCGACAAAGTTCAGCTCATGGCATCCGAAAAGAAAGTTCGTGCCGAATTAGAAGATCTCTGCCAACAATTAAAGAAAATGCAAGAAACGAGAAGAAAGAAATAAACTAGCGGACGAAGAAGCTCTCCGTAAAGTCATACAACTTGAAATGAGAAAAACAGCAAAAGAACAAATTCTCAAGATTCAACAAGAAAACAGAAAAACGTACAACCGCAAAAGAAAAGAAGTTCACAAATATGAAATTGGAGATTTAGTCTCTATAAAACGCATGCAATTTGGTCCAGGCTTAAAACTTCATTCTAAATATTTGGGACCATACCGAATCACTGAAGTCAAAGCTCATAACCGTTATTCTGTTGAAAAAATTTCAGGTGATGGTCCATTAAATACGTTCACCTCAGCCGATCACATGAAACCATGGGTTCATCCTCCAGGTGATGAAACACCATCTTCCGGGTCGGATGATAAGCAGGACGGCCGATCTGTGGGATTTTTTCCTCCCAGCAGTGAAACGAACATTGCCGAGTAAAGCCGAGCATCGCTGCTCAGTGATGTGTGAGCAGGCGACGACGTAAAAAGAGAAGAGAATCGCGAGTGAAGAAAAGACGAAACACGACGACGCATGACGGTTAAGATATAAATATTGTAAAAGACGTTTTGAAAAGGATTGTTCATACAATTATCATACTATAAAGAGTTATTGTTTGTATTATTTGATAATTAATAATAATTTTGTTACTGTTGAAGTTGAATTTGTTTTCACGCAAGCCATCCTATACCTACATATACCTACATATATATATATATATATATGCATACATATCTTCACGCTATATCCCAATAAATGGGATAGCACGAACCCTAAAATCACTCATAAAACATTCACTCATCACACTCATCAAACAATCAGCTCTCGTCAAATAATCAGCTCTCGTCAAACATTTTCATCCAAACAAACTACTGTGACTTTAACCACATTCATAGATCACTCCATATAAACTCATTCATTTATTACACTCGAAATCATTATCACACAACAAACCTTGAATCACATCATTCCTATTCACTTATCAATCTCTTTCTTCCTTCAACGTACATAACATATGCATAAAATATCTCAAACTACTCACGTTTACTCCTAACAACGAATCTACAAATATTAGAAAAGATGAAAGCGATAGCCTGCACTTGTATATGAAAGAAAAGATAAGAAAGGGAGGAAGCGTCGCCCTGCGCTTGTTTTTGAAAGTGAATTTCACACAATTGCAGATAAACACTCTAATCAAATTACTAAACAACAAAAACTAAAATATAAAATCCTGCGCTTCTCTGAAATCATCAGATTCATTCCGCAATTAATCTTCGCCAAACGTTCCTATCCTGACACACCACTTTAGCTTCATCCACATTCATAATTCCTTTCATACAAGCACGTTTGTTCCTTATACTCGGAAACTTTCGTTCACGCAACAATTCTTCAATCATATTCATCGATTTATTCATAGGTCGCCCACGCAATCTTTCACCCTCAATTTCACCAACATATACCTGTTTCACTAATCTCTCAGTCGACATACGTTCTACATGCTCAAACCATCTCAACTGACTTATACCTAGTTTTCTAACTACATTCTTCTCAATTTCACACTCATCATACACCAATGTATTCCGGACACGATCTCTTCTAGTATAACCACACACACCCCGCAAATACCTCATTTCCACAGTAGTTATACGACATTCATGTTTCTTGATCCACACCCAACATTCACTACCATACCACTAAAACACCATTATACACACTCAATCGAGCATCTCTGGATACATACACATTTCGAACAAAGGTTCCCAGAGCACCCAATACCTTGCATCCCGTAGATACTCTTCTTTTAATCTCACAATCAATACGTCCATCCCTCGAAAAAATACTACCCAAATATAAAAACTCATTCACTTGACCCAATCTCACACCATTCACCGAAAGATTGCAGTCAGACACCAAATCGATCATTTCAAACACTAACACTTTATATTTATCAATCAATTTAAATCTTTTCCTACTTCATTTATACTTAGAATCATTCTTCTCAATTGCTCTTCAGATTCACCCATAAGAACAACATCATACGCATACGCTATACTTATATCTCATTCGATATACCATCTAAGCCAGGCGCTTTACCATTCTTCAGACACATCAATGCAAAACTAACATCACTCTCATCTGTATCCCAATCATCACCACTAACATTTACTCTAACATTTTCACTACTACCATTCCCTCTATTTATGCTACCATATAAAGCTCTAAAATACTCACACCATCTATTCCTAACATCTGACTCATTCCACAATAACTCACCATCCGCACTCTTAATCGCTTTCACTGCCCTCACATTGCCACCTCTCAATCTCTTCACTCTCAACTAAAACATTCTTTTATTCATACTAAAATCATTACTCAATCTTTCACTCATCAAATTATCAAAACGCGCCTTACTTTCTCTTACTACTCTCTTAACACATTTATTTAACCTCTTGTATTCCAGCAAGCATTCATCACGTAAACTTCCAGGCATATCTTTCACATTTAGAAATCGCAAATTTGCTCTCTTTTTCACCTCAGTCGCCTCTTTTACTTCTTCATTTCACCATGCATTCTTTGAACAAGAGCCTAAACTACATTCACCATAAACTTCTTTTGCACATTTAAGAACTGTATCCTTAAATTTGAACCAAACATCATTTATGCTGCATTCAAAATTAAGCTCACATACAGGCAAAGATTCATTTACTTTCTCAACAAACAAATCTCTAACATCCTCATTCTGCAGCGCACTGGATTACACACGAAACATTTTTTTGGTATTTTTCACCCTCATTCTCCAACATTTATCTCGACGTATACGCGATACCACCAAATAATGGTCATTCGTACCCAATTCAGCACCACGCTTCACACGCGTATCTACAACTAAACTTGTCAATCGTTCATCATACAAAATAAAATCAATCATACTCCGTCTATTCTCACTTATATTCTCCCACGTTTACAAATGAGCTAGTTTATGTTTAAAGACAGAGTTGGAAACAAGGAGATCACGCTCCAAACAGAAAGAAACTATTTTGCTACCGTTTTCATTCACTCTTGCACCACCAAACTTACCCAATACATTCACAAACATGCTTCTCTTAACTCTCACCCAGCCATTTAAATCACCAGATACAATAACTTTCTCACCTGAATCACATGAATCAATAACACTATCTAACAAATTCTAAAATATATCTTTGTCAAGATCATTTTCGGATTCGGTTGGGCCATAAACTGACACAACGAAGATTCTATGAAAGCCTACCTTTAATCTAAGCCAAAGAATTATCGATGAAGTATAACCATATTATCTCACAAACGGTTTCATTCGTTCACTAACAAGCATACCCACACCATGCTTCGCGTGTTCATTCTCAGCAACACCCATCCACATTCCATCCACCTCTTCCTCATTACATCCTTTCCTTTTAGTCTCACTGACACACAAAACATCAACATTATACACACGCATTACATTCATCAATTCATTTTCTTTACCAGTTATACCCCTAACATTCCATGTACCAAGATGTGTGTACGTTATCAGGGGTGAGATCGTAATTTGTGCGTGCTAGTTGTTCAGCTAAACTGATGTTTTGGTAATGCTGACTAGGTTTGAACTTTGCACATTATTGCTAGTTTGGAGCTGGATGGTGAACGTCTGGTCAGATTTCCCGATAGGATGTCAAAGAAGGATCAGATCCAAGGATGAGATCAAGTAGCGACGGCTGGTTGCCATGTTCTATCAAAGAATTTTCCCATTCCCAAGAATATTGCTGGAACTGTGAATTATACTTCAAATGATAATAATTGCTATAACGGAATAATGAACGACAATCAATGTTCATTCAAATTTCAAACCTCTGAAATGGAAAACTAAAATTAAGAGTTCTTTGAAAAAGAATATCCATATAAAATTATAACGAATATATATTTATTCAATGTTTGTTCAAAATATTTCATCGACTATCGGAGAAATAATTAGAGTCGGTTGAGTTTTTTTTGCATGCGATTGTTACATTTAACGGTTTTAGTTTGCATACTGCAAGTTTGCCAGTTAAATATATTTTAACCGGATTTTAACAATATTATTTTATAAGTAAATTATATTAAATTTGCTGAGAAGTTTTTGTTTTACTTAATGTAGTTTTTTCGACAATATTAAAGAATAAAAACTACTTGAAAACGATTTCGAAGCTCAGGGTTAACTAATTTTGAACGTATACGTGAAAAGTAAATATAATTTCAAATGAAATTGTATGCCCTAAAACTTCTATTTAAAGCTTTCGTGATTAAAATAATTAGGGAAGCGGGAAATTACGAAAATTATGATTGTACATGTTAAATCCCTATGTTCGAGAGTCGCGGTCACCAGCCTGTATATATATATATATATATATATATATATATATATATATATATATATATATATATATATATATATATATATATATACAGAGCTTTTGACTTTGTACCTCACCAAAGATTGTTACACAAGCTTGAACATTGCGGTATTAGAGGTCGTTTACTCAAGTGGATTGAAGCTTTTCTCTCCAATAGAACTTTCTCTGTCCGAGTTGGGAATACTCACTCCCTTGTTGAAGTCGTCGCCAGCGGTGTCATCCAAGGATCCGTCTTAGGGCCGCTCCTTTTCCTCGTCTACGTACCCGACCTTCGATATCACAACCATTCACAATGCTCTTTTTACGCAGACGACGTCAAGCTCTTCACCTCAACTCCTCGTGATAGCAATAAACTCCAATCCGACCTAAACAACATCGGACAGTGGTATAATGACTGGCTACTCCATCTAAATGTTAGCAAGTGTGTTGTTCTCCATATTGGGAAGAAAAACCCATCACGAAATTATCATATTAATAACTCTACTCTACAGCATACTTACCATCACTCAGACCTCGGCGTAATTATTTCTCAAGATCTTTCGTGGTCTCTTCAAACTTCAAGCGCGGTGAAGAAAGGTAATTTCGCCCTATACCTTTTTAAATCCGCTTTTATCGGCCTAGATGCACGTACTTTTATGTAACTTTTCAACACCTATGTACGCCCGCATGTTGAGTACGCGGTGTGGTCACCAGATCTGATCAAAGACATTAATGTAATAGAACAGCTACAGCGTCGAGCTACAAAAATTCCACGTAACCTGCGTCTTCCCCCTAAGAACAAAGATTGCAGCACCTTAATATCACAACGCTAGCAAATAGACGCCTCTGCGGTGATCTGATAATCGCTTACCGTACACGCCACCGCATGTACAACAGCGATATGAGTAACATATTTATACTTATTGAGGTAGTTCGTCGCGGGTCCGCCTTACGCTATTCACCACTAGGAGGCGAGCAACAGATGGAACGCTCTAGAAGCGTGTCAGCTGAAGAATTGTGTTGCGCGGGAAACGGCGGCCATATTTGACAGTGAGTCTCGAGTGCGCGATCGCGTGTGAGGTACCTGTGAAAGGAATCCGTGATGGCCGAGACGATCTCAACGAGAAGTGTCGTTAAATTCGACGGAAACGACTATCAGGGATGGAAGTTTCAGCATTATTTATGGCGCATCAAATCTGGGGCATCGTTGATGGAACGAAGCCGAGGCCAGCGGCTGGTACAGCGAATCTCGACACGTGGATCGTGGAAAATGCGCGCGCAATGTTTTTATTGTCGTCGATGCTCGAGCCAGCGCAGATGAGACCGTTACTCATATACGAGACTGCGCACGAGATGTGGCAGAAACTGGCGGTTCTTCATCAGCAGAAATCGGCATCAAATAAGTTGTTACTTGCAACGAAGCTGTATGAATACAAGATGGCGGCGAACGACTCCATAATGCAGCATGTATCGAAGGTGAACAACATGGCAGCGCAGCTCCTCGATGTGGGAGAGACTGTGCCGATAACGACAATAATGGCGAAGATTTTGGGGAGTCTCTCTCCAAAATACGCGAATTTCTAAACAGCGTGGGATAATGTACCAGAAAAGATGCAGACTCTGGACAACCTGGAAGAACGATTGCTTCGCGAGGAAGCGCGCTTGTCCGCGAACGATAGTGCCGAAAGTGCGTTCGTAGCAACGAACAGAAACACGGGTACTAAAAATAAAGTGAGTTCGCGAGACGAAAAAGCGAAAAAGAAATCGGACAAGGATAGGGACAAAAGCAAAGTGCGGTGTTATCGGTGCGGGGAATTCGGTCATTTCGCGAGAGAGTGTCGCGGTAAGAAGCGCGAAAATAATCGTGGCAACGACGGTCGTAGCAACGATGGGGGACGCGAGTGTGCGTTTGTGGCTGAGAGCGCGGGACGAAAGAAATCGTCGAGTGTCGGCAAGAGCGAAAACGTGGGCGTACTGACCGACGTGAAACGAGCAGTGCTTAGTGCTGATAAACGTGACAGCTGGCTGACTGACAGCGGAGCCTCGCGTCATATTACCTTCCGACGAGAATGGCTGAAAGATTTTTGCGAGTTAACCGATGGAGACACGGTGTCTCTCGGGAACGATAAACAGTGTCGCGTACTAGGAGTCGGTACAGTCGAGATCGAGAAGTTAGTGCACGGAGAATGGAAATCGTCGCGAATAGAAAACGTTTTGTATGTCCCGGACATGACAAAGAATTTATTCTCGGTTCGCGAGTGCGCGAAGAAAGGTCTCGGCGTGTTGTTTCTCGGGGATCTCGTTCGCATCGACAACGCGGGTTACGTCGTCGGATACGGCGTGGCGCAAGGGAGCGAAATATATCGAATGGCATTCAAAACGAAGTGCGCGGCGAATGTCAACGAAGCGAATGTCGGAAAAATAGATTCTCAAGTGTGGCACGAGAGACTAGGACACGTAAATAGTCGAGCGATGAACAAGCTTGTGAAAGACGGTTTGATACGCGGAGTCGAGTGTGCCGAGAGTGCCGACGAATTCTGTAGGTCGTGTCAGGAGGGAAAATCTCATCGACAAGTTTTCCGAAAAGAACGAGTACGTGCCGAGACGGTACCAGGGCAAGTAATACAACCTGACGTGTGTGGCCCTCTGTCAGTGGAGTCTTCTGGGGGCGCTCGATTTCTGCTGACGTTCAAGGACGACGCAACGAGCTTTCGGTACATCTATTTCTTGAAGCACAAGAGCGACGTGCTAGAGAAATTCAAGAAATTCGACAAGCTGGTCGAAAACAAATTCGGCAGGATGATGCAAGTTCTTCGGTCGGATAATGGTCTGGAGTTCAAAAATCGCATCATGGAAGCGTATACGGATGCACGAGGAATTCAACGCGAATTCACCGCTCCGTACACACCACAACAGAACGGAAAGGTTGAGAGGGACAACCGTAAGTTGATTGAGAGCGAATTATGTACGGCTGTATCTCCTATTTCATCATTCTTACTCTGAGATTTTGAGATGGCAGCAGAAACTACTGTAACTTTCCGCTGTAATATGAATACCTAAGATAGTTTATATAAGATAGTAAAAACATGTATCAGTACTCTGTATCATCATATCATTCGTGCTTGTCACTTGTAACAATCTGTAATATTTGTAAAACAGAAAAAATAAAATCTTTTTTTATTAAATTCAAGTAAAGACTGAATTTAATTGGCGCAGTCGGTAGGATTTGCATCGAAACACAAAAATAATTGTGTGGTGAATTTTAATTCTTCACTTTGCAATCCTACAAACCTACGATAAAGGCTAAACAGTGCCCATCTGGTCGCAAAGACACAACACGTAGTCCATACCGTTCGTCTACACAGAAGATTTGCTGTTCGTCAAAGCCAATCACATCTTCTGCACGAAGGACACCCGTTGCTTCTGTCAAGAAAGAACCTAGAGAGGACATCAGCCATCAAGCAACTGGACAAGACGAATATACAGAATCCGAAGACGATGACCCATAATCACCTCTTCGTAATATTAATAATTACGTTGTAAGTAATACAAAATTGTTATTTCTTTGTTACACAAAAGGGATCAATCTAGCTTTGACTAGTAATAAATTGATCGTGGGAGCGACACAATCCCAAACACACTCACAAATTATATATTAAGTACACAAAAGGGATCAATCTAGCTGTGACTAGTAATAAATTAATCGTGGGACCGACACAATCCCAAACACACTTACAAATTATATGAGTAGTGACCAAGAGTCAGATAATATTGAATCCTCAGATTCAGAAATATACGAAGGTATAATTTCACAAAATAATATTAGAATTATTTTACGCCCTAGTCGATTAAACATGACTACACCCACTACAAATCTGTCTGAGTTGAAAACTCTATCAGAAATGATTCCCCAATATGACGGTAACATAAAAGTTTTAAATAGATTTATAAAAGCAGTCGATCAAGTTTATCTTAGTCTAATCGGAATAACTGTTACTCAACTCCAGCAAAACTTTCTTTTCGAAATTACTCAAAATAAAATTATAGGAAAAGCAATGGAACTCCTATCAGAAAACAATTTTACTTCTTGGGAAGATTTAAAGTTACACTTAACCACAAATTTCACTGACCAATCTACTGCAGAAACAATATTATTTGATATCGCAAACTTAAAGTTTAAAAATAATTCATTAGATACATTAAAAGTATTTTTAGAAAAATTTTCACATTATAAATCAAAAATATTTTTAAAGGCTATGGATACAAAAAATGGAATTATTGCAGAAAATCAAAAGTTTGCAATAACAACATTTATAAATCTATTACCTATGTCAATAAGAGCTGCCTTTGTAGTAAAAAACCCGATAACATTAGAACAGTGTGAACAGCTATTAAATAATGAATTTAACTTTAGACATCAGTCACCCTTACTAAAACCAGAAAATAAACAAACTTACCCCCACGAAAATTTCCTGGTCAGATGTTCCCCTCTAAACCAATACAATTCCAACAAAATTATACCTCACAAAAACCACAACAATTCGCACCCAGGAGAAATTTACAAAATTTTTACGAAACCAAGAGAACTTTTCAACCAAGACCTATGACTCAACAAACACGACAAACACAACCCATGTCTACCCAAACTATTACACAAAATTACAACATTGAGGAACATGAAGATGACAAATTTAACGAATTAGACGAATCAGTTGAGGAAATAGGGCCAGAAGAACCTTTTTTAGAAATAGAGTCAGAGGAGAATACGAATACGTAATGTCCTCAATAACCCAAAAATTACCTGTTCTCAGACAAGACCCATTCATTATTTTATTTGACACCGGTTCATCTATTAATTTTATACATCCAAATTTAGTAGAAAAATTAAATTTAAAAACATTCTCACAAAATCTGACATTCAAAACTGTTAACGGAAAGTCTAATTGTTCAAAATACGTTAATTTAATAATAAACAAACAAAAGACAAAATGTCACTTGTTTAAATTTCATAAAGAATATAACATATTTTTAGGAATAGAAGCATTCAAAAATTAAGAAATAAATCTAGATTTGTTAAAAGACAGTAAAAATAAAAAATAAAACTTTTAAATTACACAGAGAAAATAAAAATGTTATAGAAAATTTACATATTGAAGTCAGAGATTCACATCTTAATCTTGAAGAGAAAAGTTGCTTACATAAAATTATTAAACAATACGATTGTCTTTTTCCAAAAGAAGGAGAAAAATTGTCTCACACAAGCGTCCTTAAACATAAAATTATACTTTCCGATAATACACCAACTTATACAAAAAATTACCGGCTCCCACAAATATATGAAACAGATATTGAAGAACATGTGAATAAATTACTCGAAGAAAAAGTCATTCAAAAATCATTCTCACCTTGGTCCAGTCCAATTTGGATAGTTCCAAAAAAATGGACGCTTCAGGCAAACGAAAAACGCGCATGGTTATAGACTTCCAAAAACTAAACTCATTAACGAAAAATGATAAGTTCCCAATCCCAAATATCGACACAATTTTAGATCATATAGGATACTCTAAGTATTTTACCACGTTAGATCTACACTCAGGTTTCCACCAGATCGAAATGCACCCTGATGACATAGAAAAAACTGCATTCTCAACCCCCTCAGGACATTACGAGTATATACGTATGCCATTCGGTTTGAAAAACGCACCAGCCACATTTCAGCGTATGATAAATATTGCCTTAGGAGAACTAGTCAACAAAATATGCCTAGTTTATTTAGATGATATTATTATTTTTGGGAAAACTTTAAAAGAACATGAAGAAAATATTAAATTAGTTTTTGAAAAATTTAAAAAGGCAAATCTTAAAATTCAAATAGATAAATCTGAATTCCTGCAAAAACAAAGAAAATATTTGGGATATATCATAACACAAGAAGGCGTAAAAACAGATCCTTCAAAAGTAGAAAATATCAGAAATTTAAACATACCGAAAACGAAGAAAGAAATAAAATCATTTTTAGGTACCGTAGGTTGGTATAGGAAGTTCATACCCAATTTTGCCAAAATAACAAAACCTTTTACAGCAAGTTTAAAAAATGGAGCAAAAATAGATATTTACGATGAAAATTATCGAAAATGTTTTGAAAAATGCAAAACAATTCTTAGCGAAACTCCCATTCTTCAGTATCCAAATTTTGATAAAGAATTTATTCTTACCACTGACGCTTCTGATTTTGCCATCGGAGCCGTACTACTTCAAAAAAATGATTCATTAAAAGAAATGCCCATTGCCTACTTTTCAAAAACATTAAATAGTGCAGAATTAAATTATAGTACAATTGAAAAAGAATTATTAGCAATCGTTCAAGCTATAAAAAATTTTAGACCCTATCTGTACGGCAGAAAATTCTTAATAAAAACAGACCACCGACCCCTAGTCTGGTTATTCAATATGAAAAATCCAAACCAAAAATTAATGCGGTGGAAGATAGAACTTAACGAATATAACTTCGAAATTAATTACCTTCAAGGAAAAATGAACGTTATAGCCGATAATTTATCAAGACAAAAACCAAAAACTTCAATTACATTTAAAGAGGGAGACGTAACAGATACTAACATTTTTGCGCATTGTATTTCAAAAGATTTAGCTTTTGGTAGAGGCCTGGCAGAACAAATAAATGAAAAATTTAATAGTAGAAATTTCTGTAAAACTCAAACTATTCATAACAAAGACATAATTATTCAAAAAAACGGCAATAAAACAATAATTCATTTAATAACTAAAGAACAACATAATGAACTACCGACATTAAAAAATTTTGACAAACCCTTAAAAGAGATGCGAGATTACTTAATTCTGAACGAAATAGATGAAATAAATTTACCCTTTTTAGGTTGCGGATTAGATGGAATGGAGTGGGCAAAAATAAAAGAAAAATTAGAAAAAATATTTATAGATACAAACATACAACTAATAATTTATAAATTAAAAGAAAATAATCACGTCTCAGAATCAATAAGTGATCATGACACAATTCACTCTGACCAGTCTAGTCCGGTAAATGGAATTCGCTATACTAATAATAGATTCAATAAAGGAAATAATCAGATTATATTTAAACTACATGAACTTGAAACAACAATTGAAGTAATAAAATTATTTAGAAATCAAAAACAAAGATTCATTTGCAATTTCAATAACCAAACTTATCAAGAGGACATATTTAAATTCTTAAAAGATTATGTAGCTCCAAAAATTAGATATTTAATTATATTCGAAACAAAGAATTTAGATTTAGAAACTTCAAAAATTATTAAAGAAAAATTTAATATAGACACTATTAAATTAATTGCCTGTAATTCATTAGTAAAAGACATTGAAAATGAAGAAGAACAGTTAGAAATAATTTGTGAATATCATAATGGTATTACTAATCATCGGGGAATAGTGGCTACAATCAACGCATTAAAGAAATTATATTTCTGGCCTAAGGTGATTAAAGATATAACAGAATTTATAAATAGATGCGAGTTGTGCAAGCTAAATAAATATAATAGAAAACCAATTCCAGCTATCGACAACTTAACCCCAACACCAGAAAAACCATTCCAGACTATAAATTTAGATGTACTAACATTAGACCAAAAACAATTTTTAACAATTTATGACCAATTCTCAAAAATGTTACAAATATTCTATCTACCCGAAAAAACTGCAAAGAACATTTTAAATCATTTAATAAATTACTTTCAGACTTATATACCTGATAAAATAATCACAGACGCAGGTTCTGAATTTAAAAATAATCTATTAAAAGAATTATTCAAAATACATAAAATTAAGAGCCATATAATATGCAAAAATAACCCCAAAAGTAATAGTATTGAAAGAGTACACTCCACTATTATTGAACATCTAAGACTAATAAACCAAAACGAAATATTTAAGAAAAAGAACTTATTCCAAAAAATTGAAATAGCCGTTCTAGCATATAACAACACGAAACACAGTATAACTAAATTATCCCCAAACGAAATATTATATGGAAAAAACAATGACAAACCTTTTAAAATCATACCTTGGGCTAAAGAAGAAATAATTCAAAAATATATTTCAGAACAAAATGAATTGCAAGAAATTATTAAAGATAGAATTTCAAAGGAAAAATTAAAAAGAAATAAAGAAAACGATAATCCCTTAGAAATCAAAAAAGAAGTTCTTATTAAAGAAGACACCCGTAGAATTGGTAAATTTAAGAAACCACTCTTTAAAAAGATTACTGTCGAAAACTATAACCCGCTGTTGGGAAAAATAAAATATCAAGACATGCAAGGTTTTAAAAATGTAAGAATAGATAAAATAAAACAATAAAATAAACTATTGTTCCAGGTCCGTTCATGGACAACTGCAGAATATTACCGAGAATAATGGGATACACTTAGTAGAACTAGGAAAAAGTTAAATTAAAATAAATGAAAAATTAATATATTTTAATTATAATGTTACGAACTTATTATCTGAATTTAATAAATTAGAAATTGCAAAAACAACAATTATAGAAAACACCATACAATATAAAGAAGTATTTAAAACCCAAATAAATATCTTAAAATTTAACTTTGACGATCTAGAAGATCAAATACGAAAGATATTCCCTAATAAACGCAATAAAATAGGCCTAATTAACGCCTTAGGAGGCGTAATAAAAGCAATATCGGGCAATCTTGACGAAAGCGATAATGAAAGATATATGGAACTTTTTGAAAAAATTAAGAATAATGAAAGAATATTAAATGAGAATAATAATAAAAATTATTACTATTTAAAGAATGTAACTAGCCATTTTAATAGACAATTAGAAAAAATAGACTATAACGAAAATATACTAAATAAAGAAATCTCTTTAATAAAAGAAACTTTAAATAAAAATTCAGATTGGCAACAGATGATACACATTAATCAAAAATTTAATCAACTGACATTATTAATCTCAAATTTAAATAATTTGGTGAAACAATTGGAAAATACGCTAACTTTCTGTTCATTACATAAACTCGATACTACAATAATATCAAAAATTAATCTACAACAAATAGAAGAAGACGTTTTCAAATATAATGAGGTGATAGAAACACACTGTCAGTTAAACGAACAAACATTACACATAATAATTACAATCCCAATATTCAGTAAAGAAACATATCCCTTATTTCAAATAACACCTATACCCACAAACCTAAATAATAACCTAATAATAATAAATGAAGCTCAAACTCTCTACTTTACTCAAAATAATGACTATTTCCTTATTGATAGCTGTATTAGTAGTAATATGTATTTATGTACGTCACAATATTTTACTTTAAATAAATGTCTGACTGAATTAATTTCAAACCAAAGGATTGATGAATGTAAATATCACATATTAAAAACACCAAATAGCTTTGAAAGGATCTCTAATACTAATAGTTTAATTATTATTAGTCCAGAGAAACAAAAATTAAAAATTAATTGTAAGAATAAGAATATTCAAGAAAATATTATTGGAATATTTAAAATAGAATTAAGTGAAGATTGTAAAATTAATCAAAATATATTTAAAATAATTAACCAAGAATATAAAGAAATAGAGTTTAAAGATTTGGTTATTAAAGATAATAAATTAAATTTAACTAGTGAAGTAAATTTACTAAAGATACAAAAATATAATAATACTTTTGAAAAACCAAAAGTCTTCAAAACTTTGGATTTTATGGATAATAACCACCACCTGTTTATAATTTATGCTGTAATAATATTAATAATAAGTATATTTATAGTTAAGTTAATTATTAAGTACCAATGTTGTATGAAAATATGTAAAAATAGTAATAAAATTAGTAAAGAAGTTGAAAGAAACCCATTGTAGTAATCATGATGAAATCTTGATGGGGAGGAATTATGTACGGCTGTATCTCCTATTTCATCATTCTTACTCTGAGATTTTGAGATGTCAGCAGAAACTACTGTAACTTTCCGCTGTAATATGAATACCTAAGATAGTTTATATAAGATAGTAAAAACATGTATCAGTACTCTGTATCATCATATCATTCGTGCTTGTCACTTGTAACAATCTGTAATATTTGTAAAACAGAAAAAATAAAATCTTTTTTTATTAAATTCAAGTAAAGATTGAATTTAATTCACGCTACGTCATCACATCTTTCGTTGACAGATATATGACCACCAGCGCTTCCAAATCAGTGGATCGTACTTATTTAAAAACGTATATCTTAGCAACAGAATAAACAACACTCGGCCGTCAAATTTGTGTTTCTTTTCGTCTTTTGACTGGTTATTTGGAGTTGAATTTATATAGACTGTTTGCCACCGGATTGCTAGCATATCATTTTACTAAGATAAGTGTTATCTTTTCTTTTTATAATAATTTAGATTTTTTGTAGTATATTTTCTTTTCATTTCGTTATTTGTTTATATTAGTTACGTACTTAGAAACGCTAAGTTATGTTTTGTTCTTGAATGATTGACGGTTGACAGGTGTCAATGTAATTTATTTATTTCTTTTTATTTCTATTTTCCTTTATAGTTAAGGATAAGTTTGGTAAGCTACCTTAACTTCTACTCTATTACCGAGAGAACCCTTCTTTTACTATCTTTTGTTTAAATGAGGAATAAATGGGAAAAATTTGATGAATGTAAGTTTAATACGTGGAATGTTCGTGGTATAACTGGAAAAGAAAATGAATTGTTGAATGTAATGCGTGTGTATAATGTAGATGTTTTGTGTGTAAGTGAGACTAAGAGGAAAGGCTGTAGTGAGGAAGAGGTGGATGGAATGTTTTGCTTGTGGTCGGGTATAGCTGTGAATGAACGTGCAAAGCATGGAGTAGGTGTGCTTGTTAGTGAAAGAATGAAACCGTTTGTAAGGGATTATGATTGTATTTCATGTAGAATTCTTTGGCTGAGATTAAAGGTAGGCTTTCATAGAATCTTCGTTGTGTCAGTTTATGGCCCAACTGAATCTGAAAATGATCTCGAAAAGGATCGGTTTTGGAATTTGTTAGATAGTGTGATTGATTTGTGTGTTCCAGGTGAGAAAGTTATCGTATGGTTGGGTGGGAGTAAAGAGAAGCATGTCTGGGAATGTTTTGGGTAAGTTTGGTGATGTGAGAGAGAATGAAAATGGTAGGAAAATAGTATCTTTCTGTTTGGAGCGTAATCACTTTGTTTCCAACTCTAGTTTTTAAACATAAATTAGCTCATTTGTATACATGGGAGAATATGCGTGAGAATAGATGAAGTGTAATTGATTTTATTTTGTACGATGAACGATTGAGAAGTTTAGTTATAGATACGCGTGTGCAGCGTGGTGCTGAATTGGGTACGAATGACCATTATTTGGTGGTATCGCGTATACGTCTGGATAAATGTTGGCGGATAAGGGTGAAAAGAACCGAAAAAATGTTTCGTGTGAAATCCAGTGTACTGCAGAATGAGGATGTTAGAGATAGGTTTGTTGAGAAAATTAATGAATCTTTGCCTGTATGTGAGCTTAATTTTGAATGCAGCATAAATGATGTTTGGTTGAAATTTAAGGATACAGTTCTTAATTGTGCAAAAGAAGTTTGTGGTGAATGTAGATTAGGCTCTTGTCCAAAGAATGCATGGTGGAATGATGAAGTAAAAGAAGCGATTGAGGAGAAAAAGAGAGCATATTTGCGTTTTCTAAATGTGAAAAATGTACCTGGAAGTTTACGAGATGAATGCTTACTAGAATACAAGAGGTTAAATAAACGTGTTAAGAGAATTGTGAGAGAAAGTAAGGCACGTTTTGATGACTTGATGAGTGAAAGACTGACAAATGATTTTAGTATGAATAAAAGAATGTTTTGGTTGAGTGTGAAGAGATTAAGAGGTAATAATTTAAGGGCAGTGAAAGCGATTAAAAGTGCTGATGGTGAGTTATTGTGGAATGAGTCAGATGTTAGGAATAGATGGTGTGAGTACTTTAGGGCTTTATATGGTAGCATAAATGGAGGGAATGGTAGTAGTGAAAATGTTAGAGAAAATGTTAGTGGTGATGATTGGGATATAGATGAGAGTGATGTTAGTTTTGCATTGATGCGTCTGAAGAATGGTAAGTCTCCTGGTTTGGATGGTATATCGATTGAGATGTTGAAATATGGAGGTGAGAGGTTATTTGATTGGTTAGTTTATTTGTTTAGATTTTGTTTAAAACGGTGTGTGGCTCCTGATGATTGGAAACGTGCTGTCATTTGTCCTTTATTTAAAGGCAAAGGTAGTTCGAGTGAATGTACTAATTTCCGTGCGATAAGTTTGCTGAGTGTGGTAGGGAAGATGTACGGGAAGATTCTTATTCATAAGGTACGAACCTTAACCATTTCCAAGATAAGCGATATGCAAGGTGGTTTTTTGCCTGAGAGAGGGTGTGTGGATCAATTATTTTCTCTTCGTATGATTGTTGAGAAGTCACTTGCTAAGAACAAAAAGGTGTTCTGTGGCTTTCTCGATCTTAAAAAAGCATATGATAGTGTTCATCGCGAGACTTTGTGGGATGTACTTCTACAGTACGGTATAAACGGGAATTTGTTGGGGGCAATTCGTGCGTTGTATGAAGGTAGCGAGGCTGCGGTGAGAGTTGATGGTAGATTGAGTGATTGGTTTTGTATAGATGTTGGTGTGAAACAAGGTTGTGGGATGTCTCCGAGGCTGTTTAATTTGTATATGGATGTATTGTTACGAACAGCGCTGAATGGGGTGGATGGTGTACATATTGGTGGTAGTGTTGTGCCTGCGTTAGCGTATGCGGATGATGTTGTTGTTATGGATGAATCTGAAGAGCAATTGAGAAGAATGATTCTAAGTATAAATGAAGTTTTAAATCTGTTATTAAATGTTGATAAATGTAAAGTGTTAGTGTTTGAGAAGAGTGATTTGGTGACCGACTGTAATGTTTCGGTGAATGGTGTGAGATTGGGTCAAGTGAATGAATTTTTATATTTGGGTAGTGTGTTTTCGAGGGATGGACGTATTGATTGTGAGATTGAAAGAAGAGTATCTGCGGGTTGCAAGGTATTGGGTGCTCTGGGAACCTTTGCTCGAAATGTGAATGTATCCAGAGATGCTCGATTGAGTGTGTATAATGGTGTTTTAGTGCCTTCATTGATGTATGGTAGTGAATATTGGGTATGGATGAAGAAACATGAACGTCGTATAACTGCTGTGGAAATGAGGTATTTGCGGGGTGTGTGTGGTTATACTAGAAGAGATCGTGTCCGGAATACATTGGTGTATGATGAGTGTGAAATTGAGAAGAATGTAGTTAGAAAAGTAGGCATAAGTCAGTTGAGATGGTTTGGGCATGTAGAACGTATGTCGAATGACAGATTAGTGAAACAGGTATATGTTGGTGAAATTGAGGGTGAACGATTGCGTGGGCGACCTATGAACAAATGGATGAATATGATTGAAGGATTGTTGCGTGAAAGAAAGTTTCCAAGTACGAGAAACAAACGTGCTTGTATGAAGGGAATTATGAATGTGGATGAAGCTAAAGTGGTGTGTCAAGATAGGAACGTTTGGCGAAAATTGTTGTTTAGTAATTTCATTAGAGTGTTTACCTGCAATTGTGTGAAATTCACTTTCAAAAACAAGCGCAGAGACAACACTCCCTTCGTTTCTGATCTTTTTATTCGTTTTCTGATTTAACATTGAGTGTTTAACTGCAATTTTGTGGAATTCACTTTCAAAAACAAGCGTAGAGCGACACTCCCTTCCTTTCTTATCTTTTAATTCGTTTTCAGTTCTTACGTAGAGTGTTTAACTGCAATTGTGTGGAATTCACTTCCAAAAACAAGCGCAGGGCGACACGCCCTTCCTTTCTCATCTTTTTGTTTCATTTTCAGTTACTGCATTGTGTGGATTTTCTTTCTTTCATATGCAATTGCAGGCTATCACTTTCATCTTTTCTAATCTTTGTAGGTTTGTTGTTAGATTCGTTATTAGATTCGTTGTTAGAAATAAGCGTGGGTAATTTGAGATGTTTTATGCATGTCGAAGAAAGAAGATAAATGATAAGTGAATAATTAATTAGTGAAAGATTGACAAATGATTGGATGAATGTGATTGAGGGTTTTTTATGTAAGGAATGATTTCGTGTGTGATAAATAAATGGGATTATATGGAGAGATCTATGAAAGTGGTTGAAGTGAGGGTGGTGTATTTGAATGATAATGTTTGACGAGGGCTGATTATTTGATTATGTTATAAGTGAATGTTTTATGAGTGATTTTAGGGTTCGTGCTACCCCATTTGATGGGATATAGCGTGAAGATATGTATGTATGTATGTATGTATGTATGTATATCTTACATATATATGGGACGTTCTTTCTCAACCGGAACACCTCTGCGGCCAGATGTGGTCTTAACCGATCTTAATGATTTTGGGCTTAAAATTTTCCTTTTTAAGTCTGCTTTCGAAAAAGAATCGAGCGTCTGTACTAAAAATCGAGTAGAAAAAAATTCTCAACCGATTGGGTCGTTTTTTTACTTAAATTGTAGCGGAAGAACACCCTTCAAAAACTTTTTCAGTTGGTTGAAAAAATCCAACATGGCGAATCCAAAATGGCGGCCAAAATTTGGGAAACGATGTTTAATTTTAAATAATCAATATATATATATTTTTTTTTCAACGATTTTCGTCTGCGCGGAACCGTTTTTGTCAAATTCGCTTGTCTTCAGATTTTGTCCGTTACCAAAAGTCGCCGCGGAGCGCAGCACCTGACGCGTGACATTTCTGTATGCATACACGTGTCGGCAGACGCGCGGAGGTATAAATGTCAATATTTTGCTTTCTACAGTACGGAATCCGTTCAAACTTGGCATAATAAAAAAACTTCAGACCGCCATCTTGAAACAAAATGGTCGCTAGCTATCGTGAAAAGTACTGCACTGATTCGATTCAAATTTGGTATATGTATAGACGAGAACCAATCTTAACATATAAGTATAATAAAGCTTTCAGTGCGCCATCTTTAAACAAAATGGCCGCTATCTATCTTGAAAAGTACTACACTGATTCGTTTCAAATTTGGTGTAGGTATAGACGAGCACCAATCTTAACATATAGGTACAACAAAACTTCAGTACACCTTCTTGCAACAAAATGGCCGCTAGCAATCTTGAAAAGTACTGTACTGATTCGACTTAAATTTGATATAGGCATAGACGGGAACCAATCTTAACATATAGGTAAAATAAAAAACTTCAGTCCGCCATCTTGAAACAAAATGGTCGCTAGCTATTCTGAAAATTACTGCACTGATTCGATTCAAATTTGGTATATGTATAGAAGAGAACTAATCTTAACATATAGGTATAATAGAGATTCAGACCGCCATCTTGATACAAAATGGCCGCTAGCTACCCTGAAAAGTACTGTACTAATTCGATTTAAATTTAATACAGATATAGACGAGAACCAATATTAATATATAGGTATAATAAAGCTTCAGTCGGCCATCTTGAAACAAAATGGCCATTAGCTATCCTGAAAATTACTGCACTGATTCGATTCAAATTTGGTATATGTATAGAAGAGAACTAATCTTAACATATAGGTATAATAGAGATGCAGACCGCCATCTTGATACAAAATGGCCGCTAGCTACCCTGAAAAGTACTGTACTAATTCGATTTAAATTTAATACAGATATAGACGAGAACCAATCTTAACATATAGGTATAATAAAGCTTCAGTCCGCTATCTTGAAACAAAATGGCCGCTAGCTATTCTGAAAAGTACAGTACTGATTCGATTCAAATTTAATATAGTTATAGACGAGAACTAATCTTAACATACAGGTATAACAAAACTTGAGTCCGCCATCTTGAAACAAAATGGTGGCTAGCTATCTTTAAAAGTACTGAACTGATTCGATTGAAATTTGCTTTAGGCATTGATGAGAACCATTCTTAACATAAAAATATAATAAAGCTTCAGTCCGCCATCTTGAAACAAAATGGTCGCTAGCTATTCTGAAAATTACTGCACTGATTCGATTCAAATTTGGTATAGTCATAGACGAAAACCAATCTTAATACATAGGTATAATAAAGCTTCAGTCTGCCATCTGGAAACAAAATGGCCGCTAGCTTTACTGATAAGTACTGCACTGATTCAATTCAAATTTAGTGTAGACATAGACGAAAACCAATCTTAACATATAGATATAATAAAGCTTAACTCCGCCATCTTGAAACAAAATGGTCGCTAGCTATCATGAAAACTACTGCATTGATTAAATTCAAATTTGGTATTGGCATAGACGCGAATAAAAAAACTTCAGTCCGCCATCTTGGAATAAAATGGCCGCTAGCAATCTTGAAAAGTACTGCACTGATTCGATTCAAATTTGGTACAGGCATAGACGGGAACCAATCTTAACATATAGGTAAAATAAAAAACTTCAGTTCGCCATCTTTAAACAAAATGGCCGCTAGCAATCCTGAAAATTACTGCACTGATTCGATTCAAATTTGATATAGGTATAGACAAAAACCAATCTTAATATATAGGTATAATAAAGCCATGTCAAAACCATAAGAGATATATATATATATATATATATATATATATATATATATATATATATATATATATATATATATATATATATATATATATATCTTATATATAAAAGAAAGTCGGGTTAGTTACACCATTTATAACTCAAGAACGGCTGGACCGATTTTGATGATCTAAGATTTGTTGGATTCGTCTTCGCCCCGAATAGCAGAATAACTATTAAAATATCGATTTACGTAAAAAAACAAAAAAATTATTACAGGGGTTAGAACACATTGTACTTTTATTTTTCCACTCTGTGGATAGATGTCGCTAAATTGGATGCGTTTTACTTTTCCACTATGTGAATAGATGTCACTAAATTGGCTGCGTCACAGTATAATTATAAAGAGCATAGAATTCTAAAAAGTAGTGTACTAAATTGGCTGCGTTACAAAATAATTAGAAAGAGCATAGAATTCTTAAAAGTAGTATACTAATTTCACACAGAATATATGAGAAATAGACCATATTACTATCTCAATACGCATGCTCATAATGCACCAATCATATGCTAGGAAGTACAGCTAAAATCAAACCAATGTATTTTAAAGTAAAATATCATTTTATCTAAACGTAAATGAATGATAATTTTTTATTCAAGTTATATTTAATTTTTTACTATCGGATTTTGCCCTTATAATATATAAATAATCAATACAGTAATATTAAAATAAATATTAAAATTTGAAAATTTTAAGCGCCAATTTGCTCTTCTGTCATCTGTCACTGGCCGATAACCTCAAACTTGGAAGTGTGAATTTTGTTTGAAAAATTCCAAGCGCCAATTTGCTCTTCTGTCATCTGTCACTGGCCGATAACCTCAAACTTGGAAGTGTGAATTTTGTTTGAAAAATTCCTGGGTACAATTGTTCCGTCCCGGATTGTAATTTGAATTAATTAATTAATAAGGCAATATCTTTTCATTTCTTTCCCAAGATTAGTAAACAGACCAAAATTTCAAATTAAAGATTTATGTCAACTTCAAACTGGCGGCAATAAAACTGTCACAATTTATGCGCACATGCGCATATTCATCACCGTTCGAGTCACATGGGGTCACAAACATTAGTATTGCCAACATAATTAGAAAAAAATAGAAAAAAAGTTTGTCACCCTGGCACGCTTTTTTCATTTCATAAATTTGCCGGCAGAGGCGCTATAGAAAATAATATGGTCTATTCTCGGAACATTCCATTGCCGCTGTCTGTCAGTATATAACCAATAAAGTTACCTGTAGATTTGTTAGTTTTTTGCGAGTGTTTAACTAATAAATCTTATTTGTTTTCTTATAATTTGTGCGAGAATTATTATTAAAAATGCCGCGACCCAGAAGATCTAATCTTTCTCAACAAAGCCGTAATGCAATTCGGCTTCGTAACACTGCGAATCAATCCACCGAAGAAGAACGGGAAATCGCACGAGAAGAGCGCCGCGATGGAATGGCCCGAGTTCGTGCATCTCAAACACAAGAGCAAATAGAGGCAGCCCGTGAAACAGCTCGACTGTTCCCGTGTCGGACAACCATCAACATTATTTATTTACGCGCCAGAAAACAAAACTAAAAATGTTTTGTATCAAAAAGCATTACAATAAACACTATGTTTTCGAAATAATTATTAATTTAAAATTAATTCCACTTCAAATTGAATATTCATAGTTAAGACAGGACAACGTCTGTCGGGTCAGCTAGTATATATATATATATATATATATATATATATATATATATATATATATATATATATATATATATATATATATATATATATATATATATATATATATATAAATTTTGACACCTTAAAAGTTGTCAAATGTCAAAATATAATGTGTTTAGAAAAAAATACGAATTTAACCTTGAAAAACTAACTAAAAGCTCGAAAAATCGGTAAAATGACAGCTATCATTAACAAAAATGTCAATTCTGACATAAAATTCGGATCGAGCGATGTCAAAACCATGAGACTACCAAGTTTGAGAACTTCAAATATATTAGCGTCTTTGCTGTTTTCTTGCTTCAAACTTCTTATTATTCAAATTGACGCTACGCCGTTGATTTTCATCTAAATTTTAGTCTACCTGAAAGCTTATTTCATAAGTTATCTATATATATATATATTCATTTTATATATGTCATAAAATATATTATATACGCTATATTCTAAATATATAATGGTATCATAAATATCAAATATATCATCACGCCTTCTACCCATTACTGGGTGTGGCACTCTGCCGAAGCAGATCTCGGTAAGTGATATATTAAATCGCGTAAAGTGCGGTTACCAGCCGTCAAATCACGGCCTCCAAAGATGTAAGTGGTGGAGGAGCCACAGGGATAATTATAAATTGGTGAAAATGTTTTGTCGGCAGTGCGGATCGAACCAGGGTTCTTAGGATCCAGAGGCCGACTCGGATACCACTGAGCCATTACCCCATATTTATACATATATATATATATATACATATATAACTTCATTATCAAAGAGTGATAAAAAAGTAATTTCTTCTGACAAGTACCAAAGATTTTGACTAAACTGCCTCAGGGCTGCTTTGGAGATCTCTTTGTCAACAATTTCATATTCCTTAAGCCTCTTTGAAAAGCGCAAATCTTGATTTGGAGCCTTCACCGCCAGACTACATCCAAGCCATGATTTCACATATATAACCGCAATGAATAAACAAACGTCTTCAAGTGCTCGTCTATCCTTGGCGCTAATTTTGAATTGAGATTGCAACAAACATATTTTGAAAGAGTAAATAGCTCTAGCCATTCACCTTGCTTAATGGATTGCTCCAGCAGGTCTTATTTTAATTTTTTTCTCATTATCTCCTCCTAAGAAAATAATAGACAGTTCAATCAGTTCCCGATAATCGTCACGTATAATGGATTTTTGTAGTTCTTCATTATAAAATGTCAACAATTCTTCGATTTTTTTATTACAAAAATGTTGTGTGACAATGTCGGTGTGTGTTTCAATAGCAGCAGGATTAATAGTTTTCCAGTCGTCTCTACACTTTTTGAACATCGGGATATCAGGGCTATTTGTGATTTGGTGGATTTTTGTTTCGAATACACACTTTAAAACTAGTTCGTAAACGTGATGGCGGCAAGCAAAAAGTAATAATTCCCTGTCTAGCTTTTGTTCCATGGCGGCAAGCTCCTTTCAATAGCCCTGTATTAGATGCAGTTGTATCACAGCACATTATTTGTACTTTGTCCTCGAGGTTCCAGTCATAAAGTACGTTCAACACAGCTTTAGCTTGATCTTGACCGGAAGAACTCTCCAGCTTGGGCACAGTCAAAAGTTGTTCCTTTTCTCCAAATGACATAAGTATTGGAAGGCGTTCTTCATTAGAACTTCTTACGTCCAGTCCAGGTAATAATTTCCCGTCCCAGTGAACGGTCACAGTTTCAGGCAAATTATTCTGAAAATCTGATTTTATAGATTCCGCTCTAATCTTTTCTGCTCTGTGTGCGAATGCGTTCAATAGACGATTTGTTTGTCGGGAAATCATCACAGCTAAGATCTAGTGCTTGTACTACAGCCTGAAGTATATGGATAGAATCCATTATGCTTAATTGACATCTATCTAAAGCTGCAACTAACTTAGGAGTGTTGAAGTCTTTCCTTCCCCTTTTTGTAGTAGTTCCAGAACTTACCGTTTGAGATGTCGATGTCAAGGGTTCGTCAAGGCTTTCGTCAGAGCTGGTAGGTTGATCGGGATCTCCTTGTGTATCAATAAGTTCTTGTGTAGTTAAAGATAACGATAAACTCTCGGAACACATTTGCTCATGTCTTATTTGCTCTTCTTTTAATTTTCTCTGTCTTGCTCTTTTTTATTTCTCGGCTAACTTAGTATCTCCACCCGCTAAACATTCTGGACGCCCTGGTTCTCTTTGTTTTTGTAAAAAGATTTTATCTTCTTCTATTTTCATCCATTCCAAAGCATTAGCGTGTGCTATATCGAATAAATTATCTAAATTGTTTTGAAAGTCCTTCTCACGGCGCTTGTAAATATCTTGTGTTTCTTTGGATTATTTTTGCAACTCTCTCCAAGCTTGATGAAGATCCATAAGTTTGTTTACACAATTAGGGATAGCTCTGGTAGGGATTCCAGCTTTTTCCCAGAATATAATACACTCTCGAACGACGCTTTCATTAGCAGTCAATTTAACTTCGCGAATATTAAAAAAGAGGACTGCAAGAACTTGACGGTTAGACGGTAACTTTGCTACAGTTATTCGATAGTTCACGTCACCAACTAAGAAAATACTTTTTTTATTGCTTCTAATTCCACTGCCATTTTTTAAATGTAAAACAATATGTATTAATCACGAGACTTACTGCAAACAAATGACAAATTCGGCGAGTACGCGCCGCTACTTCCGCGTAACTTCGGCGAGTACTATATATATATATATATATATATATATATATATATATATATATATATATATATATATATATATATATATATATATATATATATATATATATATATATATATATATATATATATATATATATATATATTTATATATATATATTTATATATATATATATATATATATATATATATATATATATATATATATATATATATATATATTTATATATACCTGTATATGTATATATATATATATATACATATGTAAATTACTTTTATCTATTTTGATCAGTGTTGCCAGTAAATATTCCTTTCCTGGCAACCGTGTTTCTATCATTTATTATCACTAAGATTTTTATGTTGAGTATCGTTTGTTTGTTTTGTTCTGACATGTAGTCTTCATTAATGACGTGTAATTTAATTATTCTTTCAGGTAAATTCTATTTTATATTTATATGTTATTTAATCTTAATTCATTATTTTAATTTGTTCTGTATTATTCTTTTAGAATAATAAAATCACTAATAAAACCACTTACAAGTTAAATTACAAAACTGTTAATCTTAATAAAAGAAAAGAAGACTACAATAATGACTGATAAACAAGAAGAACCGAAATTATTTATACATATCATTAAAAGGAGTGAAAATTATTATGAGTTGTTTGGTCTTTCTGAAGGCTTCCTATTGAATTTGAGGATTTGAAGCTTCATAAGATACTTTTTGAAAAAACTACTATTAAAAGAGCAGTTTCTGCGATAAAACCAATTAATGGGTACCGTAAAGTGGGAATTAAGATGGATAACGATATAAAGAAAGAGTATTTTGATGAGGATGATTACATGTGCTTTAATAAAATTCCATTAGAGGAATCAGACTTTAGAAAACATTCGAATATGGGTTTAACACAATTTGAAGACAACAAATTTTTGATTAAGAAGATTGAGGAATTAGAAGCTAAGTTAAATTCAAAGGATGAAGTAAAATTGCATGAGATTGAAAAAAAGTTTATTTTAGAGATATTTGATAAAACGCAAAACCCTATTGAATGGTTTCAGCAGTTTGAAAATGAATGTGCTAGGCACAAAATAAAAAGTGACACAAATATGATTGAAATACTTCGGTTCTTTGTATTGAGCTCACCTAAAGACTGGTGTGAAGCAAATCTAAAAAAGATTGGTTTAATAAATTGGACTGAATGGAAAAATTCTTTTTTAACAGTGTTTATTGAAAAGGGCTGGTCAAAAATTAGAAAAGCATATAATTATAAGTACTTAGATGGCTCACTTATCGATTATGCGTTAGCTAAAAAAAGATTATGTTTAGAAGCAGAAAAACACAGTACTATTTTGACAAGAATAAATATGATTGTGGTAGGCTTGCCTTTAGACGTGCAGGATGAATTAGATCGAGAAAAAATAAAAACCATTGAAAAATTGTTCACAGAACTAAAGAAATTAGATGATTCGTATGGTAAATTGAAGAAAGGAGTTACATCAAATTTTAGTGTAACTAAGAAGACGAACAAAATAAGAAATATAAGTCAATGTGACGAACAAAAGAAAAAAAACGATACAATTATTAATAAAAAACCATGTTATATGTGTGAAACTCTAGAATGGCCAAATAGATATCATCCTACAACAGACTGCAGAAATAAAACACTGTATATGTCAAGGAAAGAAGTAAATTATAATACAGACGCAGCAGAGATGATGCGAATTGAATTAGATAAACAGTCTTTAAACTAAATGGCCCGGGAGAATTGAGTCCATTAATTAAAATAAATGTAAATATTGATAATAAAATTAAAATTAAAGCAGTTTATGTTAGTGGTTCTAATGTAAGTCTCACAAATAAAAAAATTGTGGATCTACTAAGAACAAATTTAATAAAACATAAAAATGTATTCAAAACTACTAATGGATTAAATTTCAGTTCTGCTCGGGCAAACATTATTTTCAAAATCGGAAATTTAACAAAAATATTAAATACAAATGTGGTGAGGAACAATAACTTCTCATATGACCTGTTATTGGGTCTTGATGCTATTGAAAAATTTAAACTAATACAAAATGAAAATCTAAATATATTTCAAAAGATTGATAAAAATAAGATAATAAAAATAGAGGATAATCAGCATATGTTAAAAAGAGAAGAATTTAAAAAAGATGAATTAAAAACTGTACATACAGATGATAAAGAAGATGATATATTATATGAACAGGTTAAAATAAATTTAAATGAACATATATACTTGGAACATTTAAAAAATAAAGAAAAAAAACAACAAATTTCAGAATTAATAGAGAAGTACAAACATATCTTTGCTAAAGACAAATTTGATGTTGGTAAAGTAAAGTCGAGAGAGGCTGAGATAAAATTATTAAAAGATGAATATGTCATGTCACGGCCTTATAAGTGTTCAATACCAGATGAACAAGAAATTAAAATGCAGATGAAAAAGTTACTGGAAGCGGGTTTAATTGAAGAATCAGATTCAGCTTTTGCGTCGCCAGTAACTTTGGCATACAAAAAAGATGACGGCCGAAGAACGAGATTATGCATTGATTTTAGAAATTTAAACAAGTTAGTGGTACCAGAATGCTATCCATTTCCGACTATTAGTGACGTTATTGATAAGGTATCAAATTGCAAACATTTTACAGTTCTTGATATAAATTCAGCATTTTGGTGCATTCCTATTAATGTGAAAGACAGAGAGAAAACATCATTTATTACAAAATATGGGAAATTCATGTTTAAAGTGCTTCCATTTGGACTTAAAAATGCTCCAGCTGTTTTTCAACGAATTTTATCAAATATTATAAGAAGAAATAATTTAGATGAATTTTGTATAAACTATATAGACGATATTTTGATTTTTTCAAGATATTGGACTGATCATTTAAGTCATATTGAAAAATTTCTACAAATTATTGAAGAAGAAGGTTTCAAACTAAAATTGGAAAAATGTAAATTTGCATCGAATTATGTCAAGTACCTTGGTCATTTCATTCAAGAGAACAAAATATCCCCAGCTCAAGAAAATTTAGTTGCAATTAAAAATCTAAAAAGACCAAAAGATAAATCTGGTGTTCGTAGTGTATTAGATTCAATTAATTTTTATTTAAAATACATTGAAAATAGTGCAGGAAAATTTGAACCGTTACATAAATTATTGAGAAAAAATGTGGAATTTCAGTGGACAAATGAATGTGAAGAAAGTTTTAATCTGATAAAGGAATATCTATGTTCTTGTCCAATATTGGCAATATATGATAATGCTAAAAAGGTATACATTGAAACGGATGCTTCTTATAAGGGCATTGGAGCAACTGTGAAGCAGCCTCAAGTAGATGGAATATTGCATCCAGTGGCTTATTTTTCGAGGAAATTGTCTGAAAAAGAGAAGAAAATGGATATAATTCATTTAGAATGCAGAGCAATTAAAGATGCAATAAAGTATTGGCAGTATTACTTAATTGGCAGAGAATTTATTGTTTGTACTGATCACAAACCATTAGAAAATCTTAAAAAAAAGCCAAGGACAGATGAAATATTAGGCGATCTAATTCATTATCTTTCACAATTAAATTTTAAGATTATATATAAAAAGGGAAAAGACAACATATTAGCAGATTTACTTTCAAGATATCCAGTTTTGGAATATTTCGAATCTGATGACGAAATTAAAGTAGTTAACTTGATTGAATTACAAGAAATATTAATGGATCAGAAAGACAATATAGAAGAATTAAATACTTCAAAAAAGACTGAAAAACATAATGACATTGTATTTAAACAATTGAAAGGAAAATCAAGAGTTTTTGTGTCACAACAATTTGGTTTAAAAATAATAAATAAGGTTCATCAGTATTATGGACACATTGAGGTTATCCAAATGAAAGAGAAAATTAGACAATTTTATTATTTTAAAAACATGGATGTATTAAGAAATGATTTTTATAAATCATGTTCAACTTGCATAGAGAAAAAAGTACGTAGAAGCAGAATTATAGGTTTATTATCAAAGTTCGGATCTGCCACTAAACCATTTGAAATTATGTCTATTTATTCTGTTGGTGGATTTGTTGGAAATAAATCATCAAAAAAATAAATGCATATTTTGGTAGATCATTTTAGCAGATATGCGTGGATTACTACAACAAAAGGTCAATGTGCGAGAGATTTCATAAACCTTATAGACCCAATTGTGAAGAAGAATAATATAAAAATGATTTTGGCAGATCAATATACGGGGCTAAATTCGGGAGAACTAAAAACTTATCTTAAACGAATGAATATTCAGTTAGTATTTACAAGTATAGACAAGTATGGACTGAATGAACGACTGAACCAAACTTTAGTAAATAGGATCAGATGCAAGATAAATGGTGGTGATAAACGTGCATGGTCAGTCATAGCTGAGGATTGTGTTGCAGAGTATAATAGAACTATCCATAGTTCAACAAAATTTGAGCCAGCATACTTATTACATGGAAAACAGTCAATCATTTGATCAGTAGATAAACTTAACGAAACTGATTTAATAGAAGATCGAAAAAGAGCATTTATAAATTCTCTAAAAAATTATGAGGTCAACAAAAAAAGAGTGGATCGGAATCGTGTAGTTCATGACTTTTTAGTTGGAGATCAAGTATACGTTGAGAATAAAATCAAATTAAATAGGAAGAAAACAGAAAAGGTACGAACAGGACCGTTTCGGAGTTTGAAAAGGATATCTTCATCATTTTATGAAGTCGATTGTGGAAAACGGAGAAAAGAAGCAAATTACTTTCACAGTAGCAAATTGTCACCTTTCCATACTGGTATTTCATCTTCAAGGGGGAAGATGTAAATTACTTTTATCTATTTTGAACAGTGTTGCCAGTAAATATTCCTTTCCTGGCAACCGTGTTTCTATCATTTATTATCACTAAGATTTTTATGTTGAGTATCGTTTATTTGTTTTGTTCGGACATGTAGTCTTCATTAATGACGTGTAATTTAATTATTCTTTCAAGTAAATTCTATTTTATATTTATGTTATTTAATCTTAATTCACTATTTTAATTTGTTCTGTATTATTCTTTCAGAATAATAAAATCACTGATAAAATCACTTATATATATAAATTGTAAATTAAATGTTGTTATGTAAGTATTTGATTAAGATTTTAATGTTATTTTAAAATAAGGGCAGATAGACGCAAAAAATTGTAATTATATAGGTAATAATAATAATATTTATTCAGGTTTTATAATACATAAACTAGTTCGTCAAGACATAAAAACACATAAAATCTAAATAAATGTTATTCATCTAAAGACCATTAAACATATATCAACATAATTAATAGTAACATAGAAAAACATAACCGTGGTATAAATTAGTAATTTATTAAAAAATTTCGCTAATAGGAAAACCGCGACTATGCCTCAAATTAATAATTTTTGGTAAAATTGAGTTGAGATAAAATTTGTTACTTTTGGTATAAATTTATCTTGCCAAAATGAATTTTATCTATTAATTTTTTCAATGAAAATATCAATATTCGTGTACACCATAAAATAGCTTGCATTTTGATTACAAATATTTAATTGTCCTTGTACCTGATACATATAATTATCATTTTCTTTTAAACTAATTTTACCATCTTTTAGTTCTAAAAATTTTATAACTTTTTTTCTATTGCATCTTTTATAGTCATATTTTGAGCACTGAATGGACATTTTATTTCGCATATTTCGTTGTCTTCTATTATTCCATCTGGTGACGCACCCAGAAATGGCATCTCTTCATAAATGTAATATCCACTTTTATTAATTTTTTCTTCTAGCATCGTTACAGCCTTGCTTTCATTTCTGATTCTATATTCTGGTAGCTTTACTGCCATTGAATGTACTATAAAGCAAATTTTTCACTATATTTGCAGTTAATGTACCTTTCCGTTTTTTGCAAATCTTTCCGAAATTGAAGGCAGTAAGTCGTTTTCGTCTTCCCTCTTTCTATAGTTGATCTGTAAACTGCCCAAGCGTAATTTGAAGAATATAATTCTTATCTGCTTCTTTTCATTTGTTTAAATATTCTTCTTTGGTCTTTTTTAAATTTTCGTTGCTGAAATCTGCTTCAGGATTTTCCGCGTTTGGACCATAATTACTATCCTGATGACTAATAGTACGATTTCTCCTCTTTCCATAACCCCTGTTTCGACTGGATCTAATTTTGTGTCTTATTTTTGCCGCGTGTTTTAAAGTATATCTTCCAATTTTTCGACCCAACTCTTACTGTATTATTTCATGAAATTCTTCTTTTGAATTCATGGATATGACTGCCATGTCACAGCGTGTTTCATATAAAATTTTAATGAAAAATTAACTCTTTTATCGCCCATGAGTTTTGCAACTATTGAATTATATAATTCTGCAGCGTTATTAGTAATATTTTCTATGAAACTATCAGATTTATTAGCTACATTCTGAACTGCCTGTAATATTTTCGCAAAAATATGTGTTGGAATGGTTGGTATCCGATTTGGTTCGGTATCTGTTCTTTTACAAAAATAACCTCCTTCGCCGCAAATAATGTTTACATAACCTTGGAAACCGATGGAAAGTTTGATTTTGTGCACTAGTGCGCAAAGTAATTGAAAAAACACCTATTTTATGTGATTCTAAATTTTGACTATTAAAACGCTATTTGTACTTATTTATATACACACATTTTAAGGAATTTATAAAAGAAGTAGAGACATTAGCTTATAACGCCATCAAATACACATATTTTTTTAACAAATTTTACGAGAAAAAAGGAACAATTTGTTTTCAAATAACACATGTCAATTCGTGGCATACTTAACTGACAATATAAATTCACGCTTCAAATTTAATAAATTTCCTCATTGTCCATCATATTTTTGCTCGTAACAAAAAGCGTATTTGCACCATTCGCGCAATAGTTATGTAAATAGCTATTTGATATGTTGTCGTACTTCTTTGTGCGTATTCATTATATCAAACCCACACTACAATTTCTTCCAATATTTGGTTTTTCAGCAATACTACCCGCAGTTTTATAATATTTCTAATTGTGGGACATATTTATATCTTTACCAATTTCAGCAGCTGATTTACCAGATGTGATGATAATTTTTCTAACATCTTAAGAAACAACCCTGCAATGCACCATTTTAGTAATATTTACTATATAAAACTTGTGAGACATTAAAGAATGAGGCAACAGACAGCACTAATGCTAAAAACATTAAATTGTTGTAACAAAATCTACTTATATTTAAATAAGAAGAGTTTATGACTTTAAGTCAAATTATTTTGTTTCGTTAACAGTCTTTTACGACACGGGAAAATATACTTAAAAATAGAAATATAAATAAAAATTTCCCCTATCTTTTTTGGTAAACGAACTATCCTTGTGAAAGAAAGATAACAGTTTTTATTAAATTTAATCTATAACTGTTATTTTTCTTTCGAATATACAACGTTAAAATTGGTTTAGTATAAATAGGAAAAACTGTACTGATCTAATGACGTCGGATCAGATCTCGAATATATATATATATATATATATATATATATATATATATATATATATATATATATATCTAGCATCTTTAGGGGATTCAAAATGGTGGCTAGAAGAGATGAAAGTCAGTAGAGAAAAAAACAAAATTTGGTATAAAATTCACTAAACTTTATTTAAATGTTCTGCTGATAGTCGAATGATATTTTTCAGGTAAAAATACATCACTCCTGCAGTAACATTTTTTGATCCTACTTGGGTTAGAAATATGGCCACACATTTTCGGAATTTTCAATTTTATGAGATCTCTCCATCTTTTTCGCTTTAATTGGTTATATATATATATATATATATATATATATATATATATATATATATATATATATATATATATATGTATATATATCTTCACGCTATATCCCAACAAATGGGGTAGCACGAACCCTATAATCACTCATAAAACATTCACTCATCGCACTCATCAAACAATCAGCCCTCGTCAAACATTTTCATCCAAACAAACCACCCTGACTTCCTCCACATTCATAGATCACTCCATATAAACTCATTCATTTAATACACTCGAAATCATTATCACACAACAATTACATTATTCCTATTCGCTTATCATTCATTTTCTTTCTTCAACGTACATAATATATGCATAAAACATCTCAAGTTACTCACGTTTACTCCTAACAACAAATCTAATAACGAAATTAATAACGAATCTACAAGATTAGAAAAAATGAAAGCGATAGCCTGTACTTGTATATGAAAGAAAAGTCCACACAATGCAGTAACTAAAAATGACACAAAAAGATAAGAAAGGGAGGGAGCGTCGCCCTGCGCTTGTTTTTGAAAGTGAATTTCACACAATTGCAGTTAAACACTCTACGTAAGAACTGAAAACGAATTAAAAGATATGAAAGGAAGGGAGTGTCGCTCTACGCTTGTTTTTGAAAGTGAATTCCACACAATTGCAGTTAAATACTCAATGTAAGATCAGAAAACGAATAAAAAAGATAAGAAACGAAGGGCGTGTCGTCCCTGCGCTTGTTTTTGAAAGTGAATTTCACACAATTGCAGGTAAACACTCTAATGAAATTTTACTGAAACTTATGACCTGGAGGATATCGACAAGATTCCCATCCCTCCACTATGTATAAATTCAATTTCATTAATGAAACTTCCTACAGATGGGGCCACTGATGATACAGAAGAAGAAGGAAGAGAAAATATAAATGAAGAGGGAAGAAACAGAAAAGGGAAAGATACTCCCACTGAAATAAATTCAAGAAAAGATAAAAATATCTGAATTCTCCGACTACAAAAAGCAAACAAAAGAAACAAGAAGTTGTTTCGAAAGGCCCCTTAGATAACGACATACAAACAAGAGCACATCTTACTGTCACAAAAAACTAAAACCACAAAATATATTATCCGACGATACAAACAAAATAATGTACTGGAATATCCAAGGTTATAATAATATATATAAACTGAATAATTAAGAACAAAAAATACTGATCCAGCATGACATAATTCGTTTAAACGAACATGGCTAAAATACGAATTGCAAGATAGCCCACCTTTTTTAAAACACTACTATCGCTATGAACAAGTAGCCATGAAACATGCAAATATGGGGAGAGCGATTGACCGTTTAGTAACCTTTTTAAAAACTATTAAAGACAATGTTAAAATACTTCAACAAGAAGCACATTGGATATTTCTAAACATTCCATCCCAAACCTGTAGTCTTATCGTAGGGATAATATATTTGCCACACTCATATGACTATGATATCCTACTTGAGATGTTCGCTGAAAATATAGAAAATCTAACTAATACCTATTCGAATCACACCATCATAGTTGGTGGTGACTTTAACGTAAGAATCGGTCATCTAAATAAAATAGAAGATATACTCGCAGAAAACATTAATTTACAAGCTTCCCGTACAAGTAAGGATCTTATTATTAACAAAAAGGGAAACGACCTAATTAATATAATGGAGGCACAAAACTTACTTGTAGTAAATGGCAGAACTCACAGTGATTCGTCTGAAAATTACACATATATAGGACAAAGTGGAAAAAGTGTAAATGACCTAGTGTGGATCGATAACTCATCTGCAAAATTTGTTTTGGATTTACAAATAATCGAAGACATTACTATCAGACCATATTATCTGTTCCCTGATTTTGAAGAACATTTTAAATAAAAAGCTAGAGGAAATCCCCATTACTAAGGGTGTGTTGCTATTCGCTTTATATATTGCTGACTTTGATGAATTCTTTAGAAGTAAAAATCTAGAAGGTTTCTACATTAACCAGAAAACAGATATCCTTACGTTGTTATATGCAGACGACATAGTAATATTTGCCAACTCTCCAGTTGATGCAAAACGGAAAATAACTGTGTTAGAAGAATATTGTAAGCAGCATGAACTTGAAATCAGCGTGAATAAAACTAAAATAATACATTTTCATCGCGGAAGACCACCACGCAGATATATGAAATATATCACTCAAAATACCGAACTAAAACTAGACAATGAATATACATACCTAGGTATGACATTTAAAGCATCAGGGACCTTCAATGAGAACACTAATTGATACTTAAGTAAAACGAACGGAGCAATTAAAAAAATGTTGTACTAAGCAAACACGCACTCATGGACAACAATTGATAAACTGTACTCAAACTTAATCAAACCCGTCTTGCTCTATGGCTCAGAAGTCTGGGGACCTTATCAATATGAAAATATTGAGAAAGGGCAAGTACAATATTATAAAATCATTTTCCACTGGCCGAAAACAACACCAAATTACTGGATCCGAAGGGAAACAGGACAAGCAAACTTAGAACTAGATATTCTCTTCAGAATGCTAAATTGGTGGTATAAGATCTTGCTCATGGACGACACATGATACATAAAAGTCTCTTATAATAAACTTTTACAACTAAACAACTCCTCGCATGTATCCGAAAAGGACAAATCCAATTCAATTGGGCTAGAAAACTTGAGATTATGTTAAAAAACGCAAACTTTCACTGGGTATGGATAAGCCAGAACTTTATCATCCTTAAAAGAGAAATGCATAATATCAAATTAGCTTACAAAGAACTTCTATATAATAACGATATAAAACACATCGAAAAATCTACCTACAATCCAAATTACACAACGTATAAGATTAGCCACAATTTCCTTGCCCTTAACATCCCTCACAGAATACTCCAGACCTACCTAAAAATGAGAATATCCATTTACAAGACGAGTTACATCCACCAAGATGACATTTGCCGTCAATTTAACAGCGACGAAACTTGCAATGTCTGCAATAGCCAAGAAGCCAATAACCTACACCACTTCCTTTTCCGCTGCCCCATATATACTCCTATCAGAACTGCTTACATTAATAAACATTTACAGATAGAAAATATGGAAGCGAGAGACCTATTTGCAGATCCCACCAAGAGCAAAGTATTTGACACATACAATTACGTCCAGAATGCCTTAAAACTTCGAACCTTTGTTTTAAACATACAATTATGAATGTTAATAACTAATAAGAATGTTAATAACTAATATCTTACATAAAAATATGTGGATTACAAATATATTGTACGATGTTTCCAATCTTTTTGTATTGAGTTTTATCTCATAAACAGAAATAAATAAATACAAATACACTCTACCGAAATTACTAAACAACAAAACTAAAATCTAAAATCCTGCGCTTTTCTGAAATTACCAGATACATTCCGCAATTAATCTTCGCCAAACGTTTCTATCCTGACACACCACTTTAGCTTCATCCACATTAATAATTCCTTTCATACAAGCACGTTTGTTCGTCATACTTGGAAACTTTCGTTCACGCAACAATCCTTCAATCATATTCATCCATTTATTCATAGGTCGCCCACGCAATCTTTCACCCTCAATTTCACCAACATATACCTGTTTCACTAAACTCTCTTATTCGACATACGTTCTACATGTCCAAACCATCTCAACTGACTTATACCTACTTTTCTAACTACATTCTTCTCAATTTCACACTCATCATACACCAATGTATTCCGGACACGATCTCTTCTAGTATAACCACACACACCCCGCAAATACTTCATTTCCACAGTAGTTACACGACGTTCATGTTTCTTCATCCACACCCAACATTCACTACCACACATCAATGTAGGCACTAAAACACCATTATACACACTCAATCGAGCATCTCTGGATACATTCACATTTCGAGCAAAGGTTCCCAGAGCACCCAATACCTTGCATCCCACAGATACTCTTCTTTCAATCTCACAATCAATACGTCCATACCACGATTTTTTCGTAATTTTTTTTTATACACTAGTTTTAATGCCTCCTCATTACCTTTCTGTAAACAAAATTGAAATTTTCCAAAAAATTAGATTTTGAAATAATTCAGGCCGCAAAGGGCAAAATTGCAATCTAACGATATAAGAGACCAGCAAGAAATGAATCTAACATGTATCTGGATGTGATTTGAGCTCAACACCATCTCTTGATAATTTATAACCCCCAAAAGGACCTCTAAACCTAATGGAGCTCCACCAGCCAACCGGAGTAATAAATATATATTTCATCACTCCCTTAATACCGACTATTTTTTTTAGGAGGAAATATTCATGTTAATGTTTAATACAGGACCCACCAAGCGCTTATTAGTGTTCTTTAGTGGTTGAAGAGATAAAAAAGTCTAATATTATTTTGTAGAATCTTTGGCTAAACTCCAATATACTCTTTTGTCGACTGACAGTAGTTTGACGCATGCGCTAAAACTAGAAAGTTTACATGATATGATTGGTTCTAAAACAGTGGGTAGTCCTAGTCCTATAGTTGATAGATGGATTGTTGTTGTTATTAAGATTGTGACTAAATCGGATGATTAGGTTATGTTCGGTTAGGGGTTAGCGCGAAAGAAGCGAGCTAATCTAAAATCGAGAGAATAAATAGTAAATCATTGTTTTACAGTCACTGGAAATATGAACTTCTCCTATACTATGCTCTTTCGGCAAAATATCAAAATAATTTTTATAATGATTATTAAAATATAATGTATAATATGACTAAGAATAATAATAAATAAATGAAAACAAGAATAGTTATTCTTGAAACACATTCGTAGGCGAATATATTTGAAGTCTGAGGTTATACAATCTGTATAACTGGTAAAAAAACTTCCAAAATTCTATCTACACAAGAAATTATTAATAATGAACAGTGATCATTCTAAAAGATTGAAATGTATTTGTGGTCAATCGCGCTTCTGTCGCACATTAAACAATCAAATCTAATTAAAGAAATTCATGTAAAATACGGTATTAATAAAATAAATTAATTAACTGAATTTGAAAAATATCTAACGCGTTTGTTTTATTTTACCATTTATTACCTACATTTAACTACTAATTATACATAATTTAACATGATTAATATATTTGTTATTTTAAAGAGTAAAATAATCTTAACTTTCATTTTTAATTATGAAATTATTAAAAAAAAATACTCAAACACGCTTATATTTAAAAATGGAAATTTTATTTGCTGAATAATATAATAACATGAGTATACACACAGAATATATAAATATGTTTTCTAAAAAGCATTGTCAATGCTGCCGGTTTCGATGTTTGGTGAGTGTGCGAACAGCATGAACAACACAGGGAATAACGATTGACACAAGTATTGTAAATTGTAAATGGTAAGACGAACGGCTAGACTCAAGTCCAGTCGTACGTGTGCATCAGTATCATACATTACATAAATAACAACTCCAGTACTAACCATATATATAAAAAACACACTAGTTGATAAATAAATAAAAATGTTAATATGCTAACATAATAAATTTAATGTAAGACTAACACAATACAATTTTATATGATAAATCGATTGGTTGTTAGAAAATAACAGATATTGGTAGTTTATACTATAATACATGATATTGAATATTATAACAGTGAATTTTGTATATATATTTATTTTATAGTATAGTAGACGTAACTATCTATGTACAGTGTAATTGTAGTAAAGTTGGTTTCCAAAAATACATACATCTGTTTTGAATTTATTGTGCAATCTTTAAAGGACGGTAAAATTTAGTGTCAAAATCTGAACGGTTTGGTATAGAAAACGAAATATATATATATATATATATATATATATATATATATATATATATATATATATATATATATTGTTTTATTCATAGAACAAGCTGCATATAACAAGTCAATAGGAATAATAAGTTATTATACACAAATAAAATAAAATATATATAAATATATATATATATATATATATATATACCTATATACCTATATACCTATATATCTATATATCTATATATATATCTCTATATATATATATATATATATATATATATATATATATATATATATATATATATATATATATATATATATATATATATATATAAATAAAAGGAGTATTTTTAAACATAGGTATTTCATTTCCATAGTAACAATATTACAAAATGATAGCAATGCATTAAAGTGTTCTTTTTTTATCAGTGAACATTACGGATAAGTCTCAAATTGTTGTATACAAACAAATATACTATTGAAGCGAAAGCTCACTTACCAATTGTTAGAATTCTAATTTAACCTTAAGGCAAGTTCATGATTTATTTTCTGATATATATAATAATCGTCCAAAAAAACTAAAAATATTGAATTAATTCAAAATGATAACAGACTGTCGTTCATATTAGTAAAACTTCAGTGCTTAATGGCCTTGGAAATTAACATAATAAGAATTATCGTTTCCAAAACAATAATTAATTATTGGGTGACGTTGAAGTATATATATATATATATATATATATATATATATATATATATATATATATTTATTTAAAATTTGATTTAATTTAATTTAAGATGTATAATTTCGGTTAATAATGTTTTTTTTATTTGTTAATTAAGTTTATATATATATATATATATATATATATATATATATATATATATATATATATATATATATATATATATATGCTATGTTTATTGATAAAAAGACGCCATAATACATCATTGTAATTTTTTAAGCAGGAAAACGAAATACCTATGTTTACCAATTTAAAAAGAAACTCCCTGTATATAATATCACTTGTGTATTAAGTAGCAAGTAGCTGAGCTACTTGTACTTGTTACACATATGTCTAAACGTAGCTATAAAATATAATCATTAAATACAAAATATTGTACGTTTCTAGTTTACAAAACTAATTTTATAAAATAAAATGCGTGGCAACTTCAAAATTATAAATATTACATCTATGTATAGTATATAAATAGAGTTCAACACAAACACGATTTATAACAAGAACATGAAGAGAAAGAGTAGTAATACGACTGAGCACTGGACTATCACAACGTGTACTCTTGCCTTCTCAAAATGAAACGGAACGAAAATCTTTATAATAAATGAGTGATGAGAAAGAGGACGAGACGATCACAACCGGTTAGTCCTTTCGCAGCTCAGTGCATCAGATTCGGTGAGAAAGAGTTCAATGCTGAGGGGGTAACTGCTTAGCAACAGATTTATTCCGAATAACGAGCGATTTCAAGTTAGCTACCTCGGTTGACAAGCGTACGATTTCCGAATGGAGCCGGTGCTTGTTCTCAGAATCGACATCGTCACCAGGCACAACCATCTGTGACTGCTGCTTGTGTAGCGCCAGGGCCGCAGCGGCTGCTGCAGCAGCAGCCGATGTACTGCCAGGCCACTCCGAGCCAAGAGAAATGCCAGAGTCGCGTTCGTCACTGGAGCCCTCGTCCCACGGAGGACTGGCACGGGGGCCCGGCTCCTGCTTAATGTTCTGTAAGGAAAGCAGGGCGCTAGCGGCATCCTTGTCGCCTAAGTGGGATTTGTGACGCAGCTTGAGAGGCAGACTGTTGTTAGAGTCTTGAGTAGCAGTTGGAACCGAGGTCTGTGTAGGAGCCAGAGACATTGGCACGCAGCCTTCGTCACCGGAACCGTTACCACTGCTGACTTCATACGGACTAAGTACTCTACTGCCGGAGCGAGAGCGTGATCTAGCGCGTGACCGCGAGCACAGGTTCAGTGCATTATTGTTATTGTTACTGGAGGTGTCAACTGCGGAGTGCTCGTATTGGCTGGGAAACGGTTGGTAATATGGGGGCCCACGATGGTATGTGTCTGGCTCATGGTGGGAGTGGGGATGTGAATGCTGGTAAGCTTCTGCTGGATGTGGATGATGGAGATGCATGCCATGAGGTACGGAGGGTGGTGGGGATCCCATAACTGGGTGGCTGACTGGCTGATGAATAACTGGTGTAGGAATTGGACTTGGTGATGATTGGAATAACATGCCAGGTGGACCTCCTGTACTTAACTTTGGCCGTTTTGTGATACTTAAAACTTGTTCACTGGTCGGCAGCGTAGCCATAACTTTTTCAACGCATACTATATTTTCGCCACAGATACCATACTCTTCTTTAATTGCGTCAAGCTGTGCTTTCAGGACATGATTCTCTTTGGTAAGCTCAACAACGCGTCGTTCTAGTACCATATCATTAAAGCGACGTTTTTCACGGGACCGTTTTGCCGCCTCATTATTGCGGCGTCGCCGATCCCAATAGTTATCATCCTTCTTATTATCTGGGATAAACTCACGTTGTTTACGTTGAGAAAATAACTCTTTGCGTTTAAGGTGTGCGGCCAGTTCAAAGCTGGAAGCGGATGGTGGAAAACTGTCAGCACTTGTTGAACCTGGAGACACGGGACCTATTATGACGTCTTGACTCATATAATCAATTGGGGGCTGATTACTGCCTCGACCCTGACTGCCTGGCATGTTGGAGTTCAGGCTTGGAATTTCACCGTTGATAGGTGAGCCAGATTGACCACGTGTGACAAATTCCGCCACCATCATACGGCTCTTTAGAACTTCTGCAACAACAAAAAAATATATTAAAATAAAATAAATCTGTAGCAAATGGAGAGTATTAGTTTATTGAGGCAAAAGCAAAAAATAGAGAACAACGGGCAGGTATAGTCGTACCCAAGGTCCGTATGCTAGACTTCATCTCAAGGTCGCGGTTCACCTGCCCCTACTCTCATTCCCTATTCCAAACAAGTCACGTATGCACGTCGGCCGCACACGTGCCATGAGGGTGCGAGAACACATAAAGCGAGCATGACGTGCGCGCGCACTGACAGGAGATCTCAAGGCCGCGCCAAAGGAAAGTTCAATGGCTAGTCTGTCATACGTGCTTCATCGCGTTCTATCTGCCTGTGCCCAGCCATCCAAGCATAAAACAACAATTCTCTTTTGGTCAGTGTTTCCAGAAACTCAGCTATTGCTGGATATCTCCAGTTTTAGAAAAAAATCAAGCTTTTCAGCATTTTTCAATTTTGTCCAGCATGCCACAGTAAATTAAAATTTTATATTAATACTAGATTCATATGATGAAAATATTTATAAATTGTAAGATAAAATTTACTTTTATGATTTTGTTTTTTAATGTACAGGAGGTCTAAATTTCGAGGCGCTGTCTTTACCCTTCTAAATTATAAGACTACGATTTCCGTTAAATAAAACTTTTTGTGCTTATTTGGGGAACCATGCAAGAAAGAATGATTTTGAACAATTTATTCATTCTCAATTATTTCGTAAATGGTTCCTTATCGAGAAAAAAAGTTTCAAACAAAAAATAGGCATTACTGATAACTACCAGTGGCGTAGGCAAATATTATTTAAAAGTGGCACATTTCCGAAGTATGTTTTAAACCTATAATATATTAGATGAAACTAATTAAAATATCTTTATTAAACTGCATTATTTTTTTGTTTTCAACAATGGTAAGCTTGCTACGATATAATTAATTACGAAATAGCTTATGCACTGAAATTTTAAGTATCTGGTATTCAAAAATATTTTTGAATACAATATTAACAAAATCTTATTCTTTTATTAAAATGAAAACGGTTTTAAAGCGTACCTGTTAATATATGCCAGACATATTACTAGTGATTATTATGAAATTTTCAATCATAGCTAGCTTAACATAGCTAAAAAAGTGTATCCATTTTAATGAAGATATTTTTAAGTATTAATTGCATTTTAAAAATTGTAAGGTTGTGTCATATCTCGAAAATGTGCCCCTATGAAAAATATCTTAGTGTGCACCATTGGTTAGACATCAATAGTATCTACTTAAAATTCTATTCTCTGTATGTTACCATTTATTAATTAATTGAGAATAAAACAAATGTCCAAAGTTAGTTTTCCACCAATACTATTTAATAACTTATGGAAACTTTTGGGAAAACAAAAACAGGCTTGAGTTGTTTCCCTAAATGAGCACAAAGTCTTATTTAACCGAATTCTTATAGTTTAGAAGTTAGCAACGGTAGCCCTTCTAAAATGAGATATCCTGTATGTTGTAATAAATATGTATTTTGTTATTTGTATCAGTGTGTGTATGATTAAAATTACATGATATCTTTGATAAAAGAAAAACTTTAATTGAAATCAGATTAATAAATTACATATAGAGTGCGTTCCACTTAGCGCCCACAACGCTCGCGACCACGACCGCGAATTTTGCCGTTCCACTAGCATGCAAACGCCGCGGGCGAGAACCCAAGTGGAACGTAGAACGGGCTTGTGAATAAAAGATGGCTGCTGATGCAATTGACATTGATGTTGAGAAGAAATATATATGAATCTGATAGCTCATCAAGCTCCGATGAAGAGTGGGATGAAGCTTTGAAGGAAAGGGGAAAGCGAAAACTTCGGCCGCGAGTTATAAATTACGGTGATGTTATTAATAGTTACGTGGATAATGAATTTAAAAGTCATTTTAGGTAATTGAGAACCAACTTGACATTGCAAACTGTTTTAAATTAAACAATTATCTCTTTATCTTTATCTCTTTTTGTAGAATGTCTAAAGCGACATTTGAATAATTGCGCGCGTAAATGCCAAACGACCGCGCCGACCCACCCTGTTAAGATGAACGTTGTGGTCGAAGCGCGGTCGTTGTTAGTGACGTCATCCGTGACGTTTTTAGAAGCAACGGTGGCGACCGCGGCTTTAAGTGGAACGCATCTTTGAGCGTTGCGGGCGTTGTGGGCGCCAAGTGGAACGCACTCATAATTTCATAAAATTTTGTACCGACATTAAAAATTTAGTGCAAAAATATTATTACATATTTCAAGTTCAATTGTTTTTGTATTGCACTGAATACAAGCCTTGTCCAGATCATATTTACTAGTTCGATAAAGACTCAAATAAGTAGTTTATGTTTTGTTTCATTATTTTGACAATTACAGACAGTTCAAGAAAAAGAACTAGCATTAAATTTCTTCAAAGATAAATTTGGTGAACCTTCTATAAATTTAATACTCACAATTTCAAATTAAATTGGTACCTTTTAATAACAAATTTAAATTGTCTCGAGGTTAGCTATTAATAAAATAAATGTATGCATAACAGACGCAGAAATAAAGTATTATACATGCAATCGTAGCTCAGTGGATAAAAGCGAGGTAAAACTTGCGTTTCTTAATTAGCAAGCAAGAGGTCGTGCGTTCAAATCTCACTAACTTCTACTTATATCCAAAAAAATACGATTGTGTCTGAGTGGTTCGGATTCCACTATAAGCTGTAGGCCCCCTGTACTGTAATTGGGATTTACTTCCTGTTGTGCAGAGTAACAAATAAATAAATAAATAAATAAACAAGTGCTACAGTTTCTTATCGTCTTTCAATTTAGTGCACTCGAAATGACGGAACCAATTAATATTGATATTTGGGATTATTATTGTTAATATTGTTGGAAATTTTAATATTTTTACTAATCAATTAAATGTCCAAAAAATATGAGTTTACAAATCGAAAAATAATTTTAATTCAAATTTAAATTTCACCCCTTTAGCACTACTATACCTACTGCATATTCAATTAATTATTTTATTTTACATAATTTAAATACCAACAAGATTCAAATCGCCTTTCTCAAATAATAAAAAATACATAAATTTTCAACAATACAATTTTTAAATAAATCCAGCAATTTGGCGCTACATCTACTTTTTTTCTAATATTTCTCTAGCTTTTATAAAATTTCGTCTGACAACACTGCTTTTGGTACGCGATAAGGGTCACTTGTATGTTGTTCCGGATATGAATCACCCAGCAGCAAATTTTTTATCCAAATTTTTTATCGTGCTATTTGCCAAGAAAAATCCTTTACAAATCAGTGTATATTTAGATGAGTGGACCTCTATTGCCGAACGCATTAATCCCAGTTAGTCATGAGTGACAAAACCAATTCTCGAAATTGTTAGCAGGCGACAACTGTGAGAATAAACACTCAAAACTTACTGCTTGATTCTCGGTATGATGTAATGTAAAATGACACTTGTAAATTCAAATATGTCAAAAATAAGTTCTAGTTCTTGCGGAAAGACCAACTAAAAATACAGTAAATGGAAAAATCAGTGTACTCTGACGTAACAAACGTTGAACTGAAAACATCACATGATGAGGCGGGAAATACCGGCCAAGGCGGTGGTAGTGGCCCTTAGCTTGCGGTCGATTCAGTTCTGACGTAATACCATTACACAGCCAAGCACACAATAACAGTGAACAGAAAGCACTCAACGTATGTGGGCTGCTAGACACGTTACCTCTGTGCCTCGTGCGCTCCTGATCGTGCGCCGCAAAACGTGTTGCATGAAATACCGATGTCGCTGTCACATGGCACTAACAATTTATAGACATGCTAGTTTTGTAATGTTATTTTCGAATATTTTGTAAACAAGAATTTAAAACTTTAAATGCGCATTATAATTACTTAGTGTTTTTGTTTTCTGAATCTTATATAGAGGATAAGATTTACTCTACGCAAATTAAAATTGCTTTTTTATACATATTTTGCCATGACGTCATACAAGAAAAATGATTAAACGGTACAATAATGATACATTAGAAATTAAAAGGTCTCTGACCGATAGAATCTTACCAAAAAATTAGATTTAATCCAAATAAAAACCAAAATATCATGTAAATCAGTTAGATACTTGAGGCATTTTTGATCAACGGATATAAATATTAAAATAAAATGTTCTATAAACAGATAAAAAGACATATATTTTTTTAATCAACGCATTTTATTCCACTCGATTCGAGTAGTAAATATGTAGCAAATGGATATAATATGAATATAACGAAATTTTAATTAGACTACTATTGCGCAATATTATATAATATATAATTATTGCCTTCAGGATCGAATTCGTTTTTAGGATACCTAATTGAAAATTATACTCTATACATGACGCATGATTCTAAGAAAAGAGGGACATCACAACACAACTACAAGATTAGATAATAATCTTTCATTGTTATAATGTCATACAATTCTTTGATAACAGACTTTTTATTGTTTACACAATACAAGGAAAATTCAATAAAATGAAAATGATCCTGGTTTGTTATTTGAGAATTTACAACAGGAGTTAATGAAATGTTTGTTCTATAAAGTTAATTAGTCTAAATTTAGAAACATGACATAAAAATTACATTATTTATAGTGCGTTCCTCTTATACTTCATCCCTGAATCGGTCCAGTACGCGACGAAATCGTACAAGCGCCTGCGCGCATAAGGTAAATGAACTTTTTTTAGTGTCCGACCTTCAAACACAAAAATATTATGAAAAATTTAAATAGCTTCACATCTATGGAATTGGTTATCGGTTATTGATGTATGGAATAACAAAAATTCCCAATACACGAGTAGTTATACATTTGTTATTTATTTACAATGATGCATTATTACTGGGCAACATGAGTAATAAATGTAACACGAATTCCGGCAATCCCAACAAAGCTATGAATCACAGACTTCATTGTATATTAAGAAGTGCTGGCGCAAATCCGAATGGAACTTGCGTTGATTTGTGATTTGCGAGAGCAAATTGGTAAAATATTCTTATCGGAAAATTCGAAGAATTACAAATACATGCAAAATGTTAATTACATGTGACCATAGCATTTGTTATCTGTGGTATTTTGTAATACACAGCTATTGCACAACACATTGAAACAATAATATGAAAAATAACATAGTGTCTCATTGTTTAATAACGATTTGCGCAGAGGTCAGTTCGTGGCCATTGGCCATCAGCCAGGTGGTAATTACGTAACGAGCATGCATCACAAATGAGCCTACAGGTTCTTTATCCCATATGTGATGATACCAGCATAGCATACAATAACACATATACCTAGAATGATGCTACATAAACATTAATGTACCTAAACCATGTTCAAGTATTAGTGCGATCTGTTATTACGACGACACAATACATATTTTCAATTTCAGTACATGTGGAAAAGTACGTCGCAAATAAAAACAGAAAACATTCTGTACATGAACAGTGAGCGTTGCGTCAGAATCGCGAAGTAAACAGTCGCATAACAAATTAAAAGAACACAGCCACATGCGCTCAGGAAAAACTGGTTAAAAATCAGTTATAATTGTGTTACGCTTTCTATGTACGCTTAACTGCACGTTTCGAATCAGGTCAGCAAATCAGGCCACACGCACAATCTTACAATAATAACTGTCCGGCGTTCGCAGCTATATAGAAAAACAAAGGGGAGCAACAAGTTCGAGAATAATTTCACTCACCTCTCTTTCTTGTCGCCAGTAACAATAATTCTAGATCTAGTGTCACAATTCAAAAACAGTCTTTATAAATAATGAACTAAGACTGAAAACAACACTACGCACTCGTAGTACGCTAATACGTGACTTCGCGTAACGTTCTGTAAGCGCGGATAAAACAACTAATTCACACCAGCTGGCGTGACTGACTGAATGTTGAACTGCTCAGCGGACAGACCAACGCGCACTACCGAAACCGAAGAGTCAATGTCGGACAGCGTGGTGGGAGACGGCAACAGCTACCTTGGAGTGGGGAAGACGCGAGGACAACACCCTCAGTGAGTCACCAATCAGAACGGTGATAGGTCACCTTCAACTCTTACGTAATACTACTCAAGCAGACTGTGCTCTTTGCCTCTGCGTTTGATCGTGTATTGCGTGGGTGTTTGCACGCAACGCAAAGCAAGTCGCGACCGGATAGTTGTTACAGTGGAATCGGCGAGACAAGCGAAGCCCGTCATCAAAAAAAGTAACCATATGTATGATGTCATCTATCAGTACGTTTATATAAGGTGTTTCAAATATAATGTAAATGTGATATTCAGGTTGAATAATATTAAATATTAATTATTAATAACTATTATTTGACAATATATAAAAAAGAATATTACAAATCTGAATCTTCTCCCGATTCCGAACTGACAAAATCATAACAGAAACGTAATCTGAAAATTGTACAATCGTCGCACTAACAAAAACAAACGTACAAAATATTGCTACTAACAGGATAAAAAATATGAATTTAATGAATTAATATCCGGAAATTTATTAAAAACATTTTTTTTTAAATTATTATTTAGTTTTATGTACAATAAATACAAATATTGTTCTCGTTTCAGATAATTTTGTTTTATAATGTTTTTCAGTAAAAGTATGGCATGTCTAGCTTGTCTCGCTGATTCCACTATAGTTATTCACTCGCTGCTAGTTGCCTTAGCTGTTATGCGTATTGTGGATTTACAGTTTAATGGAAATTGTACGTTCATTTGAAAAGAATGCGAAATCGCATCCATAATTTGAAATCAAGGGTTACTGAACGCTTTTTGTCTGGATTTCTAGAGCATACTCCTTTCTCTTTCTCGGTAGTTTGTTCACAGTAAAGAAACATGACTTTCACTCGTGTGGCGAAAATACTAAAATATTTGTCAACATTACTTATTAGAAGCAACAAATGAGAAGACGTTATAATATGCTAATTTAATATTATAAGATTTTCATGTAATACCGATTATTTAATTTCTAATCTTCAAAAATCTTTATAACAACAAAGAAATAAATGGAAAATATACAACAATAACTTAGAAAAAGCATTGCAGCACAAAAAGAATTTAAATGAACGATAAAAATATGAAAGCAAATGAGTGGGACAAAGATTAAGCGATGGCAAAAACAAACAATGTACTAATGAACACGGAGCGGCCACGGGCACGGGCCACAGCTTAGCCATTTCAAGTTCATTCACACGTTTAATATCAGGTTGCTGACCATTGCATTGTTTTTTTCCTGTGGCTTGTTTATCGACTTTAAAAATAAACAGACGGAAAAAATAGATATCAAAATGTCATTCTCTGAAATCCGTCTGTACCAATGTGACATTGGCAAACGCAGTGCGCAAGTAGTAACAAACAACGAGCAACGAACGAGAGCGCCTGCGTCGCCCGTACTTCGCGTGTTGCGATAGGTCGGGGCGTAACGAGTTGTGCTACAGAACAGTGAACTGGCGGTGCGAATTTGATATTTGAATTAAATCATTTCTAAATTAGGAAATAAATTAAATTACATTTATCTGATAATCATAAAGTTATACGTAACAAACGTATTATTTATTTAAAATTTAAAAATGCAATATTCGTAACAACAAAGAGGAAACTTTAGCAATTACAGATCTCAGCAGAATACATATGTATACTTTTGAGACAAAAGATCCAAATATGAGTAGCAACGTTTTATAAGGGTAAACTAATAATAAGTTATAATTATATCTTTATGAAAGGGATTTTTTTTCAGTACAAAACTAAAATAAATTGTAGTGAATCGCACTACTAGTTTTTTTATGATATGAAATAAAGTTGTTTTTAAAATAATCCTTTTAATATTTAATGAAAGAAAATATGGCACACACAATATATCTAAATAGCTGCACGCGCGTAATTAAGAGATGCATGGGGCTTCAGAGCCGCTATTGCCATTCGAAACCTGCACTAGGTATTAATCTATTGATCAAATGTAGGTATATCTCTAGTATAACTATATCTTAATGCGCAATATTTATAGCTCTATTATTTGAGTGCATAATATTTGTAAATTTGTAGAACAATATCATATTTAATTTTAATTAAACATTTAGTTAATCTTTATTATTCACACTAATGTTTATATTTAGCACATAAAATAATTATGTAGATAGGTACGTATTACAGAAGTAATTTAAACTGAATTAAGTATTGAATTATTGTCATTAAATATTATCAACATTATTTGTAATTTGCGGTATAAAATTGGACATGTGTAAGTCGGTATTATTTGTTTACAAACATGCCATGGTTAAATTCAACTAAAAATCTGTTCTTTATGAAGTGATGCTAAAAATATTTTATTGGTATAAAACGGCGCTGTGCCAATGTTAACCTAGAAAAGATGTTTTCCTTTTCGTATCGGTCGTAGTCACTAGTCGGGATAACGTAACATTAACCGTATCGAGCAATGTTACCGTAGCGTTAGTATTAACACCTGCACAGTTACAGGAGAAAGCAGAAAGCAACGAGGCAACCTCTTTCTCGAGTAAATAGTACTCATAATAAGAAAGTACCCCACTGACACTATCACCGAATAGCAGCGGAGAAAGCCGAAAGTTCACGAATGACATATGCATAAAATGTGATACAAAGCGGAGCAATGAGGCGATCTCCCTTGAGAGATTTTTTTCTTTATAATTTTATGGTATCGTTCCTTGTCAAACTACAGATAAATAAACACTGTTTTAATATTTCGTTTAATCGTATCAAAACTCAACATGTACAAAGAAAAAATAAATGATCTGTTTGTTTATTTAACTTAGCAGGTATGACTTCCAACAAATAAGTGCTTTTCTGGATCCGCTACTGTGATCTTCTATTTATATTCTCTTAGTATTCCTGAGAGCGACGTAATTATTACACGGTGTAATATTATAGATGTATCAACTTAGTTTTAAATTTATAAGATAATGCTTTATTTTCAAATAATAAAACTTTATTTTGGACTTCCATTATCTTTTATTTTGTATAGAATATCAAAAAAGTGTTATTAATTGTATATATTTTTTGATATTCTATACAAAATAAAAGATAATGGAAGTCCAAAATAAAGTTTTATTATTTGATTATAGATGTAATTGGTTGTCGAATAAGAATGAAATACGATTTCACAATAAAATGAATGCCTTACACTTGAACGTCAACTTTTGTATTTCATCACGTCAGTCGCATTTGTAGAATTACAAAATACCAATAAATATTTTATATTTAGTTTCAAATATGAAGGCAATAAATTTTTACTAAAAGAAAGATAATAAAAATTTAAATTTTTATCACATACTATAGAAATTTCTGAAATTTGTTAAGTAGATGCATCAGGTTAAAATTAAAATTATTTCATAATTAAGTTTTGTCTGACCTATTTCGAATGTATTTGATATATGATCTGTTCATTTTATAATTGTAGAAATAGTGTTCAATGAGAAATATACAAACCCTAATAACAGAACAGTGCGCAAAGCACACAGGAGAATAAAGTAACATTTCTCTTAAAATATAACAAAATATATTTGTTCGTGTCTGTCCAGAAAAGCAAATGCCATACTCACAGTTTTTACTTCACCTACTTACTTTTCAATTAGATACACAATGTTTCTCGTATGAAAAAAAACGTAAATAATAATTTAACTGGGGCTTGCTTCGTTCGCCCAAGTTTAAACAGTAAAATTTATAAAGTTAATACCGCGAAACAAAACGAAAAAAACAGTTCTTCTCTTGTCGGTAATTTCACTTCTTAATCTAAATAAGCAAGAAATAACTAATTAACGTCTTGTTTTTTAGATATATATATATATATATATAATTTTTTTTTTTTTGAAGAAATTATGAAATATGGTTACAAATATAATAGCAAATGTTTTTTTTTTAACTGGCAAGAAAGTGCCTACTTTTCTGACCAATTTTAGTATGGAAAGTAGGTTTTCACTAAAACAGTCAAGTAAAGTATGTATCCACGGCTACAACAAAAATAACAGTCTGGTAAAGTATAAAACAGTCTGGTAAAGATTTTACCTGACTGTTATTTTTGTTGTAACATTGGAAACGTAGTCTGCTGTCAGTAAAATTCATATAAAAAATTAAACATTTTGAATTATTTATGCTTAAATATTGATTAAATTAAACGGTTTCAGAAAAAATTGTATACATAATACGTCAGGAAAGTGTTTTTATTTAACTTAACGGATTAAAATACTCGCGTTTCTTCAAGTAAGATATCACTTTCCTGACTTATTATGTAATATACTATTACTTTCCTCTCGTATTTTCAACGCTTATTTAATTAGCTTTAAGGAAAATTTATTACAAAAACAAATAAATGTACGGAACAGAAACGAAAACGAAATATTTTTGTGGAACATAAACCGAAACGAAATGAAATTTTTGATTTTAATCCAGGAGTAAAACGATATAATCGAAATATAAATTCTGATTAATACCGTTATTTTTTCGTTTTCAATATTCACTTTATGTTGAATTTATTTTTAAGAATTTAAATTGTATCGCTTACATGTCTCAATGTCAGTAAAATTCTTGTCTGTAGGTAATATATGTATAGCTAAACCAAACGCATCGTACATGGAACATTGGCAATTTAACTATGTTTCATTTTTATTTTATTTGCTACGCTCTATCACTTTCGACTATTGCACTAAACATGCCCCTAATTTTATTGTTGGTAAATTCTGTACCTATATTATTTTGCAATAAAGAAAACAATGTATAATATTATAGGGTGTTAATTAAAAAACTGGCCATAGGCGTTTAACATGGCCAAAGTTCCCAAATTTATTTAGGCAAAAATACTACAAAAAAAACGTTGCAGAGAATTAAATTCTGCTTCCAACTTAGTAATCAGATTTTATTTTTGACATTCCGTAACCGAGAAACTCAATTTTTTTTTTTTTTAATTGCTTTATTATAGCGATATCCATGGAACTCAAACAAAATTACAAAGTATTGTATGACATCTTAATTGTCAAAAAAAGTTTGAGTTTTGTGATTTTCGTTCAATAACAAATATTTTTGGAACAGTTTTCTCATGAAGAAAAGCTTCAGATCATAAAATGGTGCTACTCTGGATAAAGTTACAGAAAAATACGTGATTTAATAAGTGTAGTCTGGACACACCGACCAATTCCAAGTAAAACCACAATAAAATGTTTTAATGAAAAAATTCGAAGAGACAGGAACATTTAATTTTAAGAAACAAGAAATTAATGAAGTATCTTATATATATATATATATATATATATATATATATATATATATATATATATAATAAAGAATAATAAAGAAAATATCCTGGCATTCATTGAAGCAAACCCTACTCTTAGTTTAAGGGAAATCGCTACCGAAGTCGGAATTAGCCATGTATCAGTTTACAATATTTTAAAGAAATATAAATACCACCCATACAAATTTCACTGCCATTAGGAACTTCTTCCAAATGATTTTGAAAATCGTGCCACCTTTTGCGAAATTATTATGGAAAAGGCAAATGGAAACAGAAGTTTTATTAATGATATTAGTTTTACGGACGAACGGACGTTTTCTTCGAACAAAACACCAAATCAACAGAATTGTCGGTATTGGTCACAGTATAATTCGCACAACATTTTAGAAACTAATACATAATACATACAAAAAATAAATGTTGTACAACTTAAAGATGCAAATAAAAGTGGTACTTTTTATCGCAAATGTATTGTATAATCATATGTATTGGGTCTCAATTGAAGAAATCGAGAAACAATGATTCGAATAAAAGTTACATTTGTATTTACATACTATTCGAATCCGTAATAAAAACAGAGGTTCATATTTAAGATTTTAATATTACTCCTATCTCATCCATAAGGTGGGTAGAGAGGGAGCTAATTTTAGCGGTAATTAATTTCCCCTGCAAATATATTAACTTTTTAATTGGAACATTTTTTCGTAGGACACTTCTTTATCCAGATACTAATTTTTCTACAAACCGTATCATTGTAGGTCGTGAAAATCAAATTGCCATTACAATAAGTCATATATGGTAATAAACGTGCAAGTAAAAAAACATTGATTTGTAGAAACCGGTTCAACTTGTGCGTGTTTTGCCCATGAAATTAATGGAAATATCTGTTTCGTATGAGATATTTATGTTCAGAACAAAGGTAAGGCGCTCAACCGCCAAGGTGAGTTTGTAAGTTGGTGACCGTCACTTTGGTTCCTGCATTTTCGACCTTAAATTTCACTTCCCGCGTGTCGTCCTTCACTCCTTAAGCCTTCGTGAGAAGACCGGCGGTTGAAAATTACAACATTTTTTACATATTGCTACTGTTTATTCGTATTATGATCATTCATGGTAAATTCTGTACGTATATAGTTTTCTTTATTGCGTGGACATTTGTGATTGAAATTAGTTTTTAAATAGGATGATTTACGAGTAGCAATTTTTAACATCATCTTGTTAACTTTTTCTATATTTGATCTTATATATGTTTCTTTTGTTGCTGCATTCGTTTTTACATATGTAAGTAGTAAATTTTAAAGTACAATTACTGTTCAAAAAGTTTAATGTATTGTTATTGAAATCTTCATTTATTATTATTAGTAAGAGTGTTTGAACAACAGGTACATCGCAGTGAATTTTCTTACACATTTATAAAACTTGTTTCTTAATTCATGTACCTATACAGGTATTTTTTTTCAAGGGAGACATATTAATTTCTTCAGAGTTTAGATTTTTTCTCTCTTACAAAAATTTAATTCAATCAATTAATAAGTATTTATAGGCAACGTAATAAAAACTTTTGTTCGATTTACACAACCGACAACTGATTTTCACCAAATTAAAATTACCTCTGTTGTTCCCAGTCACTACTATCTTTTGTGCTCAGGTTTTACGGCATACAACAGCACTTCACGTAAAAAATATAGGTATAATGGCATAGTGATATTTATGTTCTTTTATTTATAAGTATTTACTTAAAACAACAAGTACCTATTGCTATTAGCTCTGTCGCAATGTGTTGTTTTATTATAATATTTTAACTATTATTATTAATTATTATTATCAGTTGCGTGTCTAGCGGTTGGTGGGCTCTGACAGTGACCTCTATGTACAGAATGGACTGGAGACACGTATAACTTTAACACGTATGGCGCTGTCTCTTTTTAATCATCAAACTTGGATTTTGACTATATGTATGTCTCTTTTTAATGTGATAAGTACGCATGTGCGACAAACAGTAACTATGAACCAACCACTACTACGAACATATTCATTGTTTTGTTTCTTATGTCGCTCGTGTTATTTTTGTTCGGTTTCTTGAAACATTTCCTTCAACATTATTATGTTTTGTTTATTTTCTTTTTACTTTTAGCCATATGAATAATTTATTGGTATAAAACATTTTGATGGTAACTGGAAAGAAAGAGATAGAATTACAGTAATTCTTGCGTGATTGTATAATATTTTTTCGAGACACTTATATTGTCTTCGTTACGGTCCATTCTGAATATACAGATCACTGGCTCTCCATCAAATATTTTTTCTCATCGGCAGTCTTTCTTTAAAAAAATAAAACTAGTCGGAATAAGGGAGTGGTGAGTTTAGATTATTCAATATACAAAAGCCGTTTTCAAAGCAGGTAATTTTTTCATCGTTTACGTTTTCAGATTAATTTCACACACGTTGCAATAAGCAACGTACCACGTATCTATGTAGTTTTTATGGAACGTAAATGATGAAAAAATAACCTGCTTCTCATATTAATATTTTGACAGTTGCAAAAAAAATAATTGATAATTTTAGACAGTTGTATAAACAGTAATTAGTTTGTGTTTTTTAGGTTTAGTGAAGCATTATGAACAATATTTGGTAAGTACAGTATTAATATATTCATTCGCATTCTAATAAGGAATAATCTGCATGTAAAACGTTAAATAATATTATTTTTATGATATTTCATTGGCTTTGTTTTCTGTTGTTCCAAAGACCACCACTAGGAATTTAGTTAATTTTATAGTTTTTTTTATGAAGTAAGTGGTTCAGTGCTCGGTTCAGTGCTCGGTTCAGTGCTATCGAGTCGGACTGTGGATTTGAGAACTCGAGTTCGATTCCCACAGCCGACAAGCAATTTTCACCACATTTAAACTACCCTTGTGGTTTCCCCTTCACCATCTTTGGAGGCCGTGATTTGACAGTAGTGGGTAAATGGCATGATGATTTATTGTATTTTTTTTTTGTAGGTATCGAAGAGTAGTAGGAAACTTGCACTAGATAAACTGACCAGCGTTGAAGTGTTAGGGCCCTTTTGATGACATTCCTTCAGACGGATCTGAAATATCGGACAACGAAGATGAGTAAGTTATTAAAGAAGAAGAAGAATATGAAAAGAGATCGATAGAAAACAAATTTTGTTTATAAGTAACTTTCACAGCCCAGAAGATGAAGATAGTGTTGAAACAAAACAGAAAGATGGTAATAAGGAGGAAGTGAAATGTTTTAAATTAGTGAAGGACTATAACAAAATATAGGCTTTATGTATAAATCAGATATGCTAAAAATCATGTGGCATACGGTTTTTTTTTATTTTGTTGATTTGACGATTGTGAATGCTTTCATTATTTATAAAATTAGATCACCTGGAGCCACAATGACTCTAAATAAATTCAAACTTGCTGTGGCTACTGGACTGATAGGAATTAACCCGGAGCAATCGAAAGTCTAACGAGCATGGAACTAAGTTTGTTACAGTGTTTTAAAATGATGCGAAACCTGTGATAGATATGATAAAATGTGTAAATACAATGTTGTAAGTTATTAAATTTACTTTAAAAAAGTCTCGGACAGCATATGTCTATGTTTAGTAGTTTATACGAAAGAAGCCTACAAAAAATATGCTCGGCTTTTCATTCGCAATCCTGCGAAAATCAGTTGACTAAGTGGCATACGATCAAACATTATGAAAAAAAATATTTTGAATCTTCTCTTCTTCTCTATTTTGCTAAGAACTGTATAAAATACGAAATATATTTAGACTATTATAATATAAATAAAATTTAACGTTAATGAATGTGAAACATATTTATTGTAGTAAATTAACACAATATTGCAACCAAAAGAAATGAGTACTCTATTAAATCAACAAAAACTGCAACATTTATAAATAAATTCAAAATAATAATTGTCGAAATATTATGTTTGTGCATCTCATCAAATCCTGCATTGCCAGTATAACATTCATAGTGAATTTAAATGCTTCGAACTTGGTAGATTTAATAAATTTCTAGTACATATACGCACCAGAAAAAATAAAAAAAAATAAAAATCTATACCACATCATAAAGTCGACGCAATATCTTTTTCATTTATTAAAAATTAGGGATAACTGACCGTTAATAAACGATAATTTACATTTCTCAATTTCATATTCCTCAACTAAATCACAAATAATATCAATAGATTTTTCAATTAATGCACAAGATTCATTTGTAAGTAAAATGAATTTATCAACAACGGAAACCATTACATTCCCTTGTCGACCTGAAGATGAACACGAACAAGTGTTCGAAACGTCGTCTTTTTTAATTTAAATAAATAATTAATTTATTATACTAAATTCTTAAAGTCTTTATCCAAGAACCCTGGATCTTTTGATTCCTTTTTTTATAAAATTCAACTTTTACGGCTTAATAATCAAAACTTTAACAATACCAAATTATATTATAGTCAATTCCAAATTGCGTTAAAGAGAGACCGAGCCTCAATTCTTGTTGTTATTTTCCTCATGTGCAAAACATTTCATTTAAATATGTATATAAAGGAAAAGATAAGTACATAGGTATACAGTAAACAACATAATAAATAGTTATTCAATCTAAATGGTGATTATATCAAAAGATATGGTGAAACAAAGAGTTTTAAAATATAATCTTCAACATTTTGCATAATCGGTTGATAAGATAAAATATATATTTTCGCAATATGATACAATTATACAAATGTGTCATTCTTATTCAAAGAAATATTTTACTACTTGTAGGATTAGTTATTCTGTTATTTAGATTTGACCATCATAAAATTAAAAGTTATCTTATATAAATAAGGAAACTGTATTATCCTATTACATAATGCGATCATTGTTATTTATTTGAAATAAACATTGCAAACACGTTTACGCAACTTTATTTAAAATATTTACATTATGACTATTAATAATTTTTCTGTTGAAATAGAACAACATATAAAAATTATTTCAAACAAAGCGGAGGCAATAACTTCAACAAGGTTAAAATTTGAAGTTCAGACAAAACTTTCATATCGTAATCGATTATAATATGACGTAACGCAAACATTCGATACTTCCGGTATATAGACGTGAAATACAAATACCTAATTTAAATTCAGTTGCAAAACATAATGTTTCTAAATTTTATACTAAAGAGCAAAACAGATGAGCAAACTGTTCGTACTGAAAATAGACTTAACACCATACTGCGATAAAATAATACTTTTTTCTGTACTATTAAAAAAAAATCAGTATCAGGATAAAAATAAGTACGATAAAAATAATTTATTTAAATTCGATTTGTTCATAAATTAACTTACACGTCTTCGTGTAGTAATTTTCAGAGCATCTAGTATCACGAAACTAATATTTTTTTTAAACCGAAATTATAATTTCTATTTTTTCAGTGGGAACAGTTTTGGGCCACTGTTTTCAAAGAAACGTCACCTTCGATCATTCAAAATAGACGAGCAATTCCCTAGGCGCAGCTACATACTTTTGTGAAGCCAACACCTAAAGTAGTATGGTAACGGGATTGGCCTACATAACTATGTTTTAGTGTACATTTTTCGAATAGTTGTGTTATGATATTATATAACTGAAACAGTTTTTTAATCTCGCACTATTTATTTATAATTTGAAAAAAAAAGTCTATATTACGATAAATATAAAAAAAAAATATATAAATTCATAATTTTATGTTAATAAGCATGCAAAGCGCTAGAAATTTTAATTTATAATAGTCACGTAAAATTAAAGTACATATTATAGAAACAAACTCATATTACTGATTAGAAATTTATTTGTAAACAAAGTTATATGGGCTGTATCCCTTTTCCCACTTTAGGATGTGTTGGGTTCACAACAAATATCCCTATTATTTACTTATTTTGTATGGTCCAAGAACGTCATAAATTTCTGTAATCGCTAGGGACAAACTTGACTAATTTAATTAATTATTCGTTTGTTCGTTTCACCGATTTTATATTATGCAATGTTAACTTTAGTGGTACTATTTTTAAACATTACCCTAATTTTTCCAAACAAGAAATTATGATATTCGTTATCAGTACATTGCCCATTAATGCACGAAGTCGTGAATCACCCTATATTTATATATATATATATATATATATATATATATATATATCTATATATCCGATCCGAAGATCAGATTCGAGATCTGATCCGACGTCATTAGATCAGTACAGTTTTTCCTATTTATACTAAACCAATTTTAACGTTGCATATTCGAAAGAAAAATAACAGTTATAGATGAAATTTAATAAAAACTGTTATTTTTCTTTCACAAGGATAGTTCGTTTACCAACAAAGATAGTGGGTGGCTAGAAGAGATGAAAGTCAGTAGAGAAAAAAACAAAATTTGGTATAAAATTCACTAAACTTTATTTAAATGTTCTGCTGATAGTCGAATGATATTTTTCAGGTAAAAATACATCACTCCTGCAGTAACATTTTTTGATCCTACTTGGGTTAGAAAGATGGCCACACATTTTCGGAATTTTCAATTTTATGAGATCTCTCCATCTTTTTCGCTATAATTGGTAAGGTAAGGTATTGTGCGAGAGTTCAATATGTTTCTCGAAATGTCTATTTTAGAATGCCGAGAGCAACTTTAGAAAATTCAAAATAGCGGCTAGTACGGATGGAGGTCAGTAAATATATATATATATATATATATATATATATATATATATATATATATATATATATATATATATATATATATATTTACTGACCTCCATCCGTACTAACCGCTAGTTGAATTTTCTAAAGTTGCTCTCGGCATTCTAAAATAGACATTTCGAGAAACATTTTGAATATTAATATTAAGAGGTGCCGCATCGTAAATTTCAATTTCGCATTCAAATAACATGAGGTAAAATTAAAGGTAAACGCTGAAAAAACCAAAATTCTACATTTTCACAGAGGATGGCTCCCAAAATTCATGGCAGACAATCACAAAATTATATCACTCAATCTTACTGCCATCTCTAACTTACGCAGCAGAAATATGGGGTCCATACCAGTATGAAAACATCGAAAAAGGACAGGTACAATTTTTAAAAAATATAGAATCTTGGCAAAAAACCACCCCGGAGTATATAGTTCGAAGAGAAACAGGACAAGAAAAAATTGAAGTGATGATCCTTAATAAAATGTTGCATCTATGGTACAAAATACTACTAATGCCGGATTCAAGATATGTGAAAATCTGTTATCAAAAATTAAAACAAACAAGCACTGATACCATACAATCCGATAGAACTTATAGGAAAAACAATTGAACTAGTCACCTTAAAAATATGTTCACGAAAGCCAATTACCAATGGATTTGGCAACAGCAAAACTTAATACACCTAAAAGAAGAACTAAGTAAGATATTACCGGCGTACGGAGAAACGCTCTACAACTCTGATACCCAAAGTATCTTAATTTCTTCCTATAATCCATATTATAAATATTACAATACCACTCTAAATTACCTTGACTACAATATCCCTTATCACATCCTTAAAATCTCACGTCTTCTTCGCACAGGAAACATAAAAATAGTACATATTTACCAAGACGGGGTCTGTCATAAGTTTAGTATCGAAGAAACATGTTACATTTGCAACCTACATAAACAGAATGACCTAGATCACTTTCTATTCCACTGTCCTATATACCGACCTTTCCGAAATGCCTACCTCTCTAGGTACTGCTACACCCCTTCCCTGGATGTCCAAGAGCTACTGGCTGAGATGACGAACGACAAGATGTATGCTATTCAGTTTCGTTACCAACTCACTGCGTCTACGTGCTTTTGCAATGAAATTGTAATTATTATATCTATGTATTACAAAATTTATTATCTGCTTTTCCACATAATTATTACGAACTAAACTGTCTATACAAATGGACATATGTATAAAATTTGTTACCAATCTTTGTAATGGAGTTTTTCTCTTTAACAAATAAATTTTATTATTATTATTATTATTATTATTATTATTATTATTATTATTATATATATATATATATATATATATATATATATATATATATATATATATATATATATATATATATATGTTTTGTTTTTAGGTGTGATTGACGTTTGACAGTTGTGTAAATGTAACTGTTTTCTTTTTCTATTTATAGTTAAGGACAAGCCTGGTAAGCTACCTTAACTTCTACTCTTCTACCGAGAGAACTCTTCTTTTATTTCTTTTATTTCTTTTGGATAAATGACGAATAAATGGGTGAAATTTGATGAATGTAAGTTTGGTACGTGGAATGTTAGGGGTATAACTGGTAAAGAAAATGAATTGATGAATGTAATGCGTGTGTATAATGTAGATGTTTTGTGTGTCAGTGAGACTAAAAGGAAAGGATGTAGTGAGGAAGAAGTGGATGGATTGTTTTGCTTGTGGTCGGGTGTTGCTGAGAATGAACACGCGAAGCATGGTGTTGGTGTGCTTGTTAGTGAACGAATGAAACCGTTTGTGAGAGAATATGGTTGTACTTCATCGAGAATTCTTTGGCTGAGATTAAAGGTAGGCTTTCATAGAATCTTCGTTGTGTCAGTTTATGGTCCAACCGAATCCGAAAATGATCTTGAAAAAGATAGATTTTGGAATTTGTTAGATAGTGTTATTGATTCATGTGATTCAGGTGAGAAAGTTATTGTATGTGGTGATTTAAATGGTTGGGTGGGAGTTAAGAGAAGCATGTCTGGGAATGTATTAGGTAAGTTTGGTGATGTAAGAGTGAATGAAAACGGTAGGAAAATAGTTTCTTTCTGTTTGAAGCGTGATCTCTTTGTTTCCAACTCTATCTTTAAACATAAACTTGCTCATTTGTATACATGGGAGAATATTAGTGAAAATAGACGGAGTATGATTGATTTTATTTTGTATGATGAACGATTGAGAAGTTTAGTTGTAGATACGCGAGTGAAGCGTGGTGCTGAATTGGGTACGAATGACCATTATTTGGTGGTATCGCGTATACGTCTAGATAAATGTTGGAGAATGAGGGTGAAAAATACTAATAAAATGTTTCGTGTGAAATCCAGTGCGCTGCAGAATGAGGATGTTAGAGATTTGTTTGTTGAGAAAATTAATGAATCTTTGCCTGTATGTGAACTTAATTTTGAATGCAGCATAAATGATGTTTGGTTCAAATTTAAGGATACAGTTCTTAAATGTGCAAAAGAAGTTTGTGGTGAATGTAGATTAGGTTCTTGTCCAAAGAATGCATGGTGGAATAAAGAAGTTAAAGAGGCGATTGAGGTGAAAAAGAGAGCATACTTGCGATTTCTAAATGTGAAAGATGTGCCTGGAAGTTTACGTGATGAATGCTTGCTGGAATACAAGAGGTTAAATAAATGTGTTAAGAGAGTAGTGAGAGAAAGCAAGGCGCGTTTTGATGATTTGATGAGTGAAAGATTAACTAATGATTTTAGTATGAATAAAAGAATGTTTTGGTTGAGTGTGAAGAGATTGAGAGGTGGTAATGTCAGGACAGTGAAAGCGATTAAGAGTGCGGATGGTGAGTTATTGTGGAATGAATCAGATGTTACTAATAGATGGTGTGAGTACTTTAGGACTTTATATGGTAGCATTAATAGACCAAATGGTTGTAGTGAAAATGTTAGCGAAAATGTTAGTGGTGATGAATGGGATATAGATGAGAGTGATGTTAATTTCGCATTGATGCGTCTGAAGAATGGCAAGGCTCCTGGTTTGGATGGTATATCGAATGAGATGTTGAAATATGGAGGCGAGAGGTTATTTGACTGGTTAGTTTATTTGTTTAGATTTTGTTTAAAACGGTGTGTGGTTCCTGATGATTGGAAATGTGCTATCATTTGTCCTTTATTTAAAGGTAAAGGTAGTTCGAGTGAATGTACTAATTTTCGTGCGATAAGTTTGCTGAGTGTGGTAGGGAAGTTGTACGGGAAGATTCTTATTCATAAGGTACGAACCTTAACAATCTCCAAGTTAAGCGATATGCAAGGTGGTTTTTTGCCTGAGAGAGGATGTGTGGATCAATTGTTTTCTCTTCGTATGATTGTTGAAAAGTCACTTGCTAAGAACAAGAAGGTGTTCTGTGGCTTTCTCGATCTTAAAAAAGCATATGATAGTGTTCATCGCGAGACATTATGGAATGTACTTCTACAGTACGGTATAAATGGTAATTTGTTGGGGGCAATTCGTGCGCTGTATGAAGGTAGTGAGGCTGCGGTGAGAGTTAATGGTAGATTGAGTGATTGGTTTTGTATAGACATTGGCGTGAAACAAGGTTGTGGGATGTCTCCGTGGCTCTTTAATTTGTACATGGATGTATTGTTACGAACGGCGTTGAATGGGGTGGATGGTGTACATATTGGTGGTAGTGTTGTGCCTGCGTTAGCGTATGCGGCTGATGTGGTTGTTATGGGTGAATCTGAAGAGCAATTGAGACGAATGATTCTAAATATAAATGAAGTAGGAAAAGATTTAAATTTATTATTAAATGTCGATAAATGTAAAGTGTTAGTGTTTAAAAAGAGCGATTTGGTGAATGATTGTAATGTTTTGGTGAATGGTGTGAGATTGGGTCAAGTGAATGACTTTTTATATTTGGGTAGTATGTTTTCAAGGGATGGACGTATTGATTGTGAGATTGAAAGAAGAGTATCTGCGGGATGCAAGGTATTGGGTGCTCTGGGAACCTTTGCTCGAAATGTGAATGTATCCAGCGATGCTCGATTGAGTGTGTATAATGGTGTTTTAGTGCCTACATTGATGTATGGTAGTGAATGTTGGGTGTGGATGAAGAAACATGAACGTCGTATAACTACTGTGGAAATGAGGTATTTGCGGGGTGTGTGTGGTTATACTAGAAGAGATCGTGTCCGGAATACATTGGTGTATGATGAGTGTGAAATTGAGAAGAATGTAGTTAGAAAAGTAGGTATAAGTCAGTTGAGATGGTTTGGGCATGTTGAACGTATGTCGAATGAGAGATTAGTGAAACAGGTATATTTTGGTGAAATTGAGGGTGAAAGATTGCGTGGGCGACCTATGAATAAATGGATGAATATGATAGAAGGATTGTTGCGTGAACGAAAGTTTCCGAGTACGAGGAACAAACGTGCTTGTATGAAAGGAATTATGAATGTGGATGAAGCAAAAGTGGTGTGTCAGGATAGGAACGTTTGGCGTAGATTAATTGCGGAATGAATCTGATGATTTCAGAAAAGCGCAGGGTTTTAGATTTTAGTTTCGTTGTTTAGTAATTTCATTAGAGTGTTTACCTGTAATTGTGTGAAATTCACTTTCAAAAACAAGCGCAGGGACGACACTCCCTTCGTTTCTTATCTTTTTTATTCTTTTCTGATCTTACATTGAGTGTTTAACTGCAATTGTGTGGAATTCAGTTCCAAAAACAAGCGTAGAGCGACACTCCCTTTCTTTTTTATCTTTTAATTCGTTTTCAGTTATTACGTAGTGTTTAACTGCAATTATGTGAAATTCACTTTTAAAACAAGCGCAGGGCGACGCTCCCTCCCTTTCTTATCTTTTTATTTCATTTTCAGTTACTGCATTGTGTGGTCTTTTCTTTCATATATAAGTGCAGACTATCGCTTTCATCTTTTCTAATCTTGTAGATTCGTTTTTAGTTTCGTTATTAGATTCGTTGTTAGGAGTAAACGTGAGTAATTTGAGCAAAACAATCCATCCACTTCTTCCGCACTACATCCTTTCCTTTTAGTCTCACTGACACACAAAACAGTGAAAAGGAATGATGTGATTGAAGGTTTGTTGTGTGATAATAATTTCGAGTGTAATAAATGAATGAGTTTATATGGAGTGATCTATGAATGTGGTTGAAGTGAGGGTGGTATGTTTGGATGAAAATGTTTGACGATGACTGATTGTTTGATGAGTGTGATGAGTGATTTTAGGGTTCGTGCTACCCCATTTGTTGGGATATAGCGTGAAGATATGTATGTATGTATGTATGTAGGTATATATATATATATATATATATATATATATATATATATATATATATATATATATATATATATATATATATATATATATATATATATATATATCTTACGGTTTTGACATCGCTTTATTAAACCTATATATATATATATATATATATATATATATATATATATATATATATATATATATATATATATATATATATCTTATGGTTTTGACATCGCTTTATTATACCTATATATATATATATATATATATTAGACTGTTTAAAAAAAAATCGATAAATTTTTTTTTCTTAATTATATAGAAAATGTTGTTGGAAATGGTAAAAAAAATCCTGTGAAAGTTAGAGCTCTTAATATTAATATTAAGAGGTGCCGCATCGTAAATTTCAATTTCCCATTTAAATAACATGGGAACAACGTTTTCTTGGACTTTGGAATTTTGTAACTCACGTTAGGAAAATTATTTTGAAATGATCAGAACACACTCTTGTAGAAAATTTAACGCTCTACAAAAAAGGTCTCTTACATCTTTTCGATATATTTATTTTTTCAAAAGTTATTTAACGATAGAGTTGGCTTGATATTAAATTTTTAAATTTTTCTAATTTTTCGACGCAACCATCAACTTCATGAGGAAATTCCATAGGACATTTTTTGTACAAAATTTCATTTCCTATAACATATTTGCCAAAAAGTTTTCGATATTTTTTACAGGTCGTAAGTTATTTACAAAAAACTAAAAAAAATTCATGATTAATTTTAAGCAGTAAAACGACAACTTTAATAAATTTTTTTTAGTTTTTATATATATATATATATATGGACTATTCTCTGTGAAACGGACACCCCACCTTCTCCGAAATTTGAAGCGTCAAAATTTTTTATGAAAAGCATGAAATAATCAAGTAATGTATCTAGTTTTCAAAGATGAGTGGCGAAATTGATAATTTTTATGATTTTGGGGTGTTTTAGCCATTTTTTTGGCCAAAGATTTAAAAAACAGAATTTTAAAGTTGAAAAAATGCTTGGGTTTGTTATTTTTTTCATTTTGATGACGGCATCTCATTTCCTGTCTAAAAACTGAAATATTTTGTCATTTGTCAAATTTTCTAAAAAGTTACCCTTCTTTAGCAAAAGTGGATCGAAAAAATAATTAAGATTTGAATTCTATCCATTTTTTTACTGTTAAACAAGTCCTATGAAAATTTTTTATTAAACAAAAAATTATTTGGATTCATCAGACAATACGCGTGATTTTTTTTCGAATTTTTAGATACGTTTTTAAAAAATTTATTTTTGTAGACTTTTTGGCCAATTTTGAAATGTCTCCGAAAATTCTAAAAAAATTCACACATATTCTATAGCAAATTCTAAGTAATTTCTGTTCTTTTAATTTTTCCTAGAAATTTTATCCTTTTCGAGTAAAAAAATCATGACATTCTAAAATTCTAAAATTCTCCAGTGCAAAAGAACAAAAATTTTAAAAATTTATAATAAAAATTCTGAAAAAATTCATTCATATACTTTTATGTATCCTAATCATTTTTTGTTACATAATTTTTTTCGTAGGATGTCTTGTTTTTGATTAAAAATTTGATAGATTTCAAATATTAATTATTTTCTCGACCCAGTTTTGCTAAAGAAGGGATACTTTTTAGATAAATTGACAAGGGACAAAATATTTCAATTTCTCGACAAGAAACGAGATGGCGTTGTCAAAATAAAATAAAAAACCAAACTCAAGCAGTTTTTCAACTTTAAAATTTTGGTTTTTAAATCTTTCGCCAAAAATATGGCCAAAACACTTCAAAATCATAAAAATTATCACTGATATTTGAAAACTGGATAATTTATCCGATTTTTTCATGTTCTTCAAAAAAAATTTTGACGCTTTAAATTTTAGAGAAGGTGGGGTGCCCGTTTCGCAGAGAATGGCCCATATAAATATATATATATATATATATATATATATATATATATATATATAATTTTTATTTTTAGCGCGTTTGGAGAAATGCCCAAATTAATTGATTTCCTAATATTAATATATATCTATAAGATTGGAAAAAAAATTAGATATAGGTAACTGTATTAGGGCGCTGAACAAAATTTAATTCTCTAGCAATATGTAGAATAGAAAGACCTCACTAAAACTTTCGATAATTCCTTTTGAAGACTTCCCTCTAAATAAAATCAGATTCAACAAAGAATTTAAATATATTAAACAAATCGCGATTTACAATGGCTTCACAGATGAAATTATTAACAAACTTGTCTCTAAATTTAAACATAAAAAAGAAATATTTTAATAATAGCACACTAAGTTCAACTAAAAGTAATAAACTTAAATTCATTTCCTTGCCATACGATTTAGCATCTCGAGGTTTAAACAAAGTTTTTATTCATTTCGATATAAAAGTAACATACAAATCTACTACGAGACCCTTAAAATTCTATTAGGTAATCCGAAAGATAAAATCGAACCTCTTCAGAAATCGGGAATTTACCAAATATCATGAAACGATTGCGATAAAGTTTACATCGGGCAAATTAAAAGACAAGTAACAACTTGATTTAAAGAGCATTTAATTAAACTATATTAAATACAGGAGTCCTGAAAAATCGAGTGTTTCGGAACTCATTTTTCATAATAATCACAACATCAACTCAAATAATTTAAAATTACTAAAATCAGTGAATAATATTAGACAATTACACGCGTATGAAAGTATGAACATATTTAAAAATAAACACCGCTTGATTAACTCTGACCTGGGTCCCATCTCTAATAGTAAATTGTTTGCTTTCGTAGGTAATTAATTTTGTAAGTTGATTCAAGCTTCTTGCTTATTGGTTCCTTAGACACGGCTTATTGCTTCGTTTTAGTATAAATTGGTATGTACTTGTTCGGCAAGGTGAATTCAACCTTGACCACTAGCTTGGTTCACAAGTCGTGTAATCTTGGTTTTTTTCCCTTGGTTCGTCTACTGATGATGAGAACTTAGTTCTCGAAATACGTATTTAGATTTATCTTTATATTGATTAAGATTTAGGGGTTAATTTCATTTTTAGTTAAAAAATCTTCGGCGATAAATTATTAGACCAAATCTTATTTACAGATTATTTAAATTTAATATCGTAAATTATAGATATTAATAAAAATATTTCCGAATTGTTCGCCTACTATTTTATTGCTACTGACGTAAAGTGCTTGCAATTTGTTTTAAATATTTTAATCTGTCAGTGGCATGAATATTCTAATTTTTCTAACTATTTCTGGCGAAGTGCTGAGATATTCGTATTTGTCTTGTACTGCGCCGCCCATAATACATTTTAATAATAATTTTGCGGTTTTCGAGTTTTAAAATATTGATGATAGTGACATTAAAATATTTAAAACAAAGTAGAAAAATCTCTCTTTAATGACTTAAAAAAAATATATCAAGTCATTTAAAAATATGTAACATCGATCCATAGGTTGAATATATTTATAATTATCACCTTAATTACAATAATATATAACAAATACATACGAAAATGATAGATAGTTTTTTGTTTGTTTTAATGATTGAATATTTTCACAGCTTACTCGAACAATAATAAAGCTAAAATAAACGTTTAATATTTTCTTAATAAACTTGCATATGTATTCAACCTATGAATCGGTGTTACATATTTTTAAATGACTTGATATATTTTTTATTAAGTCATTAAAGAGAGATTTTTTTCTGAATTCAATGATGTAATAATATTATAGCCTTACATTATGCAAGTTTATTAAGAAAATATTAAACATTTATTTTAGCTTTATTATTGTTCTAGTATTTAGTGAGCTGTGATAATATTCCATCATTAAAAAAAAAATTATCTGTAATTTTCACATGTATTTGTTATATATTATTATAATTAATGTGATATTTAATTTAATAATAGCAACAGATTTAACAAATACCGATTTCAATATTTTTGAATGCTTTTCCATTTTCCACACGTTTTTTTCGAAATGTTCAAAAATTCGTTAATTTTTTTTATGTCCCGTGATTAATTTACAATTTGGTCTTACTTTCCGCAAATAATTTGCCTGCTAGAAATGCATTTTGATGAGTCTCGTCCAGTGGCGGCGCTAGCGGGGGGGTCAAGGGAGGCACTTGCCCCCTAAATTTTTCAGTATCCCCCAGGTTGGCCCCCCGACTTTTAGTGTCAATCTAAAAATTGTTGCTAGTAATATTGCTTTTAACATCTTAACATTTTAAAAAGACAGAAACACTGAAAGAAACACAAAAAAAACATTGTTATACAGCATTTTTTTTTGCATCAATGCACACGTATCTAGAAATCTCTATCTGCATTTAACCATGATTCTCATTGGTGTTATAATAAACGCGCTGCCGAACTTGTCAAATTAATAGTGTGAGTCCGATAGCGACGCAATGGACTTGTAATTACTTGTTAAGATTGTTCTCTACTTTACTTACTCGACCACGTGCATAGTTTAGCAAGTTCAAACATGTTTTACAAATTTTGGTATTTATACGAGTGCTGAAAATCTCAATGCTCACTCGTTATTTTGTGGTCAGAGAGTAAAGTAAAAATAAATATGAAGCCCACAAATAATATTAAAAATTATTTTTTATCAGAATCAGATAAAAAAAAATTAAAAACTGATACTTTCCTGCCTTCGACCAGTAATTTAGAAAATATATTAAAAACGAATGAAATGGTGACATCTTGTAACTTAAGTGCTATTAAAGAAAGTGATAGTGAGTCTAGTTCTTATGAAAATAAAACTAGTGAGGATGATATAAGTGATGATAATGAAACTGGCGTACATACTCCAACAGTGAGACCTGAACCAGAACAAACAATTCTTACTGTTTCTGGACCTAGCAACTTGTCACAGGCTCCTGAAGGACCATGTCAGCCGATACTATCGCAGTATCCAAAAGTTAAACAAGGTGAAAGAATGAGAAGCTTCAAATCAACGTGGTTTAAAAATTTACATGGTTGGTGGAGTATAGTGTTTTAAAAGACAGTGTTTTTTGTTTATACTGCCGATTTTTCCATGGTGTAAATCAAGCAAACATTTTTATGAATGAAGGGTTTCGCAACTGGAAGAATGCACTTGATTCGAGTAAAGGACTAGTAAAACATGGAAAATCTGAACAACATAAAATGTGTGTTATAAAATATGTAAATTATATGAAATTAAAGAAACAGAAAACAAATATTGAACAAACGGTGAATGATCAATACCAAAATGAAATTAAAGACAACAGACACTACATCAAAACTTTATGTGAGTGTTTATTATTTACATGTACGCAAGATATTGCTCAACGTGGTCATGATGAAAGTGTTTTAAGTTTAAATAAAGGTAATTTAAGAGAATTAATGTTATTGATAAATAAACATGACACCATTGTACAAAAAAAGTTACAGGATAGTTCAAATAATGCTACATACCTACATCATGATATCCAAAATTTATTAATTTCTATTACGGCGACCATTGTACGTAAAAAAAATTCAGACAATGTAAAGGAATCCAAATTTTTTGCAATAATGTCTGACGAAACAAAAGACTTGAGTAAAGATGAACAAATAACTGTTGTTGTCCGGTATTTGAATCAAAATGCAATTCAGGAGAGGTTTTTAGGGTTTAAAAGTGCAAACGGTATTCTAGATGCTGCTAGTTTTGCAAATTATATACAAACAATATTAGATGAAAATAATATTTCATTAAGCAATTGTATAGCACAAGGATACGATGGTGCTCCTGTAATGAGTGGTCATTTAGGTGGCGTGCAAAATTATATTAAAAGTATTGTTCCGCAAGCAGTATATATTCATTGTTTTAACCATAAATTAAATTTAGTTGTTGTTGATTGTTGCAAACATTTGAAAAATTCGCCTATTTTTTTTCTAATCTTGAAAAATTATATACATTTATGTCAAACTCTACAATTCATCCTCTATTTTTAAATATGCAAAAACAAATTTATCCTACAAAACAGGCTCGAGAATTAAAAAGGATATGTGATACACGATGGACTGTTCAGTTTAGAGCATGCGAGACTGTTTTAGAAACAATTGAATCTATTTTCTAAAAAATTTGTAAAAAAGGATAGAAGATGTGGAACAAATAGTTTACTTTTACAAATTGATAAAGAATTTATTGTTTTACTGCTTATTTTTATAAAAATTTTAAAATTAGTTACAACTGTATCTAATTATCTCCAATCCCCTGATATAAATTATGTAAAAGGTTTAAATTTAGTTCAAGAAACAATTAATGTATTTCAAAACTTACGAAACAATGATAATGAATGGAATTCTATATGGAAATCTGCAAATAATATTTTTTTGTCTCTTGGTTTAGATAAAACAGACTTTTTTGACAAACCAAAAAGAATGAAATCTATTCTAAAAAGGTTACAATAGTTTATAGTAGATTGTGAAATAGATGATTCTGTAGACATAGAAGTAAAAAATGAGAAAGATGTTGTCAAACTTCATTTATACATCCCTATACTAGTTAAATTATAATTGAATGAAAAGAAAGATTTATAAAAAATGATACTATTTTAAAATCATTACAAGCTTTTGACCGCACAGATGATTTATTCCTCAATAAAATTCATTTAACTAAATTATCAGAACATTATAACATAAATTGTGATTGTTTCGACTCGGAAATAACGCTAGTTAGGAAACTTTTGTGTAGGGAGGAAAATAAAAATATTAAATCACTCATGGAATTCCTGTCACTCGTTGAACAATATAAGCAAGCATTTGAATGCATTTATAATTTGGTAAGATCATTTTCCTCTTTAAAAAGAATTAAAAGTTATTTAAGAACAAGAATGACAAATGAAAGATTAAACAACATTAGTATATTAAGTGTAGAAAAAGACATATCAAAATTAATAGACCATAATGAAGTTGTAGACAAATTTGCAAGTTTTTGAATAAAAATCGAAGGATTAAATTAGTATAACTAAATCACTGCTGTATTTGTATTTATCGTATTTTTTTTAAATTATATTAGAGAATATTTTTTGTTTTATTTTTAAAGAATATGCTTGTTTTTGTTTATTATTTGACTGATGTGAGTCGTAAATTTAGTTGGGGTGTTGTAGGAGAGCATCATGCTATAAGAGATTCTACTCTATATTATATTTATATTTGTTTGGTACCAAATAAATTTAATATTGACAACATATTTATTTATTATTAAAATGATAAAAAATATATGCCCCCCTAACTTTCTTTCTGGCCCCTACTGGCCCCCCTAGATTTCAGAGCCAAGCGCCGCCACTGCTCTCATCGTAGCATATCAATAAATTAAAATAATCTGTATTAGTAAAATCTGTTGCCATTATTAAATTAATTATCACAAAGATAAGGACAATCACCTTAATTACAATAATATGTAACAAATACACACGAAAGTGACAGATAATTTTCATTTGTTATGATGATTGAATGTTTTCACAGCTTACTTAAATACTCGAATAATAATAAAGGCAAAATACATGTTTATTATATATTTTAATAAACTTTCATAATTTAAGGGTATAATATTGTTATATTGTTAAATTTAGAATAAAATACTGTCTTAATGCCTTAATAAAAAATATATCAAGTCATTTAAAAATATGTAACATTGATCCATTTGTTGAGTACCACTGGTTTTAAAATATTAATGCTTATGCTAAAATATCTCTCTATGCGTTACAAAATATGTTAATCACTTTTTTGTGTATCTGTTCATATACTCGAATAAAAGGCACTGCCCCATTATCTTGATACACTCTGATTTTAGTTAATATGAATATTCTTTATATAACTCAGTATATGTATTAACTAAATATTTTAGTTATTATGCATATTAATTGGACGTTTTAAAAATTTCTTGTTTAGAAATTACGAAAAGAGAATTCCAACGTATCGTCTCGAATTCGTTACCACAAAACAGATTTATTTATTTATACTTGATTCAAGTAACTTAAATGTAAATCATACGCATTTCAAGTTGTTTTTAGTTTACGTTGCATTTGAAGTGAAGTTGAATACTGCTCGAATTTTATTTGACTTAAATAATCTTAAAAAGCATTAGAATAGAAAACTGTAATAATGTAAGCATCCAAAGAAGTTTATATTATCAACTCATAAAATTAAAATCAGAAAAACTACAATAATTGTATGATAAATTATGCTGTGACACCCATAAAGTTTTAGTCATATTTTAAGGATATAAAGTTGAATTAAGCTATTAACACTATCACTGACAGCGTACTGCAGTCATATTAAAAGTACTTCAATTTTAGATAATTTTGATACTTAATAAATAGGATATTATATTGCTAAGCTTGTTAATTTGGTCACATAAAAGTTTTTGTTCTTTTTTCATTTATTCTAAGGTTGGATCGATTGAGGAGGCAATTAGACAATCTTGTTGAATCATCGCACTTTCTCGATATTTTTTGTTTAAGACAACTGGAAATATTGGTAGTATTTTCAAATTATTTGACATTATACAAAAAATGGCTGCTTATTTTGATTTTTGTTTGTTTTGCTTATTTTTGTTAATATTTCATTTTTGTAATAGGGTGAATACAATTTTTATTTATTATTTTTCGCCGTGAAATACTCAAAAAAATACTTTAACTAAACGTGATGGAACATGTTCCTAGTTCTCCAACACTTATTTTTAAAAAAATCTAACAAAATTCAGAGGTGTGTGGGAAAATATATAAAAGAAAATATTATAAAAGGTTTTTCACTAGTTGCAAATGGTCGTGAATTAATGTTTCCCATATGATGTTCCTGTTTTGCGGCAACGAATTATGCCTATGGCACACTGGTCGAGGAGCATCAATGAGCGTCGAGGAGCTCATCGATGAAACAACAGAACGCACCCTGACTGATAAAAATACAAACACGAAATATTAGCACAAAGCAAAACCAAAATGACAGCCCACGCTAACATGAAATGAGACACAAAGATACGTATTAAATGAGACACAATCGTTTAATCGAGGAACTCCTCGATGAAAATAGAGGAGCCTCTATTTTTCACCGATGACGGGTGCGTTCTGTTGTTTCATCGATGAGCTCCTCGACGCTCATTGATGCTCCTCGACCAGTATGCCATTGGCATTAGAGACGATACATTGGAATTCTCTTTTCGTAATTTCTAACCGAGAAAATAAATTTTTGGAACGTCCAATTAATATGCATAATAACCAAAATATCCAGTTAATACATAAACTGATTTAAATAAAGAATATTCATATTCACTAATAGAGTTAGTATATATGTAAATTATCCGAATGAAAAAAATTATAAATTAACATAAACTTTGCAACTTCATCACTTGTGTATGCATTTATTTCCGTTTGGTGTGAACTGAATTTGACCGTGGCAAATGAAAATCAGAGGTAATGATAATATTATGTAACCTGCTCTGGTTTTGGACAAGTGTCACGTAGTTGCGGCGGTCCGTTCATGCGTGCATTGTGCGCATGCGTAGAAAGTACTCGCTTGCACAATGTAGGTCAGGTCTCAGCAAATGTGGCCGACCTTTAATCATTAACAAGACAAGGCCAATCGAGGCGATTCCTTTACTCGTAACATTGTATTTATTTCCGGCAATTTTTTATTTTTTTAAACTAAGTAACAACATATTTATTCTGTATTACCTGCTATAATCATTAAAATTTACGATATGGTAATTTGTTGTTAATATACCGTTAATTTTTTAATAACTACTTTTATCTGTTATTTTAATTTATTAACAAATTATTTATTAATAATGATTTTGATAAAAATTTATATTTAATAACTGTAACTACTAGTTCTCAAATCAAAAACAAAGCAAATGTATTAAAATAATTTGTAGGTACCTAGTAATTCGTAATGCGTGTAATTACATATTTAGGTAAATACAATATACGAATATTATAGAATTTATAAACGTTATATTTATGACGTTATTAACGTATACATCTTTGAATGTCTTTAATAATTACAAATTACATCTAGCTACTAGTTTATTTCAAATTTTAAGATAAGCAACTGTCAATCATTATTACGAATCATTAATAGAATTAAAAGAAATCATTACAACACAAATATCTTATATTATTATTATAATTATCCAAATAAATTTTTCGTTGAATACCTTTAATGTTAAAAAATATTTTGCATGTACTTTCTTCATATTGGAAACTAAATATCGGGATATTCGCCGGGTACGAATTGTGTGGATACGAATTGTATGGGGACGAATTTTCTCAGAAAACAATTGACGTGTACCAACCGTCCCCAAACTTATATTTATATTTATCCATTGCTAGGTGTGCCACATGTCAGCTACGCATTTGAATATCTTTAGATAATTTATTAAAATTATACTACTCACAGATGTTATTTAAATCCACAGATGTGATAAGACGTGATAGAAATTCGCCGAAAAGTATTTTAATTCATATAGCTAAATAACACGTAGTACAAGCGCAACTAAAAAAAAGAAAATAAGTATGCTAACAAATTAAATAAAAATGTGTAAAGTAGGTTCAGCAACATCAACTGCATACATTCATATCACACTTTCTCCAAAAGGTCAGTAACTTGATTGAGAGACAAGTAGAAAACTACGCGCATAAAATAGCTCAACGCTTTAAACTTCCAACACCAATAACTAATAACTACTAACTAGCGACAGCTAGGAAGTAAACCTCGACGCTCGTAAGGCAACGATAGCACAGAAATAACTACAATTGTCAAAAATATACCGAGTAATTTAGGTTACGCGTGAAACAAACGCTGTGGTTGCGACGATTACGTTGTAGTTTACGAAGATAAGATTTCGAGGTTAGAAAATGGCAACGTTTATACGGTGAAACTAGCACACAAATAGAAGCTGTAACAGAACCGAGAGAGAGTTTATAGTCACATGACATGACAATGTGTTCCGTGAGTAGAGTGACTTCACATCTTTCATCCATAACCCCAATAAAACTGAAATGTGGGCCAAGTGTATCAGTACGCCGTTCATACTTTGCGAGAGTGGAACTCGGCGCGGGCAGATGTAAATATCCACTCATTGGCTGTTGGCTTTAGCTCATTCAGGATCGGACCTACCAATTTTGTCTAATTCTTCGGAATGCTAATAAAACATGAATGTTATAATACGTGCAATTAGTAATTTATAAATAAATACACAAATATTTCAATAATTTTAAGCAATCTTTCAAAGAAGAAACGTGATTATTTGTTTGCATATTAAAATATTAAAAAGTATAATAAGCATGTGCAATTGCTATGTAAATTTATGTAGGTAATAATATTATAGTTTTCTAAACTGTATATATATATATATATATTTACTGACCTCCATCCGTACTAACCGCTAGGTGAATTATATATATATATATATATATATATATATATATATATATATATATATATATATATATATATATATATATATATACATAATGTTATTTAAACTGTGAAGCAATGTTAAAATTGTATATCAAATATTACCATATAAGTACCTTTAATTACCTACAGTGCATCATATTTATAAACAGTTTGGTACTGATTAACGAGGCAATATTAGCTCTGTTCGTTGACATGAACTAGTTTGTTCTAGTGATAACTTTATAACCATGATCTGTTTTACGACAAATGGGTTAGTTGAAGTAAAGTGTTCGTTGACAAATATTTCAGAACTGAAACACCCTTAACTGCACTGACTTTCGAGGTTGTTAAACACTCGTAGTAGTACAAATTGAGATTTAATTCTTATAAATAACTGAAAACCTTGATAAAGGTAACGTATCCAGTTGTTACGTCGCAGATAATATAATTGTATGAAAAGCTACTGGTCAGTCTTAGACGACTTTATACAATAATTTGATTTCTAAAGTTAGCAACAACGTCGACGTGAATGATCGAAGAAATCATCCAGAACACAAAGGGCTTCTTTTTAATGAAAGTAATTTGATTCGGTTATAATAGAAAATATAAAACTTTGAGTGTTTTTGCGTGCCAAAAGATTTAAAAATAGCGACAACAGCGTAGGATTCGCGGTTTTTCACTTGTCGTTAACCCAAATTGCGTTCGTTTGCGAACATCCCCTTTCTCCTCAAAATCACAGCAGCTCGAAAGACGAAAAAGTGCAGTGCAGATAAAAATAACGAACAGATGTGCTAATTCGCTAAGATGCCGATGCAGGCTGATTACGCATCTGTTTTTCAAGAGTTCAAGAACCATATTGTCTGCCATTACTTTGAAAATCTCTCTGAAACAATTGTCTGAAATTTGCCTGTGTCATTATTTATTTAAATGAAATGCATTTCAGTATTTCTTCGGTAAATGCGATTACCTACATTTTACTTTGCTTTAATTTAAATATATAGTTACAAATTAAGTTTAAAATGCGTGCAAAATGAGATAGATAAAAATCCTTACTGTTTTATTAATATATTTGCTGCTAAATGATAGATATTTTCAGATGTATACTAATGATAAATTTTCCTTTAAGTAGAGAATCAAATAAATAAATATTCCACAACCTAATGTGGTACAAGTGCGGCCATGAGATTATTCACTTACAGTTTTATATGATGGTGTATCAATTTTGAATTTTACCACAATGGAATCATTACAGATTTTCTCTCTTATTTTCGTTTTTCTTCAAAATTTAGTAAAGTAGTTAATATATGTACATGGTTCACCTTCAAAAAGTGTTTCACATTTAAAATATATTTTTTTTAATGTAGCACCTAATCTCAAAACTTTCTTTTGTGACTTCAGCGAAAAACGTCATTTGTTAATATGACAAACATATGTTTGGCCTTTTTTGTTCAAAATAAGTAATATAACGTACATATTAGCATAATAATTTTTATAAACATATAATGTGTCCTTATTCCAGCAAAAAACACATGTACAAAAATATTTTTGTTTAGATGTCCAAGGAAATGACATTTGAAGTGTGACAAAATAGAATAGTTATTAAAATACAAACTTTCAAACAAATATGATATTAACAAAACTAGCAAAAATATTTTTACATTTGTGCTAATTTAAATAATGATACATAATAGTAAACTCAGTATATGAATTTCAAATATAATAAGATCTGGTTTACATGGCTTTATTAACAAGTACCGTCACAAAATCCATGCCGCGAAACTTTGTTACGAAAATTATGAATGAAAAGTTTTAAATTTTTAAGAAACATTATTTTCTGTCTTTGAAATTAGCTAAAATTTTATAATTTGCGAAGAAAATAACTTTTTTTCAAAATGGGATGACCTCATTTGTAATAACCGGATATATTCGTTTAAACACATGTGCATTAGTGATGATGACAGTGCATTGTGACGAGAAAGGTCATCTTTATCTGAAACGTATGCAGGTGTCACTGACCACAATAAGAAACAATGCTTCGAATAATTTTCAAACTTCGCTGCATATATGCATTCAACATAAAATAAACAAATCATTTCGCGAAAGTACACACATTGAGAAACAAAAATTTACATACAAAAATACGACATGCAGTGACTCTTACTTATTATTTTTAGATCAAATGTAAACAAAAAGATTAAAGGAAAATATTTATTTGATAGTAGGAATAGGTAAAATTCCTTTAACTTGGCTACTTGGTCTTATTTGATTTCGATTCGGAACTAAAGATTTGTCCCATTTTCAAGTTAATACAAATTTTAAACTAAACATAATTTCAACAAACATGTTCAATATTGAAAGTCAAAATGACATAATTGAAAGGAATTTTTTTTGTATTAAAACTAATGATAATGTACACTTCTAGATTGCTTGTATTAGAATGAATAATGGAAACTGAGGTAAGAGTCTAAGAAATCTTTATAATTTTACACAAAATATATGTGAGCTAACAACTGCGCATTTTTGAAAAGTTATTGTAGAGGATCGAAATAAACTTTCCAAACTCATTTGATAATAGTATCACGAGATCCTCCATTATAGCCACAAAATGATAAATCAATCATTTACAGGTAATCGTAGCCCAGGGAATAAAGGCGAGGTAAAACTTGCATTTGCTAATTAACAAACAAGGGGTCATACGTTGACTTCTACTTATACCAAAAAAATACTATTGTGTCTGAGTGGTTCGAATTCCACTACATAGTTGTTAAATACTGCCTAGTTCGAAACATACGTAAAGTTTACATAAATCAGTGAAGTGAAATAGCTGATACTGAATGATATACATCAGCAAATCGTACCAGTGGTAATCAAACCTTTGACAAAGATAATCTCACAGTTTAATTTTCTTTCTAAACTTACCAAAATACATATACATTTTTAATTATTTGCAACGAAATAGATTTAAACTCTATTTATATAATTTTGTAAATGGTAAAATAGATCATTTATGTGACTATAATTATATGCGAATCCCGCTGTTTGAGATACAAAATAACGAAACCAAATTTAAAAAAAAATTACTGCTTAATTAGTAACAATTAAGATTTCCTGGAACTTGAAATCGGTTATTTTCAAAGTGTGGGCCGCGATCTTCCGAGGGTTCGCGAAATCATTGACGAAGATTTTTCGATGCTATTTAGAAAATTTTAAAAACATGTATTAAAGATTCATCCAGTTGCACCGCATTTTTAAATTTTAAGGATTACTTAAATGAAAAAGATCGAGGCAAATGTTTGATAGCAATGTTAAATTGTTTATTTGACAGTTGTTCATTGAATCAAAACTTAAAATTTAAGTAACTACGATGCAACTGGCCGTCAAGGAATTCATTACAAGCTTGATAGCCAATAGAATAAATAAAATAAAAATAAGTATATCATCATTCCTTTTACCCATCATTTGGTGTGCCACTCTGTCGAAGCAGATTTCGGTAAGTGATATATTTATGCGCGTGAAGTGCGGTTACCAGCCGTCAAATCACAGCCTCCAAAGATGTTAGTGGTGGGGAAATCACAGGAGTAATTTTAATGTGGTGAAAATATTTGTCGATTGTGAGAATGAACTATGATAACAATATATTAAAGTTCTTACGAAACTATATCAACATTTTTCCTTTACTAATTTCTGAAATGGTTTTATTTTTGTAATACACATATTTAAATCAGCCTCTTACAAACTGAAATTTTGATCACATAAAAGTAAGGAGGTCCCGAGAGAATTTATTTGTGACTTTTTGTCTCTAAGAGGGTCATGCTTCCAAAAAGTTTGAAAACCACAGCTGTAGATGAAGTTTTATAAATAATAATGATAGGTAATAATAAAAATAGTGCAGGATCCTCATTATACCCAAATATTTTTAAAATTATTATTAGGAAAACTATTTAATGAAATGTAGTGAATTACAAGACAAATTTATAAGAAGGTATTATTAAAAATGTTTTATCAGTGGTATCGTGTCAACCTGTGGATTTGAAAACCTGAGTTCAATTCCCATAGCCGACAAACTTTGCTCCACATTAAAATTAACACTATGGTTCCTCTACCACTATCATCTTAGGGGGACGAGATTTGACGGCTGGTAACCGCATTACTACAGCAGAATAAAGAATTAAAGGCGTGATGATATATTTATTCATTTTGTTTTAATATTTGTAGAATACATTTCTCATAATTGATATATAACTTTCTACATGAATCCTAAATGAGAAAAGTTAAGCTGACACAACCATTGCGGCACAATTAAGCAAAAACTATCAGAAAAATTAGTACTCATTTATTACTAATTAATTACCAAAGAACGAAATTTATGACTGTTATTTAAAAAAAAGTAAATGGGGTTGTGTCAGCTTATGCGTTAAGCTAGCATAACCACACACAAACAAATAAAAATAGCAAAGCACCATAATAATAAATGTTTACTAATTAATTACTAGTTAATTACTAATTCATTATTAGTTAATTGGTGAAATAAGGCGGATTGTCCACCTGAGATCCGGAGTGACGAAGATGGAAAATGGATCTACGGAGAGAGAACGGAGATGCTTCGGAGAAAATTACTCGCACATAATCTGTTCTAATGCATTTTAGACTATTAATCGATCAATCAATAACGAAACCCAAGTTTCGAATTAATTACTCGCGCACAACCAGTTGTAATGCATTTTATAACGCATTACTGGATCAATCAATATTGAAACTCGAGTTTCGAATTAATTACTCGAGCTCAACCAGTTGTAATGCCTATTATAATACATTAATCGATCAATAAATATAGAAACTCGAGTTTCGAATTAATTACTCAAGCACAAGCAGTTGTAATGGCTATTATAATGCATTAATTCATCAATAAATATTGAAACTCGAGTTTCGAATTAATTACTCAAACACAACCAGTTATAATGCATTAATCAATCAATAAATATTGAAACTCGAGTTTCCAATTAATTACTCGAGCACAACCAGTTGTAATGGCTATTATAATGCATTCATACATCAATCAATATTGAAACTCGAGTTTCGAATTAATTACTCGAGCACAACCTGTTATAATGCATTAATTCATCAATAAATATTGAAACTCGAGTTTCAAATTAATTACTAGAGCACAACCAGTTATAGTAATAGTAATGCATATTATAATGCATTAATCGATCAATAAATATTGAAACTCTAGTTTCGAATTAATTACTCTAGCACGACCAGTTGTAATGCCTATTATAATGCATTAATCGATCAATAAATATTGAAACACTAATTTTGAATGAATTATTCGCGCAAAGTCATGTTTATTATCAATTACTCGAGCACAACTAGTCGTCTTAGATTTTGTTATGTATTAGTCGATCAATTAATATAGAAACTCGAGTTTCGATATTTATTCATGGATTAATGCATTATAATAGGCATTACAACAGGTTGTGCTCGAGTAATTAATTCGAAACTAGAGTTTCAATATTGATTGATGAATTAATGCATTATAATAGCCATTACAACTGATTGTGCTCGAGTAATTAATTCGAAACTCGAGTTTCAATATTTATTGATGAATTAATACCTTATAATATGCATTAGAACTTGTGCGCGAGTAATTAATTCTAAACTCGGGTTTCGTTATTGATTGATCGATTAATACAGTCTAAAATGCATTAGAACTGGTTATGCGCGAGTAATTTTCTCCGAAACATCTCCGTTCTTTCTCCGTATATCCATTTTCCATCTCCATTACTTCTCCGGATCTCAGGTGGACAATTCAACTTATTTCAACAATTAACTAATAATTAATGGGATGGCTAGCACAGTGGTATGAAGTCGGCCTGTGGATCCTGAGGTCTCTGGTTCGATTCCCACAGGCGACAAATTTTCATAATTTGAAAAAAGCTATCCCTGTGGCTCCTCCACCAATAACATGTTTGGGGGCCGTGATTTGACGACTGGTAACCGCACTTCACGCGCAAAAATATATCACTTACCGATATCTGCTTTAGCAGAGTGCCACACCCAGTAATGGGTAGAAGACGTGATAATATATTTTTTTTTTAACAAATAATTAATTAGTAATTAACTAGTAATGAATGAGTAATTAATTAGTAAACAATTATTATTATGGTGATTTGCTATTTTTATTTGTTTTTGTGTGGTTGTGCTAGCTTAACGCATAAGCTGACACAACCCCATTTTTTTTTTTTAAATAACAGTGATAAATTTCGTTCTTTGGTAATTAATTAGTAATAAATGAGTACTAATTTTTCTGATAGTTTTTGTTTAATTGTGCCGCAATGGTTGTGTCAGCTTAACGTTCCTCTCCAAATGTATCTTTGTTAAAAGTTAGATGATTACATATTTCAAGTGCGTTGCTATATTTTCATATCGTCTGTATAAACACATACGGTTAACCAAAAATGAACAAATGCGGTAAGTAATACAGACATGGTATTTAAAAATATGTGGTGCATCAACATGAGTTTAAAAATACCACAACTCGCAGTCGCAACCTCGCAACCTCGCATCTCGCAATGCTAGGCAATGTTATTCGCTTTGCTTTGCGGTCGTTCACGGTCGCCCTTCGTTATTCGCAAGCGCAGGAACTTTCCCTGTATTTAGATTTTAAGTTCCCGCACGAGCGAAGAGAGCCATTTATGGCCTTGCTCCAATTGGCTTATTTTATTCCGGCTGATACTAATACGGGTATTGGTTTTGGTGATTATAGAAGGTGATTGTATTAATTCTGAATATTTCCTGCACCGTGTTTCTTGACTGCGCAGATTTATTGTCACACAACAACTACATTGAGCTTACCCACAGGCGGACTTTGGCCTAGGCTAAAGAGGCAATAGCCTAGGGCCCAAAAATTTTAGGGCCCGGATTCAAACTTTTAGTTTATGCTTGTTTTGACTATTTATTTTTATGATTTTATGTTATATTTTACATTACGTGTAGTAAATTTTATTTTATTTATATTGGCAACCCAGCAATCTGTCATTTCTGTTAGCAAGCGTCTTTCAAGTAATTATATTACATATAAATAATAGAAATATTTAATTTTATTCCCTTATAATGTATGTTAGTAGGGCCCGAAATATTTTAAATCCGCTTCTGAGCTTACCAGATACTCGATTCATGTTGTCATTACCGGACGCAGGAGAAATCGAACCACTAAACGGAAACTCGAACTCATGATTATCATAATACACGCATTTTATCCTACCTATGAATTTGTTAAATCAAAAGATTACCATACCGCAAAAACATTTTTTATGAATATGTAACTTGAACTTGATTTTCTAAACTCATACATATACGTATGTATAGAAATAACTAAATTGTGTAAAACTTTACTTTTGAAAAGCTCGTCAGTTAGAAAGTTTGTATCTACTTTACTATCGATATATTATACATTAATATATGTGTTTAAATACTAATACACTATACATGTACTTATAGTTAGTATATGTCATTCTTTATTGTTTTTAATAATTTTATTTTCGTAAATAACAATGATAATTTTGATTGAATTTTGTTTAGTACCTGAAAGAAGATATTTGCTATAACTATTAAGAAAACATTTTTATTCCTTTGTTAAACTAGATCATATTTTTCTGCACTTGCAGCCCTAGTTTGTGGCAACATGGCCATAAATTAATTTTGGTAACTAAAAATAGTTACTATAAATGCCAATTTATTTATTTTTGCGCTATTAAATATATTTAAGTTATATCTGTGAAAATTATTTTAAATACAAATTGTAGTAGTTCGCAGTCAATTAATTGCAGTACATAATATCTTTCATATGATGTTAAAATAAAGTTTGCTAACAGAGTCACCCTTAATATAGCGATCAAAATATTATTGAATATGTTTGTGCAAAAATGAAAGAACAATTACCTGGAGGTGTGGAGAAAAGTAGTCCAGCATCAGGATGCATCGGAACAGATCTGGTTATTGGCAACGCGTCGATCTGACGCGCTGCTCCACGTGTAGATGCAATGGTCACAAATCTCACAGAACGATTCACGAACAGAAACACTAACAGCGGTGAGTGATGCAATTAAAGTCGGTGGTAAGGAAGACGATCGGTGTGCAATGCGCAAACTCTTTACGACTTGTTTCACGTTCCTGCCACGAGCTTACAGGTTGACAGCCACAATGCCACGGTTCACGACTCACGTGTCTGTAGGGGTGAGTTGCAATTGGCGAATAACAAAGATGAGTTGCGTTTCGGCCGGTCTAATCAACAACAGAGTTGCGCACGTAATAGTGTATAGCAGCGTACCACGGCCGAGATTGCGAAGCTTTCAGCTCATTATGCGGTAGGGAGACTTCACTGTGGCCGAAGATTCAGTCTCGATTTTGACTCCCACCGCTGTAACCTCAGCCAGTCTGCCAGCCGTCAGCGAAGAAAGGTATGTCAAAGAGATGGAGAGCGCTGTCCTACTTGTTACGCGAACGGTTTTCAATTGAGTTGGCGCTTCTAACGGACTAACGCGGCGCTAGCGCAACAGAAGAAAGCTGAACGCGAAGAAAATGAGCTCACTGCAATGCCACTGCCACTTCAAACTATCACTATTCAAACTTGCTCGTAAACAAACTACGCGCTACGTTGTAAGCTTTTACACAAATAAGGTTACAAGTACATCAATGTTTTATAACTTTTACTCACCAATATTTTATACTAAATATAGGTAATATCCAATTATGTTCATCATGATTATAGTACATTATTATTTATTATTAGATTGGATGGAAGAACCGTCCATGACTCAGCTCAATATTGATTTGTGAAAGATTATAAATTTATTAATTATTAAAACAAAAAGCTATCTGCATTTCTTTTCATTTAATCTGATGAATCTGACTATCTTTTATGCAAGCCATTATTGATTATTTTCTACCACAAAATACCTTCAAAGCAGATTTGTTAGACTCATTTGCTGTCGCGGTCTGCATTGTGATGTCCGAATTTTGGAAGAAACTGTAAATTTTTCTTCGAAAAAAGTGTAAAAACAATAATTTCTTTGGCTAACCTGTATTTACATATATTGGGTATATCAGGAAAAGTGGCACGGTAATTCAGTTTTCCTGACGCAATTCCTCGCGCTTTAGAAATTTAAATTCTACGTGTATATATAAGTAAATCAATAAACAAATTTTGTTTTCAACTTAAAAAAATTAGGTATGAAAGTTTCAAAAAATAGCTTGCCTTGCAACTTGGAGCAAAATGCAAAAAAGAAAATGTTTTTGCTATCAAATGAATATTTAATATTTTTTAAACACGAATAATTAAAATTTGAATAATATATTAATAATTTTGTCTTTTCTAAAATATGTGTTAATTAATAATAAAAAATAAGTATAACAAACATCATCCATTACGCAGTGTTTTACTCTACTGTAGCAGATCGTGGCAAGTGATATATTTATGCGTGTGAAGTACGGTTACCAGCCGCCAAATCACGACCCCCAACTAAAGTTGGGCTGACTCGATACCACTGAGCTACCTACTCCACAATAATAATAATAATAGCATTAATAATTAATTTCAAAATTATGGGAATATTTAAAAATAAAATATTACAATGTTAAACATTTTGTTGTATTTTGCTCAAGTGAAATTATTCTTCATAAAAACGATTTTTTTTTAAGTCAACTTTTGAACCTAATTTTCGCAGTTATTATATAAGTAAAAAATTCTGCAGAATCTTAATTTTTACAATTGTAAAATGAATTACTTTTCCCTAAAATTATTTAGCGAGTAAAACGGCGGCGGAAAACAACTGAATTCCCATATTAAATGACTATAATCCGTTTTTCGTGTTAAACCTAAAAGAGCAACAATGTTTTAGAGAAGTAAGTTTGATTTAATATCTTTACGTTAATATGTGCCAGCCTTTAGTTGCCTCACAATATTTTTGTCTACAAATAGTACATATTTGATTCAGTATATATTTATTCTAATTTTCCTTCTCTTAAATTTTGGATTAATACAGAAAGATATTTCTTTTTCTGTTTTTTGAATATTAACAAAATGCCATTCTAGGAAAAGATTAAATTATATTTACGATGAATTAATTTTAGACAGCATCTATTTATCACATAGCAAATATTTCTAAGTAGTAAACAATTTTATATAAATAGCTACATTATTATATTGGCATCATCTTTCTATTTAGATTGATATAGTTCTACATTTTCAAAGGATATTATAATTGTGGAAAATTACATAAAACTTGACCATTTAATATTTTCAATGTTTCTCTAATTTAATCGTCATCTCCCTTCTTCGGGACACAGTATTATGCATATAAATTAATTATCATATTTATATAATATCCAATAATTTACCTAAAACTAAGTATCTTCCGTGTTGTATCTTTTATATAAAATATAATCAATGATATTAATTCATATTTGGTAAACCAGTAGAAGAATATTGTATATTGAAATACATATTATCAGTAATTGTATTTGTGATTTGCATTAGAAACTGTACCATACAAAAATGGTATTTATTTACAGATTTTAACTGAAATCGTAGTGGTACTGTGGAAATAAAGGAGGAGAAAATGAAAAAAAGAATATTAATTAGTATCAAATTTCGTTCATTTCGTGAATATGTGAAACAGAGTTATAGATAATATTAAAAGTGGTAATAGCTCTAATCCGCTTTATGAATCTGCCTGTTAAGTAATATTTTTGTTCGTACGTTCTTGTTTCCCGTCGCCCGTCTTTGTTTAATTTTCAATATTAATTTGCAAATATGTTTATGTATTTTACCATTTCATTCTTTATGCTTCTCTTATTTTATTTGTACGTAAATTTATACGATGTTGTCATTGATTTATTTAATTAGATTTTTTTCAATTCTAGCTCTTTTACAGAAGTCAAATGCAAAGTGCAATAGTGAGAGAAAAGAAATCGAACTCATCAGCGAAGAAAACGAAATGCGGTCGCTATCTATCACAGTCGAGTATTACGGCTTGTTGGCCTCTGCTTCATCACAAGTGATATAGTTACGTTACGTTTATAGTTTCACAATTCTTTTTCAACTGTACACATAATACTTGTTTGCTGGCCTCGATTTTCAAACGTGCGACTTATAATTTTTTTGAAACCAGTGAAATCGTTCTGGACTTAATTACGTTCAATGTCATTAACAAAAGTATTGTTTTGTAAACGTTGGATTATTGACATAAGCTCGGTATTTCCAACTCTAGTTAAAGTTATTCAGGCCCGGCATTTAGAACTCTAGTTAAAGGTAGAATAAAATTAATTCATAGGGGAAATTTTTTGTATTTCCAACCTCAGGTAAAAATTTAATTCAATGTTAAATTTATTACCTAAAGAATAAATATATCCGCTTTGTCTAACAATAAATTAATACAAATTTATTCTTGAGTTGGAGCTGAATAGCAGAACTTGTCAAATACGAGTATGGATATTGATTTCGAAGATATATTTGAAGACGACGATCAAGAAATTGTTCATTGTATTAAACATTCCTATACTGTTAACCAATAGTGGATAATTTTAATATAACAATACGTTCGGTAGACTAGGTATGGAATTTCATTTTTATTGTTTTCATCGATATGTGATTTGTGCCACTGCAAGTATTACAAATTGCACATATAGATTTGCATATGTTATTTTTGTATTTATTACTCACTCTATTATTATTTGTACATTTAAGACGATGCTTATCAGCAATCTAATTTCACTATTTGTGGAATTATAGTTTCTTTCACTGTTTTCCATTTCTCAAATTAGCAACACTACCACTGTTACAACAATATGACCATTAACATATCAAGTATAAAACTCACCTCACTGGGGTAAAGTAACAACCAATAGGGTAATAAATGACAACTATAACCATCCAGAGTTGTGAAACACTAACATACTGATTTGTTTAAGCGTCTTTAGAACATATAATGAGTTACAAAATAAGGGTTGAAATTAACGTATTCTACGGGGTACTGAGCAACAACATCATGCTAGGGTTGTTCGGGGAGAATGTTTACTTTCACTTTCATAAACATATTGAATAGATAACCTAAATTAGCCTTAAAAAAATGAAATTTGAATTTGCACTGTTGTTAAATTTGGGGTTAAAATGCAAGTCTTCTACGAGGTTGCGAACACCAACATCATATTAGGGTTATTCAGGGAAGGTGTTTACTTACTATTTTATAAAAACAATGATAATACAATCAAAATTAATCTTAAAAAAAATTGTTAAATTTGAATTTACTATGTTAAACCTCGGATTGAAATTCAATTTATATGATACGGACTTTATTTTCTATAAGACAAATACAAATACTTCGAAAACAGTTAAGTCAGTTTTACATAAAACTGCTTTCATGCCTGTGCTATTAAATAATCATTGGTGTATAGGTACGGCAAATTGCGCCAAAAAAAAAAATATATATTTTGAAAAAATTATAGAATATTTTTCTGCGATCATATTGCTTAGAAATATAAATGTAATGCTAATTATTCATTAGAAATAGTTACCTATAACTGTGGTATTTACATAATACAATTTTAAATATTAGTTAATTATCAATCTGTTAGTGTGTGCATTGCGCCAGAGGAATACAAAGTATATTTCTACAGATAATTAATTATCAGGATTAAAATTTATGTTTTATATGTTCAAAATGGTATTATATGAGTCTTGTCCGAGCGCTCATAGCGAACGCACGTATATTCTATTGTGCCGGTCGGTCCGTTATCTAACGATTTATCTAAATTAACAATTTAATTTAATTTAGTTATCAAAGTTATATGTATAACAAAATTCGTGTTAAAATATAGTGTAGGGAAACCGGGCAACCGGAATCCCGCCACTTCCAACAATGCAAAGTCCGCAACAAATGGATGTAAATTATCAACAATTTACACAATTTACTAACCAAACACAACAAATAAATCAGCATGTATACGAAGAAACACAACAGCAATACAAGCGATACCCTCAAGAACAACAACTAAACCAATCTGCATCTCAGGATACGCAGCAACCACATCAACAATATTTACAAGAACAACAAAATCAATCTTCACAACCAACTGAAGAATGGAAAATAGTAGAAAACCAGAAGAATAAGGGAAGATCCAGCCTAATAATATTAAGCTGAGTGAGACAAGTTATGGACAAAGATTACTGGCTAAATGAAACGTCTACAGCCACTAATAATCATTTCTCACCACTCGAAAATCAGGGAACAGATACACAAGGTAATAGTCAGACTAGTGTAATAAAAATTCCCAGACCACCGCCAATTTATGTTGCTGGGGTAGGCAACATATCTCCATTAACAAATTTGCTGCAGACACTAGCAGCAGATCAATATGTAGTCCAAGCTATTGAAAATAACACTGGTAAAATCCAATCCAAAAATCCAGAGGCATTTAAAGCAGTAACAACAGCACTTGAACAAAAACAAACAGAATTTTACACATATAAACCAAAACAAGAGAGAAATTTTAAAGTAGTGGTAAAAAATCTGCACTATTCTGTCAACATAGATGACATCAAAACAGAGATAAACAAACTAGTACACGAAGTAACCAATGTGTGGAATATAAAACAATACAGAACAAAGGAACCGCTAAATATGTTCTATGTAGAATTAAAACCAGCAACTAACAACAAGGAAATATACAACATAGAATTTCTACAACACCATAAAATCAAAGTGGAACCTCCAATACAGAGAAGAGAAATAGCACAGTGCACCCGGTGCCAACGGTATGGTCATACAAAAAACTTCTGTAATTTACGTCCAAGGTGCATTAAGTGCACGGGAGACCATATAACTGCACAATGTCCAAGGAAACAACGATCAAATGAAGTGAAATGTGTACTGTGCGAAGGCAACCATCCTGTCAACTAAAAAGGTTGCATAATCTACAAAAATATTCAAAAAACCAAGTATCCATCATTAAGACGAAAGCAACCAAATGTAGAAACAGAGCCAAAGATGTACAAAAAATCTCAACCTGGAGTACTATATTCCCAGGTAACCAATGATAATACTCAAAGCGTACAGAACACTAACTATGAAAGTCAAATTCAAAACGAAAACTCAACTCAAAAGACCAACGACATGCAAGAAATAAAAACTATGATGAAAGGTCTCATGGAACAAATGGGGACCATGCTAAACCTACTAACCGCGCTACTTAATAAAAACAATTAATGGCAGAAAAACTTATACTAGCAATCTGGAATGCTAACGGCTTAATACGACATGCAGAAGAACTTAAAGCATTTATATAACACCATGACATAGATATCATGTTAATCTCAGATTCTCATTTCATGAATCGAAGCTACCTGCGAGTTCCAAACTATACAGTATATGACACCAAACATCCGGACGGTACAGCCCATGGTGGAACTACCATAATTATAAAAAATAAAATTAAGCACCATGAAGTCTGCAAATACGACTAAGAATTCTTGCAAGACACTAGCGTAGCGGTGGACGACTGGAGTGGCCCACTGATAATCTCAGCAATATATTGCCGATCCAGACATACTGTAAAAAAAGAACAATTTGATCAATTCTTTAAATCACTAGGCAGTCGCTTCCTCGCAGGAGGCGATTACAATGCTAAGCACACTGTACGGGGGTCAAGATTAATAACAACGAAAGGTAGAGAACTAAATAAAGCTATGGAAAAGAACAACCTAAAACCATTATCTACAGGGCAAACGACTTATTGGCCAACCGATAGTAATAAAATCCCAGATGTCGTTGACTTTTGCGTAACTAAAGCAATACCACAAAATATCATTAAAGCTGAATCCTGCTTGGACTTGTCCTCAGATCAATCTCCCGTCCTAATTACCTTAAGTACTGAAGTGCTCGAAAAGACTAAATTACCAACATTAACCAGTAAAGGCACTGACTGGGATGAATTCAAAAGGCTCATCGAAAAAAATCTAGTATTAAAGGTCCACTAAAAACAGAAAATGATATCGACGAAGCAATAGATCATTTCAACCACGTTATCCAACAAGCAGCCTGGAACTCAACACCAACTCAAAATACAAAAGAAACAATGCAAAACTGTTCACTAATTATAAAACAAAAAATAGCCGAAAAAAGAAAACTAAGGAGATAATGGAAAAAGAGAAGAACTGCAGACAATAAAAGACGGTTCAACAAAGCAATAAGGGAGTTAAAAGAACTATTAAATGAAGAAAAAAACAAAGGAATACAAAGTTACTTGGAACATTTAACAACAACCGAAGCCACTCTGGAAGGCCACGAGAAAACTCAAAGAATCACAGCAGCCAAATCACCCTATTAGAACAGCACATGGAGAATGGGCCAAAAGCAATAAAGAAAAAGCCAACGTTTTTGCAAAACATCTTTCCCAGGTATTCACACCATACGCTTCAGAGATCGATCCTGAAGAAGCGGGAAATATTCTGGAGTATCTTAATTCACCATATCAACTTGAACTTCCTCTAAATATAATCTTAATCCTAAAAAAGCTCCAGGGTATGACCTAATAACGGGAAAAATTTTGAAGCAACTTCCTGAAAAAGGACTCAAATTTATAACACAATTACTTAATGCAGTCTTCCGTACAGGTCATGTGCCGAACCAATGGAAGGTTGCCCAAATAATATTAATACCAAAACCAGGTAAACCAGCAGAAGAACTGAAGTCCTACAGGCTCATCAGTCTCCTAACAATATTGTCGAAAGTATTCGAAAAGCTATTTTTAAGAAAACTAAAACCAATCCTTGAAGAAAACAACCTTATACCAGACCATCAATTCGGGTTTAGACAGCAACACAGCACTATTGAACAAATCCATAGAGTATGAAACAAGATCAGACAGGACCTGGAAGACAAAAAGTATTGCTCAGCAGCATTCATTGATATCACACAAGCATTCGATAAGGTCTGGCACAATGGACTTCTGTTCAAACTTAGAAGCATAATTCCCAACCAATATTATGTAGTATTAAAATCATATCTATAAAATAGACAATTTCTAGTAAAACATCAAGATGAATATTCCATACTTTACCCAATAACATCCGGTGTACCTCAAGGCAGCGTGCTAGGACCTCTACTCTATACGTTATATACTGCAGACCTACCAACAAACCAAGATGTATTAACCGTCACATATGCAGATGATACCGCTGTACTGGCCTCAGATGAAGATCCTGCAATAGCATCCCAGATACTACAAACTAGTCTTGACGACATTCAAAATTGGATGAAAAAATGGAGTATTCCCGCAAATGAAACTAAATCGGTTCATATTACCTTTACGACCAGAAAAGAAACATGCCCGCCAGTACAATTAAACAATCTCCAATTACCACAAGAAAAAAACGTCAAATATCTAGGCATGCACCTAGATAGGCGACAAACATGGTGCAAACATATCCTTACAAAACGGAAACAACTCGGACTTATGCTTTCAAAAATGTACTGGATAATCGGAAGGAAGTCCAAATTTACCCTCAAAAATAAACTTTTAATATACAAATGTATATTAAAACCAATATGGACATATGGTATTCAAATATGGGGTTCAGCGTCTAACTCGAACATTGATATCTTAGAACGATTTCAGTCCAAAGTATTACGCATACTAGTAGATGCTCCGTGGTATGTGACCAACAATATTATTCGCAAAGATCTAAATGTACCAACAGTGAAATAAGAAATAAGTGTTTACAGTGCTAAATATAGTGCAAGAGTAAATGTACACCCCAACAATCTAGCCATCAACCTTATGAGTCAACCGATACACTACAGAAGACTTAAGCGCTTTACCCCATGTGACCTGCCCACCAGATTCTAATTTTAAGATCAAAATTTTAAGTTTAAATTGTAGTATTAAGTAATGTACACCCACTTGTAAAATAGTCTATAAGATTAATACAATAAAGGCATTTGCTAATGAGCAAATACCTACAAGCCAATATTGAAATGTACAAATTTTACTTATTGTACTAAGGTACAGATTGTAAAAATAAAAGGAAGTAAATAAAAAAAAAATGGTATTATGTGACATGCGATACAAAAATGAAAAATTATTCTGGAGTATTTTACTGTGAGTTATATCTACTTTATAAAACTAACAATTAGTACCTAAATGTTTCAGGTACCTTTTTGAATCTCGTTTCCAGTAAAGCTTCGCAAATAGATTGCTTGAACGTAATAATTTACAGGCAATCGTAGCTCATTTGATAAAAACCAAGCTATCGTATAACTAGCTAAACAAGCAAGAGGTCATGTGTATAAATTTCGCTGACATCTACTTATATAAAAAAATACTATTGTTGTTAAGTGGATCGGATTCCACTATATGCTTCTGTAATTGGGATTAAGTTCCTGTTGTACAAAGTAACAAATAAATAAATATAGAATATTAAAAATCATTATTCAAATATCTGTGTCTGAAGCTCGTTTTACACTACACTAAATATTGAACGAGATTTTGAACAATTTTCAGAAAAATATAAACTGCATTGTTTGAAATGTCCTATTTCTTTAATACTACGTGAATCACAAAGTAGCTAGTTACTTACGTATGCTCACATACAGATTGTCTTGGCAATTGTCTAGAAAATAGAACATGTTCTATTTTTTCAGACAATTTACGAAGCAATGCGATATATCAAACAATTTAAATTGTTCTAAATATTATTCAATTAGTGTAATATAAAACAAGTTTTACCCCATTAACTACACTTGCCTTCTATAATATTCGGTTTTGTTTGTTCGTTCTCTTCTTTAATCTTGTTAAATGTTTATGCATTTATTTGGCTACTCATATAAAATAATTTTAGTTTATATTTGTCGTTAAAATTTAAATAAATTGACTTGAATTACAACCCCAAGCTTAAAATTGCAAATTAAAATTTCATTATTTTTTAAATGAACAATTTGAATTGTCTACTTAATATTTACATAAAAGTGTATGTAAATACCCACTTCAAAAAACCCTAATATGATATTGTTGTCCACTACCCCGTAGGAGATTTGAATTTCAACCCTAAGTGGAAATTCAAATTTTTTAATTTAGATATTTTACTCAATATATTTTTAAAATGTATGTAAAGATCCACTCCGAAAAACCTTAGTGTTGTGGCCCGCTACACCATAGAAGTCTTGAATTTCTACCCAAAGTTTAACATTGCTAATTGATATTTCATTATTTTCTAAAAAAGCTAATTTAGATTGTCTATATAAATTTGTAAAATAGGCAGTAAACACTCTTCCTGAACAACCCTGGTATGATGTTTGTGTTTGCTTCCACGTAGGACATTTACATATTAACCTTAAGTTTATCATGATTTTTTTCTAAAAAGCTAATTTAAATAGTCATCTTAATGTCTCTATAAAATAGTAAGTTAACAGCTTCTCTAAACAAACCTAGTATAATATTGTTACTCACAACCCCGAAAGGAGTATTTAATTTCAATTTTTAGTTTAACATTGCAAATTCAAATGTCATTATTTTTTTATTGTAGATATATTCAATTACCTATAGTAAACATACTCCTTGAATAACTGTAGTATAATGATGAGGTCCGCTACTCCGTAGGAGTCTTTAATCTTAACCCTTAGTTTAACAGTGCAAATTCAAATCTTATTATTTTTTTGAAAGGCTAATATAGATTAAAATAATAATATTTTAGCTCTCCAGGTCTAGTAGGCCCATGGCTTGTTGTATGATAATCTTCCATTCACTACGGTTTAAAGCTTTTCTTTCCCAGTTCCTTATATTTAGATATTGTATATCTCTTTGCACAGCGTCCCGCCATCTTCCTTTTGGGCGTCCTCTTCTCTTTTTGGCAACTACTTCTCTCTTATACACTAACTTCACCGGTCTTTCTTCGGGTAGTCTTATTATATATCCTAACCAACTTAGACTTTGTGACTTTATAACGGCTATAATATTAGGTTCATCAAAAGTTCGATTAACTCCGAATTAGTCCTGCGCACTATTAGATTATCCACTTTTTTACTACCAAATATTTTTCTTAACACTTTTCTCTCCAAAATTTCTAATCTTCTTTGATTAATTTTGTTCATCACCCACACCTCACACCCGTAGAGCACTGTTGGTCTAATTATAGTTTTATATATTTTTACTTTTGCCCTCCTTATTACTGTCTTTGAGTGCAAAATTATAGCTAAGGATCCTATGCACCGACTTCCCTTCATTATTCTTGATAGAATTTCTACCTCCTCATCGTTGTCGTCTGTTATTATTACTCCCAAATAATTAAATCTGTTCACCTTTTCGAATTCGTATATTTTCCCTTCGTCTGCTCGTATTTTAAAACTTGTAATTTCCTGATAAATTTGAAGTTTATGACAGAAAAATTCGGGAGACGTCCGGACTTGAACCGAGAACCTTCAGCTTGCCGGGCTGATGCTTTAACCTCTAAGCCATGGCTCCCCTGAACGAAATAGGCGTCAACCGAATTTATCTGTCATAGTGTCTAACACAGCATCAATCCCAAGACTCCTACGACTCATAGGAATTGACAATGGGTTTCGTGTGTAGCGACACAATCTGATTTTAAGGAAATCATACCACGAATTAAATTTCAAGAGTTTCCTTATATATTTCTGACCTTTGGAAACTTGTATTCATGATTTTCATCTCATGTTCCGCAGCAAATTTTATTAATTTAATTCCGTTTTCATTTGATTTTAGATGTTTACTGTTTCTCCCTGTTATTTGTTTATACATTTCTTCTATTCCAATTTTTGCGTTAAAATCACCTAATATTACTTTGTTATCATATTTTGGGATTTCGTTTAGTATTGTTGTTAAGCTTTCAAAAAACATATCATTTTCTTCTTCTTTCTCATTTGTTGGTGCATGGACATTGACTAAAGTTATTTTTCTGTATGCTCCTCTTATTCTCAGTATACATATTTTCTCTGATATAGGTTTAAAATCTACTATTACATGTTTTAATTCTTTTTTTATCACAAAACCAACTCCAAAATATCCACTATGAAAATTTATATATTCTTCTAAATTCATTATTACATTTTCTCTCTGCCTTGTTTCCTGGATCGCTGCTATATCTACGTTGTATTTCCTAAACATTTGTACAAAATTTATAAAAGCTCCTTCAGATTTCGTTCCTCTTACATTCCACGTTACCATATTTATTTCCTCTTCTTGCTTACATTTAATCTTATTTAACTTTATCCATGTTTTCGTTTTTACTTTTTCGCGGTCTGTCATTTCCAGGTTTTCTCGTGTGTCATCCGCTATTAGTTTTTTGGATCTTTTTCTGGTTCTTCTAAACATTCTGCCTACACATTCCAAATATATGGTTTATTGTCTATTATTGGTTTATTGTGGTACATTTTTATTTTATTTCCCTTAGTTCTTTCTTCCTTGGCTCTCTTCCTTATTGCAGCATGCATTTTTCTTTCCTCTTGAGTACTATCATTCTCAATATAAATAGTTTTGTCTTTCAATTTCTTTTTCATTTTCATTATTTGGGATTTGTCGTCATTCTCTTCTAATTCCGCTACAATTATGGATTTTTCATTCTGGTTTCTAATTATAGAGGTGACTTTAATTTTGCATTGTAATTCTTCTTTTTTAAGAAATTATTTTATAATTATATTGGTTTTCTGTCATCAATTTGCAATCCTTTAATTATTATATTGTTTTCTCTCTTTCTTTTATCTTGATATTCCAGTCATTTTTCTAAGAGTCTTATCTTAGCATTTAGGCGTTCATTTTCTTGTTTCCACTTTTTCTCTTTCTCTCTTAATTCTTCTTGCATACTATGTATCAAGTTATTGTTCTTTTTTATCTTCTCTTTTACTTCCTCGTTATTGGTTTTCATTTCTTCTTTCAATTCCTGTGTCATTGCCATAATTAATTTTTTAACTTCGTCCATGTCTCCTATTTCGTCTCTTCTTAATGGTGATCTAGCTGTCCTTTTGCTTCTACTAAAGATATTTTCGAATTATTTATTAATCTCTTCTCTCTTTCGTTTTGTTAGTTCACTAGTAACAGAAATCGAATTCAGTCTTCTTTTCTCATTAGACATCTGCCCCTATAATTATTTTTTTTGGTCTCCGCCACCGCTAGAACCACAAGGTTAGCTATTTTGTACCTATACGCATGCGCGGCACGGCACTTTTAGCGCGGTTCTGTCTCAGCTGTAAATATCGGCTATCTAAACTAACTTCTATTTAATCAGTCTTTATGTTCGCGAAACAAATTTTTCGCCTGCACCACAGATCTGCTTTTATAATCATTTGCAATTCGCACGATTATTCGCGATTTTCACTAGTTTTAGAAACTAAATTCACTGCAATTCCCTTATTTTAAGGGTTTTATCGTTGGTGTAAATAATTAAGCAACACTACTGTACCAGTACCAGTTTTGATTGTCTACTCAATAATTTCATGTAAGTGAACGTAAACATCCTTTCCGAATACTCTAGTAGGATGCTGTTTTTCGCTACTCTGTAGAACACGTGAATTTCAACCCTCATGTTGTAACTCATTATACAGTATAGTTGATTTTTGATTGTCCAGCTTATATATGCTGAAATATTAAAGATACAAAAAAATATTTAATATACGAGGTGCTATCCAAAAGTTTCCGAAATATATGTGTAACTCTTCTAATTACTGTAGTGCACCGATTTGCCGCTAGAATTCAGCACTAGTACATCTCCCAAACCCTTTCCTTTCGTTTTCATAACATTTTGTATTCTTTTGTCATATCAGTGTGGTGATGTTTGTGTTACTGTTTGTTGTGTTCTGCGAGAAGCATTGGTGATGAAGTCATGGGAAAACCCAAGCCTTGTAATGGTTTAAGAGGTTCAATGGCAGGATGAGTTTGGAAGACGATGGGCGCTCTGAAAGCTGCAAAATTTCTTCCCCACATATCTCTGGTTGTCCACGAATTTTTGACATCCACACAAACAAATGTTCATCCCCATCTCGCTTACTCACCGGACCTTGCTACTTGCGACATTTTCGTCTTTCCAAAAATGAAAACCAAACTGAAAGGTAAGAGATTTGAGAATGTTAAGGAGATTCAAACTATATCGCAGGAGGTCCTAAGCGCTTTTAAAAAAAATTACTACAAAAAGTGTTTTGAACAGTGGAAAAAAGATGGGACAAGAGAATAGCTGTAGGTGGGGATTATTTTGAAGGAGATATTTTGTTGGTTTGAAGTTCTAATAAATACAGCTTTTTTTTTTAAAAATGAGTTTGGGTACTTTTGGATAGCACCTCATAAGACTTGTCTAACAGAACCTGGTCTATAAATTAGTGCAAACAATTTTTTACCATGGCCACCTATTTTTCTAGAAAAATATTTAAATTTGTTATTTCAAATAGAACACAGTATATTTTTGTGGAATAATGTTTCTTAATCAATTTCTCTCTACAATGATGTACAACAAGTAGGGATTTTCTCTTAAATTATGCCTAAGAATACATTCTTAGCCCCGGTTAATTATGTTTCTCCTAGCGTTGTTCAGCATTTCAGGTATAATATGCAAGCAAACCGCGGTGATTTTATTTCTTCTTGAATATTTTGAGGAGTATCATAAAAAAAAAACGCATACAAAGAAATCAAGAATGGATTATCTGACAGGTTTACAGGTATAAACAATAAAATATCACAGCCGCCTTTTATAACTTTGATTTTGTATTTGCATTCTTAGGCATAGTTTAAAGGCAAACCCCTACTTGTTATACATAATTATAAAGAGAAATTGATTTAGCATCTTATTTTACAAAAACATGTAAGATGTTCCGCTTGAAATAACAAATTTAAATATTTTTCTGGAAAATATTTTAAGATAAAGCTGGACAATGAAAAATAAACCAACCTGAGTAGTATAAAATTGATTAAGCAAATCAATACGTTAGTGTCTAACAACAAAAATAATTAAATACACAGCCCAAAAAAAAAAAAAATTTAAACAGCGAACCAGACTATCATATTTCCATATATTTTTAGACGCTGAATCCAAATTCGAGGTTAAAAAAAATTGCACATAAAAATTAGTTAAAGTCAGAAAAATTAAATTAATATTCGAGGATCTTAATTAATGGAGTTATATAAATTTTCATGTTTCTCACAGTAAATTGAAGGTTCACATTAGTGTACATTCAATATTAATTGAAATATGCCCCATTAGAGAGGGTAAACGATCCCCATATTTTATCAAACTGATAAAAAGCAATAATGTCTGCTGAAAAAGCTGGAACCGTCGGAGTTTTTTAAAGTGACAAAGGAACTGTGATAGATTCAACTTAATCCTTAAAAACTACCCTCCCCCCCCACTCCAAAGGATTGCAAAAAACCATCCCTGGCATCAAATGATATGGGAAAAACAGGGGACAAACATTAAATCTAATAGGTTTGCCATTTTTATGGCCAAAGTTTCGTACTGCTAAGTCTTCGATATATAGTCTCACGTACAACCAACGTAATTTTAGCATTAAAATTTAATAGTAAAAAAATGCTTTTATCGTTTACCAGTTCATTTTTATAGTTTTGATTGATTTTAGTAAAAATTGGAATTACTCGTAATGCTTTCCTTTAAAAAAATTTTACTATGAAAGGTATTCGATTTAGAATTATCACACTTTTTGGGCTATGAGCCATTTTAATATGTACTTTTAGTGCCAGTGAGATTAACTCGAATAACATGAATTTATTATGACTCTTTGATAAATAAACTACATATCAAAATATAGAACAAAATCGCATTTTCTGGAATATTTAAAAAAATCAAATCTCTGTTCAGAAACAAATATCTAGCTTCAAATTTTTTTTATACATTCACAACATAAAAATCTACCATATCATAAAAAATAGTCATTCTTATTATTACAGAAACAAGTTACAGAGATTCAAAATTAACGTTTTATGAAAAACTGAACTTACTAAAAAGCGCATAACTTTGGATGATTTTGACAGATATCAAATTTGCAAGAAACTTTACAAAATTTATAAACAAGCAATGAGATTAAAAGACTACCGATTGAATTTTTTCAAAAAGGCTTAATTTAGCAGCAATTCTATAACAGGCATTTTTTTCAAAAAAAGTACTCTTACACTATTAACGCCTGCGGAAAGAGGATAGTGCATAGCGATTTAAAACACTTTTTTCCAAATATATAGGTCACAACAAACAAAATGCGACTTTGAAAAAGACATTTGTTTTTAAGGGTGCTGAGAAAAAAAATGTTTTAAAGTAGGCACTTTTTGCTTGTTTTTAAAATTTAAAAAATGGATTTTTCGCGCCAAAATCGTTTTTAGGAACTAAAATTTTGGAAAACTTATTTTTTTGTAGAGTACTTTTATTTAAAAAAAAAATGAAGCGTACGGGCTCAAGTATACATCTATATAAGTAAACATAATAAATCTTAATTTAAACAAAAATATCTACTAAGTGTACGAGGGCAGGGTGAAAAGTCCCTTAAAAATAAAACAGATGGCGCCACAATCGCAAATCTCATGTGACATTTGTGATGTACCATCTTTAACTAGAACGCATTAAAATTTTCAGACTGATATGTCATTCAGTTCTGTTATGACACCCATCGAAAGCAAGCAACCTTGAAAATATTTGGAAACATGGAAAAAAGTGAATTGTTTAAACATTATTTCTTGCGTGGAAAAAACATAACGCAAACCAAAGCATCGCTTGTCAAACATTATGGGGACGCCTCACCATCGATTGGAACGATTCACAAGTGGTTTACTGATTTTCGTTGTGGTAGTGTGACCACAAAGGACGCCGAACGTTCTGGTTGTCCAATTGAGGTTACAACGCCAGAAATCGTTAATAAAATCCTTGGTATGATATTGGACGATCGGCGAGTTAAAGTGCACGATATTACTGAGGCTATGAGCATCTCAATAGAACGGGTACGGAACATTTTGCATAAATTTTTGGATATGAGAAAGCTAGCTGCCATTTGCTCTCTGTTGATAAGCGCGACCGTGTGATAGTTCAAAGCAGTGTTTGGCGATGTTCAAGCGCAATAAGAAGGACATGGATCCATCACAACACACCAGAGACCAAAGAACAGTCGAAACAGTGAACTTGTCCTGGCGAATTGAATCCGAAAAAGGCCAAAGTGGGTTTATCGGCCAACAAAATCATGGCGACAGTTCTTTGGAATGCACACGGTATCATCCATATTGATTACCTAGAAAAGGGCAACACGATGACCGGTGTATATTATGCAGAGCTGTTGGATCGATTCGACGCCGATTTGAAGTGAAAGCGACCGCATTTGGCAAAGAAAAAAGTGCTCTTCCATCAGGACAACGCACCGGCGCACAGGTCCGTAGTCCCAAAGGCAAAATTGCATGAATTGCGCTACGAATTGGTTCGTCATCCACCATATTCTCTAGATTTGGCCCCCTGCGATTTATATCTATTTCCAAACTTGAAGAAATGGCTCGGGGGAAAGAGATTTGGCTCCAACGATGAGGTAATCGCTGAGACAAACGCCTATTTTGAAGGATAGCCAAAATCGTATTATTTGGAAGGGATCGAAAAATTATAAAAACGTTGGACGAAGTGTATCGAGCTACAAGGAGGTTATGTTGAGAAATAAAATATGTTTTGACCAAATAAATCATTTCTTGTTTCATTTTTCAGGGACTTTTCACCCTGCCCTCCTAAGTCAGCATTTCGGCACATGACATGGATGGATGACCGTTGTAATACATTAGTGTGCATGGTCGGGAGGTAAAAACTTCTTGCATGCCTGGATCTAGATGCCAACCTGGTAACATGGAGAGAAACACGTGACAATAGAAAAGGGGCAAGAACTGTACATCTCTCTTCTATGTGATAATGAAACCATGGAATGGCGCTGAAGAGGTGCGTTCTGATCGTTCCTCTTTCTGGGTACGCATTAACAAGTTTGTGCGAAAGGAATTTTAGAAATCTCCGATGAATTTGGTCTTCAGATAAACATTGGTAGGCATAATGTGGGTACCATATCAAACTGGCATACACAAGTTTACTAACGGCATACGCAAAATATAAGGACTTCAATAGTGAAATGTCTCGAAAATTTTTGGAAATTCTCATAATAAAACCAAGACCTTTTTCTAGCAGCAACGCAAATATTATTAGAATGCTCTGCGAAAGTGGAGTTAGAAGAAAAAATTACACCCAAACCCTTAAGTGAGAATTTTCTTATAAGAGTACATGTGATTAGGAAAATTAATAGTGATTAAACGACGTCATGTGGCACTTTCCTACATTAACGTGTAATTTATGTAAATCAGACCACTGGATCTAATTGTCAATATTATATCGTAAAACGTGACCGTCTTCAAGTGAAGATATACTTTTAAATATTTTAGTATCATACGCATAAGCTAAGACGGGGTAAGTGAAAGATTGAAGAAGTTTATCGCTGAATATGATCAATAATAGTCCAAGATTTGATCCCTGATGTAACAACAAATTTAAATAAGGTGAAACCATTAAAATGCACTTAACAAGTACGATTGTTCAAAGAAGAAACAAGAACCTTAGATAAACTGGGGACTGCACCAAAGGCGCTGACTTTATTAAGCAATATACTGTAACGTTTTTCGTCTTAGAATTCTAGAACTTTCTTCTGATTTTCTAGAATTTTCCGCCAATTCTTCTTTTAGAATTCTAGGACTTTCTTCTGATTTTCTAGAATTTTCCGCCAATTCTTCTTTTAGAATTCTACAACTTTCTTCTGATTTTTTAGAATTTTCCGCCAATTCTTCTTTTAGAATTCTAGAACTTTCTTCTAACTGCTATTGCAAAGTTCTAGAGTTTTCTTCTATTTTCTCTCGCTCTCCAACCGCACGCTCAAATATGCGAGCGCGCTTCATGCACCTAGGTGGTCCCGATGCAACGCTCTTGTTTCCGCGAAGTTTACTGGAACGCTTTCGCCTGATTAGCTTTATATTCGTTACACTGCCCCCTCCTTAAAACTGTTTTGTCTCGGAACAGATGTTGCCGGGTTGCAGAGAAGTTATGATGAAATCTGCAAGTCGAACCCTTGACGCATGCTGTTGTCCTAAAGAAGTAACAATCCACAGTGAGATCTAAGTTTATTCTTCTTTTGGGGTCAAAGCTGCAGACAAGAATATCTATTCCTGTGCGGCGGAAGAGAACTTCTAACATATTCCTAATTATTCTCCACTCTAACCCATCTAGTCCACAACCCAATTTGGGTACTGCCAGCTTCGTTATTTAAAAGATGTTCTCGCAAATCGATCAGTGTCTCCCATAAGGTGCGATAGGTGGGCTTCTGAGATGATCGTGCGTCGTGCTTCTATGGATTATATAACTATACCGAATCTCCAGGTTCATATCCTCCCTTTTCTGTCCTGATGTCGTAATGATCTTTCATTCTGTCGCTTGAAGTTTGAATGTTTGAACGATCTTGTTCGTAAATTTCGTTCATTCTTCTTCGTAAATCGGTAACGTAATCTTCCCCAACTAGAACTTCTCCGGGTTTACATCAAAATTTCAAATCGCACGGTAACCGCAAGTCACGTCCGAATACGACATTTGCGGTTGTATGTCCTGTTGTTTCATGCACAGATGAACGATATGCCATCAAAAACATGACGACTACTATATACTTGTTGCCGTCATCAGTTTCTGGGAATGGCCCAGCCATGTCGATTGCAATGCGTTAAAATGGGCTTCCTACGTTGTACTGACGCATTGAGGCTTTTAGTTTCCTATGTGGCCCATTACTTGCAGTGCAGACTACGCATTTCTTGTACCACTCTTTAACATCTTTTTTACAATTGAGCCAGAAAAATCGTTCTCGCAACTTCTCAGAAGTCTTGTTGATTCCAAGATGTCCTCCAGCAGATACGTCGTGGATCTCTTTCAATACTTTAGGTACCCTGTTCTTAGGAATTAGTAACTGAATTCTCTGCTCAGTACCTTCCGTATTCTCCAAGACACGTTTTTAGAGACCTTCTTCAATTATTAAAGAGTCCCATTGCGCCCAGTACGATTTTACATTTTGGAAGTATGGTGCAACATCTTGCCAAATCGGTTTGTCCCCGTTTTTCTTCCAATTCATTATAATTTTCAAATCCGGATCGTTTTACAGATCTTTCCGCAATTCTTCCGGTTGCCATTTATCATCGACTACCGTTGTTCTTAACGCAGCAGCTTGCTTCTCTTCCACTCGGCAACAATGCGTGCATTCTTCGGAACACGGTCTCCTGGATAACACGTCAGCGTTACGATGGCTCGTTCCCACTCGATGTTCAATGTTAAAATCAAATTCCTGCAACTTTTCGATTCATCTGGCTACCTGATCTTCTGGATTCTTAAATTGTAATAGCCATTTCAAGGCAGCATGATCGGTTCTTATCAGGAATCTTCTTTCGTATAAATATTTGTAGAAATGCTCGGCGGACTTCATAACTGCCAATAGCTCTTTTCTGGTGATGCAATAGTTCCTTTCCGGTTTCGACAGTGTTTTACTGAAGTAGGCAATAACTTTTTCACGACCATTTTGTACTTGAGAAAGGGCACCGCCAATCCCAACATTGCTGGCATCTGTATCCAGAATGAATCACCCTTTCGGAAGAGGATAATTTAAGACTAGCGCGGTTGTCAGAGAATCCTTAAATTTTTCATTTTCCCAAGCAAATCTTCTACCTTCTTCAGTAAGCCGTGTCAATGGTTTGGCAATATTGGCAAATCCTTGTACGTATCGCCGATAGTAAGTGTATAAACCAAGGAAACTTCTCAATCCATGCTTGTCCTTTGATACCGGCCAGTCCCTTACAGCTTTTATTTTCTCTTCATCCACTGCAATTCCCTTACCAGAAACCACATGTCCGAGATAATGCACTTTCACCTGGAACATATGATACTTTGTCGGACTAAGCTTGAGATTTGTCTGTTTCAATCTTTGAAAAATTTCTTCCAAATTCTTCATATGATCCTCGAACGTTTTTCCAACCACAATAATATCATCGAGGTACACCAAACAGGTTTTCCATGATAGCCCAGCTAACACGGTTTCCATAAGTCGTTCAAATGTTGCAGGAGCATTGCAGAGTCCAAATGGCATAACTGTGAATTGCCAAAGTCCTGTTTCGATGGTAAAAGCCGTCTTCTCACGGTTTTTCGGATCCAAGTCGACTTTTCAGTATCCGCTTTTTAGGTCCAACGTTGAAAATCTTTTTGACCCAGCCAACGTGTCCAGTGTATCATCTATTCGGATAAGTGGATAACTATCCTTTTTCGTCATGTTGTTAAGTTAACGGTAATCTACACAGAATCTGGTGGATTCATCCTTCTTCTTCATTAATACCACTGGTAAGCCCATGGACTACTTGAAGCTTCAATCACGCCTTCTTTCTTCATTTCTTCAATTATCCTTTCAGCTTCTTCTCGCTTTGCCAGTGGTACAAGTCTTGCTCCTTGGTGGATGGGTCTTGCATCTCCAGTGTAGATTTTATGCCGGACAACGTTCGTTGTGCCCTTGGATTTCTTGTCATATTCAAAGATATCTTGATACTTGTGAATTAAATTCTTCGCTTTGATTTTCTCGTCAGATGTCAGTCCGTGAAAAGATGTTGATATTTGACTGAGTAAAGTGTCCGAAATCTTGCTAGTTGGGGTTTTCTGAGCTACCATTGTTCTAATAATCGAAGATACGGATGAACATTTCCCTACTATAGTGCCTTGTCTAATTGTAACCGGATACGTATTCATGTTCATTATTCGAACTGGTATTGTCTTGTTGGCCTTTACCAGTGATTTTCCAACAATCACTCCACGACCAGTTTCTTAAACATTATTTCGGGGTTCCAATATGGTAATATTACCTGAACAAACTTTTCCGTCAAGTTGTGCTTCCACAATTGTCTCACTTCGCTCCGGATGTACTACATATTCGGTTACTAAAGCACGTGCAACTTCGTCCTCTCGTGGATGTGGTACGAGTTCTTCATCATTTACCACTATTACGCCGTGCTTGAGGTTCAGTTTAAAGCCATATTTTTCCATAATGTCCATTCCAAGAATGAAGTCATCTTCAATTTCGGCTACCAACACTTGATGTTTGAGGGAGATGTTCCCGATGTTGATGGTCACATCTAACTCTCCTGATGATGTAGCTAGTTCTCCAGTTTCTGTACGTAATCGCCACTTAATCGGATATAATTGTGTTAGCTTCTTAGTCAAGTCGGATATTATTATATTTTTGTCGCACCTGTAACCAGCAACATTTTGAGTGGCCTTCTGTCATCAAGACCATCCACGAAAATGCTGTTGTCTTGATGATGAAGAGAGGCGACATGTCCGGTGGAATATGATGTTACAAAACCTTCGCGGATGTCCTAGTTCATCGCATGAGACAGTGCATCGGCTAATGTTTTTGGTCGAGCCAATCTTAGTGCTTCCTTAATTTTGCCATCTCGGATTCCATAAATAAATGTTTAGATAGCTAAGCACTCTAATACGCTGTCCGGAGCTGTAGGATGTGCAAGACGAACCAAGCAAGCAACATCAACTTCAAATTCTTGGAGATTTTCATTCGACCTCTGATATCGATTGCGTTTGATGAACTTATTTTAGGTGCGCATTTCCATATCGCATATCTAAATGCTTAACTAGCTGGTCGTAGTCTTCTTGTTCTTCTTGCTTTAGTATCTGTAAGATATAGGCGGCATTTCCACGCAACACTACTGTCAATAAAATTGCTGTCTCTCTCGGTGACCAACCGTTAACTTTTGCAGCAGCTTCAAATTACCTCAAATAATTCAGCCATGATGTTTTTCCATCAAATTCCGGTGTTTTTATGCGAATTGTTGACATATCGTCCCCTTTTGCTATTTTTATTTAACCCGCTGCTTCGGTTTCCAGTACCCCAGAACATGAATTTGCTGATGAAGTTTCATTGAAGAATTTGTCTTCTAGTTGTTCTATTTTTCTTTCATATTTGTCATTTAATTCATTTAAATCCACTTGAAATTTTCTAGAACGTTCTTTAGATTTTCTTGAATTTTCCTCTAACTCCTGTTCCAATTCTTCTTTTAAAATTCTAGAATTTTCTTATAACTTCTGTTCAAAAGTTCTAAAAGTCTCTTCTAAATTTTTTTGCACAGACTCTGTTAACTCTTCTTTTAGAATTCTAGAAGTTTCTCGTAACTTTTGTTCCAAAGTTCTAGAATTTTCTGCCAATTCTTCTTTTAAAATTCTGGAACTTTCTTCTTATTTTCTAGAATATTCATCTAACTTCTGTTCCAAAGTTCTAGAATTTTCTGCCAAATCATCTGTTAGAATTCTAGAATTTTCTGTTAATTCTTCTTTTAGAATTCTAGAACTTTCTTCTGATTTTCTAGAATTTTACGCTAATTCTTCTTTTAGAATTCTAGAACTTTCTTCTAACTGCTGTTGCAAAGTTCTAGAGGTTTCTTCTAATTTCTCCAACATTTTACGAATGTCATTTGAACCAATTTCAAATACAAATTCCCCAGGATCCTGGTTAGCCGCCTCTAAAGCTTCTCGAAGACGCTGTTTTAACGTTGCTTTTAAAGCTGATGAGTCCAAGTCTCGCTCCTCCAACTCAATCTTGAGATCCATAACTTTTAACTCACTTAGTTTTAAACCGAACGACGCCATTTTATTTATTTTTACTACAAACTTCACTATTTAATAACCCCACACCTGACACCAATTGTAACGTTTTTCATCTTTCTGGAAGTGTGTGGAATTTTTAAGGCACAAAAATAACACAACTATTTATGTTAAACGAAAATAAAAGTATTTATTTAATAAAATAAAAATTAAAAATAATTCACACTACAATAAAACTTAAACATTACTAATAAATATTGAGACACTAATATTGTTTATATAACGTACACTAAAACTAATATTTATATTACACTAGACCTGTTATTTATTTCACGACATTTATGTTACGCGTTCGCAGTCAACTGTCAACTGAACTTTCTTCCAGCCGACCGACCTCGGCTTATATATTCTCGTCCGACTTCTAGAATAGAGGTCGGCATATTTGAAAATTTTGATATCCGATCCGATCCGACTTGATTCAAGATTCGATCCGATCCGATCCGACTCTATCCGAGATCCGGTCCGATCCGATCCGAGATCCGATCCGAGATCCGATCCGAGATCCGATCCGAGATCCGATCCGAGATCCGATCCGAGATCCGATCCGAGATCCAATTCGAGATCCGATCCGAGATCCGATCCGAGATCCGATCCGAGATCCGATCCGAGATCCGATCCGTGATCCGATCCGAGATCCGATCCGAGATCCGATCCGAGATTCGATCCGAGATCCGATCCGACATCCGATCCGACATCCGATCCGACATCCGATCCGACATCCGATCCGAGATCCGATTCGAGATCCGATTCGCGGCCCGATCCGAGATCCGATCCGAGATCCGATCCGAGATCCGATCCGAGATCCGATCCGATCCGAGATCCGATCCGAGATCCGATCCGAGATCCGATCCGAGATCCGATCCGAGATCCGATCCGAGATCCGATCCGAGATCCGATCCGAGATCCGATCCGAGATCCGATCCGAGATCCGATCCGAGATCCGATCCGAGATCCGATCCAAGATCCGATCCGAGATCCGATCCGAGATCCGATCCGAGATCCGATCCGAGATCCGATCCGAAATCCGACCCAAAATCGAATCCGAAATCTGATACGTGATCCGATCCGAAATCCGATCTGAGATCCGACCACACGTGTCATTAGATCATTAATTGTTATTTAGATAAATTTTATGTAATCCTACACCAGATTATGGATTCCTCAATACCTAAGAAAAAATCTTATATTAGTAAATTTCCTATTTATTTCACTAGAGATATTAAGGATAAAATTAAATTAAAAAATAATTTACATACATTAATTTCCAATGGATTTGCTGATTCTGCTCAAATTAATCAATACAAATTCTTACGTACTGAAATTAAGAGTCTCACTCAGACGGCGTATCGAGAATATACACTTAATCTTGAATCTAATATCTATAATGATCCTAATACCTTTTGGTCTTTTGTTAAGACTAGGAAGGGTGGGAATTCTAGTATCCCATATAAGATGTATCATGATAATGAAACATACAATAGCAGTGAGGATATATGTAATGCTTTTGCAAAGTACTTTGAATCAGTTTACTCATCTCAAACATGTACTGATGTTGACCTGACTTATCTAGATGGAGTTGACTACTCAAATTATTGTGCCCTTTTTAACTTTGAGTGCACTGAGGACGATATTATTGCTGCAATTAATAATTTGAAAAACAAACTAACAGTGGGTTGGGACAAAATACCAGCTTTTATTTTCAAAGGTTGTAGGGACATTCTTATAACACCATTACTCAAAATTTTCTCTAAAGCAATTGATACACATGTCTTCCCAGATAAATTGAAACGGGCGAGAATCTTTCCAGTTTTTAAAAATGGTGATGCTGCACAGATTAGACTACAGACCCATTTCTATTTTAACTGTTTTAGCCAAAATATTTGAATCCATAATGCATAAGAAAATTTACGCTCACGTTGATAAAGCCATTAGTAGTTATCAACATGGCTTCATTCCAGGTAGATCTACTACTACGAACCTCCTTTCCTTCACACATGATGTATCCTCTGCTGTTGAAGGTCAGATTGATGTTCTGTATACTGACTTTGCTAAGGCCTTCGACAGAGTGGACCATCAAGTGCTATTAAAGAAACTTACTTTATTTGGCTTCTCTATGATTGCAGTAGACTTTTTAAAATCTTACTTATCTAATAGATTTCAATGTGTACAAATTTGTTCCTCAGAGTCTGACACTTTCATCTCCACTTCTGGAGTGCCACAGGGCTCTAATTTGAGACCACTATTGTTTCTAATTTTGATTAATGACTTGCCACTTATATTACGTCATTGTAAACCATTATTATATGCAGATGATCTTAAAATTTATCTAAAAATTAACTCAGAGCTTGATTGTGTGAAACTTCAATTTGATATTGAACAATTGATTAAATGGTGCAAGGCAAATAAATTATATTTCAATATCGCAAAATGTATGGTTATGTCATACACACGAAAGATTTTGCCAATACATTTTGACTACTATATGTCTGACAGTAAAATCAAACGTGTATTTAATTGTAATGACTTGGGTGTTACTTTTAAATCCGATTTAAGATTTCAGTTACACATAGTTAATTCTTGTAAAAGTGCTTACAAAGTTATGGGCTTTATTAAGCGTAACTCGAGCTGTTTCTCTCGATGCAGCACTCTAATTAAACTATTTAATACTTTTGTGAGATCTAAACTCGAATATTGCTCTGTAATCTGGTCTAGTAATACTAAATTGTACTGATATGATTGAAAAACTGCAAAAGAAATTTGTAAAATTTTTGTACTTTAAGAAATTTGGCGTGTATCCGAATGATATTTCTTATGACATACTGATTGTAACCTTCACAATCTGTACTCTTTAGCAACGTAGATTTTATTTGGATATCTTGTTTCTGTTTAAATTATTAAACTCTATTATTTACTTACCAGGTTTACTCGAAATCATTGATATCTGTGTTCCTAAGTTAGGGCTACGTAATCAAAATAATATACTATTTAATTGTAATCTCTGTTATAAGTTATCACCGTTATATCGGATTATTTATTTGTATAGACTCAGTATGTATTCTCAGCTTGATTTATTTAATTGTAACATTGCTATGTTAAGAAATGTACTTACCTCTACTACTTAATTTTGTTAAGTTAAAAATTGTACTTACTTCATTTACTTAAGTATGTATTTTATAATTGTTTTTTATTCTCGCAAACTGTAATTAGGTTCTCCTGTAGTTTGTTGTTCATAATAAATAAATAAATAAATAAATAAATAAATAAATAAATTACAGTTTTTCCTATTTATATTAAACCAATATTAACGTTGCATATTCGAAAGAAAAATAACAGTTATAGATGAAATTTAATAAATAATTTTATTATAAAAAACTAAAGAGACATATTTTGTTGTAACGTTATTTAATCATTTTTATCCCGGAACATAAATGCTTATAAATATAACGTAGCGTTATATTTATTTATAAAGGAATTGGAATTTATGTTTTTGCTAAGAGTTATGTATGTAAATTTCGAATCGGATCGGATGTTGTATCCTACTTTCGGATCGGATGTTTTATCCTATTTTCGGATCGGATGTTTTATCCTATTTTCGGATCGGCTATTTTAACCGACTTTCGGATCGGATCTTTTATCCGACTTTCGGATCGGATATTGTATCCGATTTTCGGATCGGATATTTTATCCTACTTTTGGTTCGGATATTTTATCCGATTGCTGGATCGGATATTTTATCCGACTTTCGGATCGGGTCCGATCCGAGAGAGCACCGATCCGATCCGAATCCGACTTCGGATCGGATCGGATTCGGATTTCGGATATTTTTGCCGACCTCTATTCTAGAATATCCCCCTCTCGCTCTCCAACCAGACGCTCAAATATGCGAGCTCGCTCCATGTACCTGGGTGGTCCCGCTGCAACGCTCATGTTCCCGAGAAGGTTTCTGGAACTCTCTCGCCTGATTAGCTTTATATTCGTTACAATACCATGATAAATTGGAATAAAATGCACTGTAAAATTCTAAATAAATTGTATCAATCTGACCACGCACATCTATAATTTGAGATATAAACAGAGTAAATGTGCAAGATTTGTTGTAGTAGAACGTCCCTTCATGAAACCATGTTGATTTAACAAAATACGCAATCTAGTATTGTAATAAATTGAGTTATATATAACCATTTCAAACAATTTTGCGGAGTTATAAAATGTTGGAGGTTTTTTTTATTAAACCCTTTTTTACTTAATGGACTGTATTATTTTTATTTTTGCACACTTACATGCAAACAATAAACGTAAATTGTACTTATGAATATTAATTAACATAATATGACCTTCTCGATAGCATGCTCTCAACACACTTCTTTTCTTTACACACTCTGCATGCATCTCCGATCAGTGCAACTAATCCCCACTACTCTTATCACAACGTCACCAGTCCCGTACTCAATCTTTTTTCTTAATATACCGCCCCGAAATAGGTAGATGGTTAGTAATGTTTGACTTGTCATTATTTTCTGAAGACTGGCATAATTCTATTTCTCTTTCATTTTTCAGGAAAAGTGCACATTTTCGTTGCTAAATTAATAATAACTACCAGAGATTTAGCAAAAATGCATCTTCCATCTTTAATAAAGTAGCATGGAATTTCATCATCACCAGCTGTAATTTTGTTAGAAAAAGATGCCATCATAGAAATGAGATTAAGTGCAAACGAAGACTAATTTGAGCATACATCAATATAGTCAAAAGATTAACTAATCTGAAAGAGATTGGAGAATAATTTAGCGAAGGCATTCACAATTTCTTTAGGTGTATCTTATTCCGCTACGTCATCTTGTAGTTTTCAAGGGATGCGCGAGTTTTGGGTTCAGTTTTCGAAACAGGCTTTTTAAAAAGATTTCAAAGGTTCTTTATTTTTGCGACTTGTTCTCAAGACGCCAAACTTCAGACAAAAGATTACACGTTACATTACATCTACATATAACATTTTCTTATCATTATCTTATAGTTAAAGTAAGCAGTTATAGTGATATAACTCCTCCCGGCTAAGTGAGAACTGTGGGGCTTCTTGCCACAGAGTTCGGTGACATTTCGGTATCTTCTCGTTGTTCTGATTTGGACCTGGATTTGATTAATTTCCTTCGAACATAATATGAATACATAAAATACAAAACAATTAATATTATTCCAACATACAAAAGAATAGTATAGATACTAATTCTATTATAATATATAGGTTTTACATTTAAAGTTTCTAATTTATATTTTTGGTTATCAATAAGTGAATACATATTTTTAGTTTCATCTAAATTAACAATATCTAATTTTAAAGGTTTACGATCAAAATGATCTTTATTATAAGTGTCAACTTGAAATTCTAAGCTTGGTAATTCAATGTTCTTAAAGCTTGATTTATAGTTTTGATAGGTTTTAATTATGGTGGTTTTTACTTTCACTTCACATTCACTGTTAAGTTGAAGTAAGTAACTTTCGTTTAGGGGGACATTATTTATATTTAGGCCACATTTTTGGGTTGCAACGATACCATTTGGGGCAATGATGATCCATTGACTCTTCTCGACTTTCTGAATCTTGGTGTTGGGTAATTGGGTAAACACTTGTTTACACTTTGTGGTATTTGCTGCATATTTCAGGAGTTGGATTTCACATGGTGCGTTGTCATCTATTTGGGATGTATGGACTTCATGGCACAGGAACATATCTGATATTATTTCCTCGCATTTTGTGTCGAAAAATGCATACGTTTGCTCATTGGAGATAAGGTATTTAGAATGTGGTATGATGAATTTAAAGGTATTTTGATTTGGAGTAGGCAAGGAATATAAATGGTAATAATTAAATATTTCGGTTTCCACAATTGGAATTTCCAATAAAAATGTAATTTGATTTCCTTTACTGTAACTTTTAATTTCAATTATTTTTTCAAATAATAATAAATTTTTCAATGTTGGTTCGAAGGGAAATTTATTCTTTTCTAGCTGTTTATAAATAAATTGTATTTCAGAAAACAAATCGTTTGGCTCGATGATGGAATTATGAAAAGTATTTAATTTTGAAAATGTTATTGCTACTTCAATTTTTTCTAATATATCATATATAATTTGCAGACTTGAAGTATATTGAGAGATAACTGTTTGTAAAAATACACAATTGTATATTTCAACATTTCTTATTAAAGTACTATTTATAACTTTTTCTAATTGTTCAATCTTTGAATCAAGTACTAACTGATTATGTGAAAGTATTTTAATATTATCGTTATATTTTTGAATAGATGTCTGAAGGATTGTCATTTGATCCTTAAGAATAGTTTTAATATTACTTTGATCTTTAGATAATTTAGAAATGATTCTATCATATTTTTCAGCATCATTATGATCAAGATTACCAGTTATGGATTTTATGATTGAGCCAAGTCCGTCTATAAGACCTCGTTTAGATCTTTTATTATTAAATAATGGATTTAATTGTTTTATTTGGGTTTCAACCTTATCTTCAATAATACGAATTATTTGGTAAGAGTGGTAATTATGAGTGGAGTTTTGAAGTTCTTTAGATATGTTTGAGAATGAATTTTTTAGTAATATAAATTCGTTGATTATGTCAGTAATGTCATATATTTGTATAAAAGTCCAACAGTCAGTCTTAATTTGGGCATTTCCTAGTTTTAAGGGTAGGAGACCAGGATTTTTATTAAGATTATGGAATATAGGTGGTTCTAAGGTTGCGACGACGATGAGGAGGGTTAATCTGTAACAACAGATGGTTTCCTTAATTCTTTTATATGAATAATTTCCGATTTATCTTTCTTGCATTTACTGAATATTTCTACTCTATTTCTGTCTAATAGTTTAGTGATTTTATATGGTCCTAAAAATTTTAAATTCTTTTTATTTCTATTCGTAGAGTTTTGTTTATAAACAGTTTGTCCTACTTTAAAATCTTTATTCATGTTTCCTTTTATATTATGTTTAGCTACCACTTTTTGTTTTTGTATTTCTAGTTTATCGGATACATTTTGATAAACATGTTTTAATTTCTCTTTATGATTTTCAAGATAATCATTACAGAATGAATTTGGAATAAATATTTCATTTGGATTTCTTGAGTTAGTATGTCCAAAGGCTAGTTCGAATGGTGTATAATTAGTTGAACTGTGGATTGAGTTGTTATAACCAATAATAGCATAATCCATAAGATCACTACGATCATCGGGGTACATTTCTCTTAATATTCGTAAATGTTCTACTAATGTTGAGTGAAAACGTTCAACAATGGAATTAGATTCATGATGCAAAGGGGTAGTGAAATGAACATTTATTTTATGTAATTTTAAAAATTCTTTTACTGTACTATTATTAAATTCTTTTCCATTATCTACTATTAAATTTTCTGGTACACCGAATGATGTGAAATATTTAATTAAGCCGTTGTTAATATGGATTGCAGTTTTACCTTCAATGTAAATTGCTTGGGCAAATTTTGTAAATGCATCTACTAAGGTTAAGTAATTTTTATTATCGTAAGCAAAAACGTCTATGTGAATTATTTGGAACGGTCTTGTCGCAGTTTCTGTGTTCATTAATGGAACATAAGGCTTTTTCCTAGCATACTTTGCTCTTTGACAAATGTCGCAGGAATTAATATAATTAGTGATGGTTGCTTTCATGTGTTTCCAGTAGTAATTTCTTTTTAAATATTCTACGGTTTCGTTTATACCGCGGTGGTTTGTTTTGCCTTCGTGATGGTGTTTGATAAGCATAATTTGTTCTTCTTTATCGGTAACCGTATTTAGTCTTTTAATACATCTAATCAATTTGGGACCTCTTTCAGAAAATTTATCTAAGTAAACTTTGCAGAAGTCTTGATATAATTTATCGGTATGGAAGTACATTTGGTACGTATTTTTTGAATCGGTATAATTTCTTAAAAATTCAAAAATTAATTTATCATTATTATTATCTGGAATTTTAACTTTTACGATTTTTTGATTTTCGTACTTTTCATGTGAAACGTCTAATTTTTCATATAAATTTGGAAATACAAGAATTTGATTTATTTTATTATTTATATTATTATAAGTAATTTTGAGTTTTGATCTTTAAATTTAAACATATAAGTTAAGGGACGGTGGTCTGTGACTATTGTGAATTTTCGACCATATAAATAGGGACGAAATTGTTCACATGCCCATACTATCGCAAGTAATTCCTTTTCGATAGTGGCGTATCGGGTTTCTGTTTCATTTAAAGTTCTCGACGCGTATGCTATGGGTCGGTCGTTTGGTATTTGTCCTTGTGACAGAACAGCACCTAATGCAAAGTTGCTTGCATTAGCGGTTAATATAAACGGTTTGTCAAAATCGGGGTACTGTAATATGGGGTCATTAATCAGGAGTTCTTTACATATATTGAAACAATCTACGAATTCTTTATTATGAACTATTTTTACATCCTTTTTTAAACATTTTGTCATTGGTTTTGTTATCTTTGCAAAATCTTTAATAAAACGCCGGTAATAACCTGATAAACCAAGAAAACTTTTAATATCTCTTTGTGTTTTTGGAATTGGAAAATTTTTAATAACAGAAATTTTATCCGGGTTGGGTTTTACACCTTCGGGGGTAATTACATGTCCTAAATATTGTACTGATTTTTGGAAAAATTCTGATTTATCTAGTTGAAGTTTAAAGTTACTTTTTCTTAATCGTTCGAATACTGATTTAAGTCGTTCGACGTGTTCTTGCAGGGACGTACTGAATATTATAATGTCGTCTAGGTAAACTAGGCAACTTTCGTGTTGTAAACGTCGTAACACGTTGTCCATAACTCTTTGAAAAGTTGATGGAGCATTTTTGAGTCCAAACGGCATGCGTTTAAATTCATAGTGACCGCCTTCAGTAGAGAATGCAGTTTTTGAAACGTCTTCAGGGTTAACTTCTATTTGGTGGAAGCCACTAGCTAAATCGAGTGTTGAAAAATAGTTGGCTCTGCCGAGTTTATCTAAGATATCCGTGATATTAGGAAGGGGATATTTGTCATCGATTGTGCGTTCATTCAATTTACGATAATCTATGACGAGACGCCATTTCTTTTTGCCTGACGCATCCATCTTTTTGGGGACAATCCATATGGGACTAGACCATGGGGAAACGCTGTGTTGTATTATACCTTGATCTAACATTTTTGATATTTGTGTTCTAACTTCCTGTCTGTGAACTTCAGGGAACCGATATGATTTTACATGAATAGGAGAGTCATCTTTTAATTTAATTTTGTGAGTAATTTCACTTGTGAAACTTAAGGGTATATTTTCGCAATAAAATATATCTCGATATTCAAAACAAAGTTTTCTAATAGCATCTTTCTCTTCATAATTACAGTGATCAACTCTAATATTTTTCAAATTTTGTTTAAGTAAATTTTCAAAATCTGTATTTAGTTCATCGTCAATTTCCATTTTTTCAACAAAATTTAAATTAATTGGATTTAAGGTTTCAATATCAAATGGTTCACAAATATTTATTTGAACTGGATTTTCAGTTATATTAGTAAGAGTTGTAATAGCAAAGTTATTTAAAACATTAACAAGTGCTTTTGGCATTTCTACGCCGTTTCCAAAATTTGTATGATTTAAAATACCTATACCGTTATTTAATTTAACAGGTAGTTTTTTTACTTGTTCTACACGGGGTGGTATGATAATAGAGTGGTTTGCGATATATGTTCCAGAATTTATTTTGTTGTTATCATGTTCAAAGATTATAGGAATATTTGCATATGGTGTAGTTAATTGTTTTAAGTTGACATTAACATTTGCATTTAGTTGTTTAAGTAAATCAACGCCTATTAGTCCATCATATTTTTTACTAAATTGAAATAGATAAAACTTATGAAATTGAGGGACATTAAAAATTTGAAAGACTGGAATTCCTGCTACTTCGTTGTGGAATGAAATATTATATGCAGTTTGAATATTAAAATTTTCTTCAAAAATAAAATTATTATAGAATTTATAAGCTAATTCTGGATTAATTAAACTTTTTGTACTTCCTGTGTCAATTAAGAAGTTTGCATTAATTTCTGGGATATAAATGTATGGTAAATTTGCTTTTAAAACATTTACTTGTATTACGTTTGATTGGTGGAATTGGGGACTTGAGGAAAATTTTTCTCAGGATTGTGAGATTCTGGTTCATTGTAGTTAGTGTTATCATATTCGTTACTGTAATCCGATACTGTTTCATACTCGGCGTGAGAGTTATTATAGCCGGTGTCGTAATTATCATATACAGGGTGTTCATTTGAGTAATATTCAGGGTACTCATATTGATATGGGGTTTCGTCTGGGTTTACGCACTTTTCTACATCGTAAACATTTTGAGTAAATAGTGCAGTTGAGGTAAAAGGTTTTTGCGATTTTATTCGGGAATGACCAGATGAGGTATCCATTGGTTCGGGTTTGTATTCATGTTGTTGTTGGTTTGGATTGGGTCGATTATAATTTTGGGAAAAATTTGGTCTTTGTTGGGGAGTAAAGTTATTAAAATTTGGTCTTTGCTGCGGAACAAAGTTGTTAAAATTTGGTCTTTGTTGAGATGTGAAATTGCTGGGTCGCATTTGGAATTGGGATGGTCGTTGTGCAAAATGCATCGGTCGATAATTTGGTTGGTTATTTGTGTTATAAAAAGGATTTAGTTTGGGTGCCATTGGATGAGGTGTTCTCTGTTGGAAATGAGATGGCATTTGTGGGGTTGAGTTATTATTGTAATGTGAATATTGTGAAACATTCGTATTTGTCTGTGGGTTTGAGTTATGTCTGGTAGGTGCAAGTCTTTGTGGTGGTCTATAACCTGTTTTTTAAATTTAGTGTGTTTTGTCGTTGTGTCGAGTAAAGGAAATTTTCTTCCTCGACTACGAGACTCATGGCTTTTTCAAGACTGTCAGGATCTCTTAATCTTACATTTGTCTGAATATTGGCTGGTAAGCCTCGGATGTATGTTTTTAGAGCAAGATCTTTTTAATTTGATTGTCTGACAAGTTTTTCAGCTTCTGTTAAAACTAGTGTATTTAATTTGGAAAGGAGTAAACTTCTAGCATCTTGGCATCGCATACCAAAATTATAAGGTGATTCATTTTTGACAGGTCTCAATGAAATTAAATCCTGAACTAAACAATCTATTTTTCTTTGATCGCCGAAACTGAGATTAAGTGCATCTTTAATATCTTGCCAAGTAGTTAATTCTGTTCTAGATCCGATTAAAATTAAAGCACGGCCAGTTAGTTTGCCTAAGACTGTACGAATTAGAAAATTGTTTAATGCTGGGTCAGCAGCGTTTGCAAAAGTTTGAATTAAATTTTGACAGTTATCTAAAAATATTCCCAGAGTGTGGGGATTTCCTTCATATCGTGGTATTGAATCTATATACAATCTTAATAATTGATAATTAACTTGTTGTTCAGCCATTTCTGGATTGTTTAAATTTATGTTATTTAATAAATTTAGAATATTATCAATATCTGCGGCTGTCATAAAACTATTTTACTTATTCTACTTTATAAATCTAGTTTACTAATTCTATTTATTACTTGTTTTTTAAATTGTGAAACCGAAATTTTGGGATTTGTTTAAAGGAATGAGCACTTACATGCCGATTTCGTTTTTCATTCTTCTTTTTCTTCTTAATTCTAGTGTGCCTATAGGTTTGAACGATGTGGTTCCTCTTCCAGGACTTCCTATGCTAGCTGCGATGAAATCTTCTTCTCTGCTCGGAACTGAGGTTGGTGTCGGCGTGGAACGCTGCGCTGGATGCAACTCGATATTCGCTCGGGCTCTCGCACTTCGCGGGTTGTTCACTACCAACTGTCCGGATTTTCCGATTTAATCGAAAATACGAAAATTGCACATGCGATTTGTGTCAATCTCGGAAATCCTACCGCACTGCGCCAGTTTTGGGTTCAGTTTTCGAAACAGGCTTTTTAAAAAGATTTCAAAGGTTCTTTATTTTTGCGACTTGTTCTCAAGACGCCAAACTTCAGACAAAAGATTACAGGTTACATTACATCTACATATAACATTTTCTTATCATTATCTTATAGTTCGTATTACATTAAAAGTAAGCAGTTATAGTGATATAACTCGCGTAATACATTGCTTTTTATGAAGAAATTTCCACAAATCTGCAGGAGTTGACTTTATATTAGCTTCAATGTTGACATATATGTATTATAGGTCTCAGTAATTTGTATTTTGAGTAAACCTTCAATTCTTTTAAACTCACTTAAGTAACTTTATTCCTTAAATTTATCCACTTTTTAAAATTACACCTGTGGCTCTCCCAGCACTAACATCTTTGGGAGCCGTGATTTGACGGCTGGTAACCGCACTTCACGCGCATAAATATACCACTTACCGAGATCTGCTTCAGCAAAATGCCACACCCAGTAATGGGTAAATGCGTGATGATCAATCTGTGCAATTATTAGCTCGGATTTAAGAGGACTAACTGAATATATATATATATATATATATATATATATATATATATATATATATATATATATATATATATATATATATATATATATATATATATATATATATATATATATATATATATATATATATATATATATATATATATTCAACTTCTCCATCGCGTCCACTCAATTTGCACATAAAAACATTTTTTTAACAGATCGAAAAAAAATGTTTCAGTTTAGGAGCGTGTTACCCCTCCAATTAGAGAATCTTTCGTGCTTTCCTTTTTTTGGTAAATTAATTACAAATCCTTCTTTCCAATTACTTGGAAGACGTTTTTCTTGCCAGCATTTTTTAAGTAGAGGGTGTAAAACAAAAACAAAGTTGTCGCAGTTTGATTAAAAAATTTAGGCCGTCAGGTTGTCAGGACCGGCCGCTTTATAATTTTTAAGCTTTGTGATGACAAGATTAATTTGTGCGATTGATTGGGATTTGTATCGGTTCTCACGGTTCTTGCAGATGAACCCTCTATGTTGTTGGTGAGTAATTTCTAATCTAACAAGTTGGAATAGTATTCTTCCCATCTCTTAGCTGTCCTTCGTCCGTTCTTAAAATATTGAGTTGATAGAATGGATTGAATGTCTATGGATAAGTTTACTGTACAGATATCCTAGAATTCTTCTAGTAATTAGCTTAAATAAGAAATACGTAAGATGCAAAGAACATAATAGACTTTTTTGCATGGTAAGCTAACCAGTGTCATTAAGTTTTTATGATATAATAATCATTTTTTTATTTAGCAAAAGTTCAACCGAGGCTGTTCTAACACTTAACTTTTCAAATAAAAATAAAAAAGTACAGTGTAAGAATTTAAATAACATACAAACAGTAACATAAATACATATCGTATACGAGTAGAAGTAAAATAAGGAATAATAGATAAGAGAACTTAGCATAAATATCAGATAAATAATTCATATAAAAAATATAATCTATGTAACAACAGATAATACTACTAATTATAATAATAATAACAATATAACAAATTAATTCAAATATCTAGCAGATATTTCTTCCAGTATTTGGCAAATAATTTATTATTTAATAAGTTGATTTCGTTAGGTAACAGATTGAAAATAGATGGACACATATAACTGAAGCTACGTTTGAACTGAGAAGTGTGGTGAGGAGGAATGTGAATGTCTCATGTATTTCGCAAAGTTCTATTACGTAACAGAGTATGATAAGAGATTTACTGAGTAAGTAAGACGAAACATTAGATAACATGACACGATGTACCAGACAAGCAAAATGATGTACTCTGCGTTGATTCATATTTAACTATCTCAGGTTGCATAACAACGCATTGACAGGGTCATATTTTCTTAAATTGAAAGCGAATCTAACACACCTGTTTTGTACTCTCTGTATTAGTTTTTTGTCATGTGCAGATAGACTAGGACCATAGACAATATCACGGTAATTGAAAACAGGGAGTACAAAATAATCTGCTAAAATCAATTTGTGTTTTGTAGAAATGACAAAACGATTCATGTACTGATTTTTAAGGGCTAAGTAAGATTATCTAATTAGCAGTGATACATGTTCAGAAAATCGCAATTCAGTGTCCATAATTAGACCTAAGTTTTTTTGTTTACTTTTCATGTTTATTTTGTGGATATAAATACAATTATTATCTATAAACTGCTGTTGAATATTTTTGTTGCCGAATAGCATAGCTGCAGACTTACTTTCATTAGTAAGCAATCAATAATTTTTAGCATAAGACGCTATTTTTTCCAAATCACTTGGATCAAATGGAAAATATATCTGCGTATCATCAGCATATATGTGTATATTGCATGCAGAAATAGTTTTATTCATGTCAAAGGTATATAAAGAGAAAAACAAAGGTCCACAGATTGATCCCTGTGCTACGCCTTTTGAAATACGAATACACTCAGAAACATTGTCATTGAACACTACTTCTTGATAACGATTATGGAAATAATCTTGAATTAAATGTAAACTCCCATCATCAAAACCAAATAACTTTAGTTTAGCAATATACAGTTCATGTGAAATAGTATCAAAAGCTCGACTGAAATCTAGAAGAACAAGTACAACCATTTTCTTATTATCTATGTATTGAAATAAATCGTCAGTAACTTTTAAAAGAGCTGTCGTGGTGCCCAGGTCTAAATCCTGATTGAAAGTCGGAAAGAATTTTATTATTATTGACGTATTCAGAAATTTGATTATAAATAACTTTCTCTAATATTTTAGAAAGAGTAGGAAGAATACTAATAGGTCTCAAATCATTATGGGATGCGGGATGCTTACATTTGGGAATAGGTTTAATAATTGCTATTTTCCATAGATCTGGAAATTTGGATGATAATAAATTAGAATTTATTAAATGTGTCAACTGTGGTAAGAGTGCTCGTATAATAATTTTTAGCATTTTCAAATTAATTCCATCAAAGCCCATAGCGTTAGAGCGGATTGAATGGAAACAATTTAAAATATCTTGTTCGTCCACAGTTCTCAGAGAAAATTTTTCAGCATCAGAATTAAACATATTGTTGTTATAAAATGATAAAGTGTTGGGATCAGGTTCGGAAATATTAGACGAACTAAAAAAATGAGCATTAAGAGAATTCACATCCGAAATTATATTACTTAAATCATTTCCAGTTTTATTACAAAGATTGAACTCTATTTTTACCAATTTTATGTTCTAAGGAAGCCTTTTTTCGAGCCTTATAGATTTAGTCAGCAGATTACGTAATGATTTATAATAATATCGATGTGCAATGTGGGTCATATCTTTGAATTCCATGTATAAAGCGAACACATGCATTTTATAATATCTGTATTATGTCGCAAGTAAATTTATTAATGCAGGATACAAGGTTTGTTAAAAAAGGTGACTTTTCAAATTTCGCGGGCTACGTATAGTAGATTCTCGATTTTTTTTGTTTGTTACGTTAGTACAAATGTTCCCAACATATGTTGTATTTGTAGTTTGTTTTTGACAGATGTAAAGGTTAAACGTATTTTGGTGTGCTTGGCGATTTTTCAACCAGCCGGTGGAATAAAATAATGCTAAATGTGCTACAAGTTACAGAAGATCTACTAGGCCGTAAGAAACAAGGCTAAAAAGCATGGCTATCTCAAGACACCTGGAACTTAATTCTAAAATGGAAGAAACAAAAAGACTTACTAAACATGGCAAGGACACGTAATGAAAAGACTCGACTAGCCAACGAGTACCAAGTAACCAGCACGTCTAGAAGAACGCTCGAAAAGACAAAAAAAAAACTGAGTCAACAATCTTGCAAGACAAGTCGGCTTCAAAACACAAAATAACTTTATCTAATATCTAAATGCCTAGCAAACAAAAACTTTAGACACAAACCTCTTCTCAAAGACAAGCAAAGCAATCTTTTAACAACAAACGAAGGACAGCTTAAGAGATGGGAAGAATACTACTCCAACTTGTTAGATTCGAAATTACTCACCAACAACATAGAGCGTTCACCAGCAAGAACCGTGAGAACCGATACAAATCCCAATCAGTCGCACAAATTAATCTTGTCATCACAAAGCTTAAAAATTATAAAGCGATCGGTCCTGACAACCTGGCCGCCGAAATTTTTTAATCAAACTACGACAGCTTTGCTTTCTTTCTGCACCCTTTACTCAAAAAATGCTTTCAAGGAAAACGCCTTCCAAGTAATTGGAAAGAAGGATTGGTAATTAATTTACCAAAAAAAAGGGAAACACGAAAAATGCTCTAATTGGAGGGGTATCACGCTCCTAAACACTATTAACAAAATCTTGACTAATAGTTTTCTTAGAACTCGAACCGAAACTACGAAACAAATAAAATGGCTTTCGACCTGACAGATCGTGCATCGACCACATCAATGCCCTAAGACTGATAGTCGAACAATAAAGCCAATGGCAGACCGTCCCCTTATTTTCTCTTCATCGATTTCAAAAGAGCTTTTGACAGTATCAACCACGAGGTAATCTGGAGGATCCTGCACTTAACAGGGGTGCCGCAGAAAATCTGCAATCTTATAAAAGAACTTTATAATGAATCTACTTGCCAAGTCTTACACATGGGTAAAAGGACAAAGAAAATAACAGTAAAAAACGTGTTAAACAAGGATGTGTTCTTCTCTCCTCTTGTACTGGACTGGGTCATGCGTAGAGTTAACAGTCAGAACAGGAGGATCCGCTGGAACCTACAACACTTCTTAGAAGATACTGACTACGCTGACGATATCTGTCTCCTCTCTCATACCTACCGAGACATGGAGCAGAAGCTCAATCGACTCGTTCAGGAAGCAAGCAAAGTCAGCTTACAAATTGACGTCCAGAAAACAAACAACGCATCCGTCTTCTATGTACCAATGGAAAATGTAACAGAATTCTGCTACCTGGGCAGCACCAGCACTGAAAATGGAGGGGTAGAATTACATGTAAACAACAGAATTTAAAAAGCTACACAAGCATACGGGATACTTAGGAACATCTGATAATCCCAAAATCTCTCCACACGTACTAAGCTCAGAATTTTTAATACTAATATTAAAGCAGTCCTACTTTACGTCTGAAAAACGTGGAAAGTTACCCAAAATATAGCACATAAATTACAAACATTTATCCTCAAGTACCTAAGAAGAATATTACGTATAAATTGGTACGATCATATAACAAACAATGAAGTACTGACGCGTAGCAACCTATAGGACATTAACACTGAAATAAAGCTAAGAAAATGGAACTGAACTGGCCATATATTAAGACGGGGTCCAGAAAACATTGCAAAAAAATCCCTTGACTGGAATCCTCAGGGATTCAGGAAAAGAGGTCGACTCAGGATCACATGTAAAAGGACAGTATTCAACGAATTAGAAGTGGCAATTAAATCCTGGAACCAAGCCAAGCTGATCGCTCAAGACAGATCAAAATGGAAATCTTTCGTGGAGGCCCTAGAAGATCATGGACATTATATATCATCGCTTGATCTGAGTTTTATGTCATTCATTGCTTTTTAAAATAATTTCAAAACGTTGTTTTTCAATAAATATATCCAGAGTATTAACTGATTGTTCTCCGTATCAAATTAGCATATTTAGTAAATTACATTTTGCCTGTTGTACACCTGCATTGAATATTAATTTGTTTTCCTAAATTGTTAATAATTTTCGTATATAGTATCTACTCATAAATATAAATTTAATATCAAAATTTTATTCTTACGTTTATTTTGTCATACTTATGTATTTATTTCTGTATGTAGTGATGCGTACCAGAATGGTAGGAGCTACTCGAGTGCTAAACAGGCTGAATAGCGAAGCTGACCATGATCATTCCACTGGTGTTATTGTAGAAAACACAGTCGTGCCACCGACTCAACCCGCACTTCCGACTGTGTTGCCTACGCTTACGCCAGTTCAGCTCTGCGAGCCCGTCAAAATGTGGAACACGTTTTTCGACGGCAAAGCAAATCCGATCGCGTTCTTCGAGCGACTGTCAGAACTTAAGGACTGTTATCGTATCCAGGACCAGCAATTAATCGTCGCGCTCCTAGAGTTGTTCCGTGTAATGCCGCTGCAATGGTCCAGGAATAATCACGACAATGGAGACATGTGACAGGACTTTTTGAAGGATTTTTAAGAATTCTATATATCGCCAGACTACTCGTGGATATTCGAGGCAGCGATTAACAACAGAAAGCAACGAGCTGGAGAACGCGATCGAGACTACGTGATCGACATCTATACTCTAATCCGTCGCCACGGGAGAATAACTGGAGGACAAGAAGTCTTCCGAATCTAGAACAACATGCTCCCGGATTACCGGCAGTACATCTATCGAAAGAATGCTGTTACCATCGGCAACCTCGTACGAGCGATCGATGAGTATGGGAGACTGCAACAAGAAATCAGAAGAGTGTAACCAGCCCAAGTTGACGTAGTATCCGACGTACATTTTCCACCACGGATCAAGTCTGCTGATTACACGGTCCTCTGCTGGAGGTGTGCAGAATACGGACACTACCAGGTGAACAGCAGGAACACCCCGAAGTTGTTCTGTTTGCTATGCAGATGCCAAGGCATCCTGAACCAAGATTGTGGATGTACCAAGACTTTGTGAAACAGGAAGAGAATTGAGTCAACGAGAGGCCGACACAATTTACTCCCACTAAGCTCCAAGTCAACACCGCCTTAACTAGCCAACCCGCCGTTCTTCCGATCATCAATAACAGTGGATAGAGAGATAACTGACTTTTTTTGCGGTCCGCATTCATAGCAAACCTTTCTGATACTGATTGACACCGGGCCGATATACTCCTACATCGATGGAGCGACTGCTGACTTCTGCCGGAAACACCAAACTCTGATGAGCCGCGCAGAACATGCACGAGTCTAGCTGGCGAACGGCACAATCATTTAGATCTAAGGAAAGATATTAGTTAGCTGTACCATACCGGAAGTATGGAAACACAGCCGTGTCTTGTGACTCCCCACACTAACAACTCTGATCGTTCTTGGGATGGAGCAGAGGTACCTACCTCGAAACCCGAAGACGCAGAAGGAGATTAACGAAGAGGTCAATCAGATGCTACGCGATGAGGTGATTGAACGATCATATAGTCCGTGGAGTTCACTGGCAGTAATCGTGAAGAAAAAAAGATGAGTGGCCACGCTCCTGCATCGACTTCCGACAATTCAACAAAAGGACGATTACCGGCTACCTTTAATTCACAATATATTAGATAAGCCCCGACCGGCGAAGTACTTCTCCACAATTGACCTGAAGAACGGATATTGGCAAGTCGAGTTGTCCGATGCGAGTAAGCCCCTGACAGCATTCACAGTACCCGAGCAAAGTCTGTACCAGTTTCTAATGATGCTGTACGGCATGCATACTGCCCGAGCAACGTTCCAGAGCTTGTTGGACTCCATCATCCATACCTCGCATACCTTGATAACATCGTCGTCGCCAGCGCTCGAGGAACAACTGAAACATCTCTGAGATGTATTTTACAGGCTCCGGATAAACACAAATAAATGCCAATTTGGGCTACGGTCCATTATCTACTTGGGACATGTTGAGACCAAAGAAGGCGCTGATCTCGACACAGTGGTTTATTTAATTTATCTGTTTTTTTTTGCAATCGCTGTAACAGTTGCTAGTCCTGACACAGTTGCTGGTGTTATCCTTATTGTTTGAGATGATAGTTGTTTGTCCTAACACCGAAGATTTATTATGTTCTGTACTAGTTTATTTTCTATCTTACTGCTGCAGTTGTTTGTCCTGAATCAGTATCTGTTCTTTTTCTTTACTGTGGCTGTTCTTTGTTCTGACACAGTCCTTGCCCTTAATTTTTTATCTTACAGCAGCAGTTTTTTGTCTTGAAGCAGTATCTTTCTTTTTCTTCGCTTGTGCAGTTGTTTGTCCTGACACAGTGCTTCTGATTTATTTTCTGTCTTACTGCAGCATTTGTTTGTCCTGACACGGCGACTTATTTAATTTCTGTTTTATTACTACCTATTTTATTATCACTAAAAATTATTCTTATCTTTATTATATTTTGTTACGGGATTTCGTTTGACTTATTATTAGTTATTATATGTTTTCATTATTTATCTTTCCGCGTTTATTTAATATCTAATTTAGTTAATTGGGTGTAGTAGTCGTAAGAAAATGAAAGTAAATTGTTTTATTTGTTGCGTCTCTTTGCTAAGTTCTGGTCATCTTCTATCTGAGCTATCCGGTATACGTGTTTCTTATTTCCTAGCTAGTGTTGTTGCCCGACTGACTCCGATGGCGCTCAATAAATCTGACCAAAGCAGTAACAGCGAGAGAGTATTATATATTTCAATAATTAAACTTAGTTAAAAAAAACTATTTTATTAAATACAAGTAGTTTACCATTGAGCCTGCTAGAACAGGCTAGAGATAAATGATAGCATACATTTATAACTTTTTTTATCTCTCTTATTTCTATAGGAAAGATTTGGTTATATGATGCGATGGTACATACTTCTCATGCAATATGATGGAGCAGGGGCGCCCAGAGAAATTACGGGGCCTGGAGCAACAAATAGACGGGGCCCCCCCTAATTTTTTTAAGGAGTGTTTTTTGGGTATAGAAATTATAATATTTACTATTGTAATTATTTTAATCAGATATCATAAATTACAATGTATCTTTACAAACAAAATCACATAAATTCAGTCGGAAACATTAGAAACGCACTTTTCGAGCTTTAGCGCGAGCAAAATCTTGGAAAACATTATCAAAATCTAGTTCTCTCGCTGTTTTGTACTCTATACTTAATATTAACAAATGATTTAGACGATCCTGACCCATCGTGGAACGCAAGCGATTTTTTATTAGCTTTAATTTGCTAAATGCACGCTCCCCGACGCAACAGATACAGGTAAAACAATGAGTAGTTGAAGGCATATACAAATTTGAGGAAAGACATTTTCTAGTCCTTTTTCATAAATAAAATTGAGGACTTTATATTATATTTAATACGGCATTTAATTTTAAACTCCGCCTTGACGTACAAAACATTGTACAAATTTTTTTTTTTAAGAAGCATTTGGTTTGGGGGCCCCTCTTTCGGTGGGGCCTGGGGCAAACAGCCCCACCTGCTCCCCCCTCTCTGGGCCCTACTGTGATGGAGTATTACGATGATCCCAATATAATTCTTCCGTTTTTAGTTTATTTCATCATATTTATCCTAAAATATCTATATTATTTAATATTTTTTTGTCTATACTTTTTTCTTAATAAAAAGTAATAAAACAGGTTAATCTTATTATAAAGATTGAATAGATTACATAGGAATGATAATTGCTACTTATTTGTATTTTTTAGATTTTCTTCAAATGTAAGTTTTCTGGTATAATATTTGAAAAGTTTTTAAATTCGATTTCTTTTGTATTTAATTCCATACGTGTTTTATCAAAATACTTCAATTAAACAATGGTTTTAAACCAGTATTTATTTATTTGGCAGTCATTATTTAATTTGATTTTAAATATTCCTTCTAAATTTTGATTACAGTTTATTGTTAGCTGTTTCCTTTTTGTGACAAAATTATTAATTCATTTGTATTACTTATTTGTTCAAAATTATTTAGTTTTTAATTTGCATGTTAATTGCATTCTATATTCTTCATTAACCGTCAACTAGAGTACATTCATTAACATTATAATTTATTTCTTTTAAGACATATAATTATTGTTTATCGTTAATGATTCCCCTTTAATTTTTCTGTTTATATCTTGGGTTTGACCATTTTTTTAATTTCTTGTTTCTTTTGATATTCGTTTACCGGATCTTCTGTTGGTTGTTTTTTAATAAAAGTTTTCTTTTTATCGTCCGAAGAGGATTTTATTTGGACTTAGTTGTGTGATTCTGTGTTTGGTGTTTTTATAAGCCAGAATGGCAATCCGGGCTTTTTTGATCATGGATTTTTCTTTAAAATATGGTTTCAGGGCTAGTATTCTTATTTGTTATATGATGGTTGAATGCAATATCTTTACTACTAGTGATGGGTAAATTCCCGAGAACAAAAATTTCTGAAAATTTTCCAGGATTATTTCCGGAAAATTTTCTAGAGAATATCCCGGGGAATTCCTGAAAAAATGTAGAACGAAAATATTTCGAGGAAAAAAATATATTACTTTATTTTTTCAGTAAAAAATAATTTTCATCAATATTGTTGGTTGTTTGTTAAAAAAGAAAAATAAACATGCAAAATAAACAAATCAAATATTACATCCTTGTACAATATATTTTGTCATTCTTGTTACATTTTCAATAGTGTACACTAAAGTACAATTGGACTCTTCATCATAAGTTGTAAACTGATTTATTATTATTTTTAAATTCTTCTTGTTTCCTCTCATTAAATATTATTATATAAAACAATTTCAATGGAGCAATGACACTAAACAAAACGAAGAGTAGTAGATATTAGTTTATGTTCAAATGTAACATCGCAAAACATTGCCTCGATTCAAGTTAAAATGTGTCTTTTGCTGTTGCACCTGTGCGAATGAGAACTGCGAAAATATTTCCCCATTTATTTCGGGGAATTTCCCATTTTATTTCCCAAGTTTAATTTCCGGAAAAAGTTCCTGGGAATGAAATCGTGTTTGGAAGAATTCCCGGGAATTATCCCAGGAAACAACAAATTCCTTGCGAGAAGTTCTCGGCTACCCATTACTATCTACTGCGTTACTTTTTGAGTTGCTCAAGCAGATTATATGTATTTGAATTTTATTTTTATTTTCACTCAGTAAGTCGTTTATTAATATATTATTAAATTCAGTATCTTTGTCCATTATTATATTTTTGGGTATCTTATATCTTTAAAAGTATTTTTTGAATTATTCCATAATAAATTTTCCGTTTTTATTACAGATTTTTATCATTTGTATATGTTTTGGAAATTAGTCCAGTATGGTTTGGTCATGTAATATTCTTTGTTTACGGTGAGTAAAGATATATTTATAATTTCGAAAGATGTAGGCGATTTTGGTATTAGATTGTGTGTGGTTGTTGTGGATTTTCTTTAATATTTGTTTATTTTGCAAGTCTTACAGTTGTTGATATACGCCTGGATGTTTTTATTTGTTTGGCTAGAAATTTTTTTCTTTGACTTCTCTTAAGGTGGCAATTATACTGCTTTGGGATTGTAAGAATAATTTATAACTGTTCTTCCTCATTTTCTATATTTTCATAAATTAAGAAAAAAAAAGGAAAGCAATTTTTCCAACACTTGCCAAAGTTCCACAAAATTACAGCACATTTGAATCAACTTATTAGGTCATCATATCAAAGGCTGGTCAGTTCTGCTTTAGACGCGTCTATGGTTAAAGCTGAACTGACCAGCCTTTGCTGATGACCTAATAAGTTGATTCAAATCTGCTGTAATTTTGTGGAACTTTAACAAGTGTTGGAAAAATTGTTTTCCTTTTTTTTTTCTTAATTTATTAAGACTTAGTTACACATCGCTATTGACACTTTGTCTTTGCTTTATTTATTCATTGACAATTTGTCTTTATATTATTTCTATATTTTCAACTAATTTTGAGACTGCTATTAACAAATTTAGTTGAAAGTTTTTCTGACGTATTATTTAGATTTATTTATCTAATGATTGTTGAAAGAGAGCAAAATACCTTATTTTCGGTACTAAGTAAATTTTAATAAAGTCCATAACGTCCTTTTCAAAAGTTAATTAATTAAATTTATAAATAAATCCTTTTTTTCATTATCAAAATATTTTTTTATTTGGATGCTACTAGGTTCCTGAGTTTTATAAAAGATAATCTGGTTCTTAGCAATATTTATTCTTTCGTATTTAATGCATGAAACTTCGTTTTTGTTAGAACAATTAATTTTATTGTTGTCGTCTACATTGTTATATTCGCTTGAATTTGATTTTCCGTTATTATTTACTAATGGTAGTGGATATACATTCATAATGATGTTAATACACATATCCCATTTATTTCGGGGAATTTCCCATTTTATTTCCCAAGTTTAATTTCCGGAAAAAGTTCCTGGGAATGAAATCGTGTTTGGAAGAATTCCCGGGAATTATCCCAGGAAACAACAAATTCCTTGCGAGAAGTTCTCGGCTACCCATTACTATCTACTGCGTTACTTTTTGAGTTGCTCAAGCAGATTATATGTATTTGAATTTTATTTTTATTTTCACTCAGTAAGTCGTTTATTAATATATTATTAAATTCAGTATCTTTGTCCATTATTATATTTTTGGGTATCTTATATCTTTAAAAGTATTTTTTGAATTATTCCATAATAAATTTTCCGTTTTTATTACAGATTTTTATCATTTGTATATGTTTTGGAAATTAGTCCAGTATGGTTTGGTCATGTAATATTCTTTGTTTACGGTGAGTAAAGATATATTTATAATTTCGAAAGATGTAGGCGATTTTGGTATTAGATTGTGTGTGGTTGTTGTGGATTTTCTTTAATATTTGTTTATTTTGCAAGTCTTACAGTTGTTGATATACGCCTGGATGTTTTTATTTGTTTGGCTAGAAATTTTTTTCTTTGACTTCTCTTAAGGTGGCAATTATACTGCTTTGGGTTTGTAAGAATAATTTATAACTGTTCTTCCTCATTTTCTATATTTTCATAAATTAAGAAAAAAAAAGGAAAGCAATTTTTCCAACACTTGCCAAAGTTCCACAAAATTACAGCACATTTGAATCAACTTATTAGGTCATCATATCAAAGGCTGGTCAGTTCTGCTTTAGACGCGTCTATGGTTAAAGCTGAACTGACCAGCCTTTGCTGATGACCTAATAAGTTGATTCAAATCTGCTGTAATTTTGTGGAACTTTAACAAGTGTTGGAAAAATTGTTTTCCTTTTTTTTTTCTTAATTTATTAAGACTTAGTTACACATCGCTATTGACACTTTGTCTTTGCTTTATTTATTCATTGACAATTTGTCTTTATATTATTTCTATATTTTCAACTAATTTTGAGACTGCTATTAACAAATTTAGTTGAAAGTTTTTCTGACGTATTATTTAGATTTATTTATCTAATGATTGTTGAAAGAGAGCAAAATACCTTATTTTCGGTACTAAGTAAATTTTAATAAAGTCCATAACGTCCTTTTCAAAAGTTAATTAATTAAATTTATAAATAAATCCTTTTTTTCATTATCAAAATATTTTTTTATTTGGATGCTACTAGGTTCCTGAGTTTTATAAAAGATAATCTGGTTCTTAGCAATATTTATTCTTTCGTATTTAATGCATGAAACTTCGTTTTTGTTAGAACAATTAATTTTATTGTTGTCGTCTACATTGTTATATTCGCTTGAATTTGATTTTCCGTTATTATTTACTAATGGTAGTGGATATACATTCATAATGATGTTAATACACATATCTTTAGATTCTTTCTAATTTTTGTTTTACTTCATCCCACGTGAGTTGCCCTAGGCAACAAGATACTTTAAGTCTGCTAATTTCTTTAATTTCATATATTATATAGTCTCTTATTTCTTTTATGGTTTTGTATAGATATTTTCATGATGGTCTATCATTATGTTTTTGTTTAATGATTAGATGAAATGTGACGTTTTCATTTGTTCTTCTGATGATATTTTTGTCTAAAATATGCAGTAAGCTATAGTTTTTTTTGGTTGAGATATTTCCAATGAATTTATTTAATTGCAATTTAGGTTAATTTCGGAGTTGTACTCGCTTAGTTCTATTTTCTATGTGATGTGTTTTTGGTTTGAACTTTTTATGTTAAATAACCAGATAAGAGGTTTGTTATCGGTTTTTATGGTGAGCTTCCTTCCGTAAATAAATGATCTAAAGTTTCTGTTTGCCGATACTATGGCTTTTAATTCCTTCTCAATGGTGCTGTAGTTTTGTTCAGCATTGTATAAAGATTTAGAAGCTCAACAGATACGTAATTCTTTGTTGTCGTGTATTTGTAATAGAACTCCCACGGCGAAATCGTTATCGTTATAATAAATTATTTTTTAAAGTATATTGGGTTTTTCGATAACATATTTTTGTATTTTAGGAATGTGTCTTTGTAAATGTCATTATCGATAACTATTTCTGAGCCGTTCTTCAAATATTGCGTAAAAGGTTTTGTCAAGTCTGCATAGTTTTGTATTAATCTTCTATACCAACCTATTGTTCCCAAGAATTGTTTGATCTCTTTCTGTATTTGTAAAGATTTATGTTTTTCCTAATTTTTACTTTCCTAGGTTCGATATTCACTCCTTTTTGGTTTATTATGTATACTAGGTTCGTTTTTTTAAAAGAAGTTTCTCAAATGCTTGTTAATGTTTTATAAATGTTCTTTTAATGAATTTCTAAATATTATTGTCATCCATATATACCAAACAGATCTTATTTACTAATTCGTCTAGTACATTGATTATAATTCTTTAGAACGGTAGCGGATGCGTTTTTTTTTAACTCGTACGGCATACGAATGAATTCATAGTGTTCGGTACCCATTGGAAACGCTGTTTTTTCTGTCTTTCTTACAAATTAATATTTGGTGAATTCCAGATTGAAGGTCTAATGTGATAAAATATTTAGATGGTCCTAAGTGATCGAATAATGTGTCGATGTTTGGTTGGGGAATTTATGGTCTAGTGTTTTGCATTCATTTCTTTTAAGTCAATAAATATACGTATTTTCTTGTCTTTTGAAAAGGCTTGTTTTTTGTGTACCATTCATAATGATGAATAGCGAAAAGAATTTTTGAATTATTCCTTCTTTTGGTAATTCTTCTACATGATATTCTATGTCTTTTTCGTTTATTTGTGGCAATCTATTTATTATTATTAGGTCAAGAGGTGGTCTTAACGTCCCTGTACTGCGGCCTTTTTAGACCTATTGTACCCTCCGAGTTTCACTCTTTTCAAAGCAGACCTGTTTCTTTGAAGAAGTCGAGAATTTCGTTTAATTTAAGTTGTTTTATTGTCCCTGAGTGCAGTTTCGATGCTCCTAAGAGACTACGTCTGCTGGCCACATAGGCTTCGCAGTGACATTTCAAGTGAAGCGGTGTTTTGTCCTCTTCTCCGCAGCCTCTGCATAGTGGTTCTTGTCTTAGACCCAGTATATGTAGATGCTTGTTTAATTCGCAGTGTCCCGTTACGAGTTCTGTTATGAATTAGATATTTTGCTTATCCATTACCAGTAAGTTTTTTGTTCTTCTCCTGGATGATTCATCCAGGAATAGCTTTGCTTGTCGCTGGCCTGGTGATTCCTTCCAGTGAGTTTTATGCCATTGCAAAAGCAAAGTTTTAATTTCCTGCTTAGTTATTTCGTGTGAAATTCCCCAAGTTGGTTTTGGCTCTATCAGAGGTACTTTGGTTCCATCTTCTGCTAGCTGGTCGGCTATCTGGTTTCCCTCAATATTCGAGTGCCCAGGTACCCATATAAGTTTTACTTTATTCCTCACATCAAGTGCATTTAGTCTATGAATGCAGTCCAGGACTAATCCCGATCTCACTTCACACGATCCTGGTGCCTTAAGTGCTGCTTGACTGTCTGTTACTATAGAGATTCTCCTATCAGTGCAGTTCCTCTCCAATAGTAATTGCGCATAGGTTCAAATTGCGTATATTTCTGCCTGGAATACTGTTCTATATATCCTATGTCCTACGGATAGGTTGTGTCTTAGTCCACATACCCCATGAATTCCAGCCCCGGCTCCTTTGGTGGTCTTGGAACCATCTGTGTACATGACTATATCATCTTTCATCACCGGTTTGTTTTTATGTTTTCATTCGACCCTTTCAGGGATTTCCACGCTGAAGGTTTTGTCAATGGTATACATTTTAATAATCCGGTCTGGCACCATCTGTACTATGGGTTGTTTGTTTTACTCTGCCAAAATTGTAGAATGTCCGTCTCTGGATTTATCCTCTTCAAATAATACTTTTAGTCTGTAAGCTCCACTGAGTGCTCTCGATTTCACCGCCAGGTGCAATGGAGGCAAACTCAATAGGGGTTTCAGGGCCCCCGTTGGTGTTGTTAACATTGCGACTGTGATTCCTAAGCAGGTTAACCTCTGCATCCTGCTTAGTTTATCTTTACAGTGTTTTGTCTGTATTCTATGACTAACTTGATCATTACGGTGTATAGCCAGTAAGTCATCGCCGATGATAGACCCCAGCTTTTACAGAACATTTGCTTACAGGCCAATAGAGCTCTGATGGCTTTGTTTGTTATCCGTTCTACATGTGGTTTGAAAGTCAGTTTACTATCTAGAGTTACTTCTAGATATGTAACCTTTTCTCCCATCACTAGATCTTTTCCACAGAGATGTAACTGCTCTAGTCTACAAAGTTTGCGTCGTTTTGTAAATGGTACGATTGAGGTTTTTGCTGTATTAACAGACAGTCCCTCTCTCTTGCTTGAAATGGTTTCCTCGTATTTTCCTGTTACCAGAATGGTAACGTCGTCTGCGTAGCTGATAGTCGTATATCCTGCTTCTTTTAATCCTCGTAGGAGATCATCCACAACGAGACACCACAGTACAGGAGAGAAAGAACTCCTCCCTGCGGATATCCTTGCGAGGCTCGTACCCCCACGATTTGATTATTAAGAGAGGCGTAAATTTCTCTGTGTTTCAGCATGTTTTAGATCCATCCGCACACCGTGGAATGTATTCCCCTGTCTACAGCTACTCTATTTATTGATTCAAAGGAAGCGTTATCAAACGCACCTTCTATGTTCAGAAATGCTCCCAGAGTAACTTCTTTATATTTCAATGTATTTTCGACACGACGAACGATTTTGCATATTGCCATTTCGCACAATTTTCCTGACTGATATGCATATTGGTATTGTGGAGCGGAGGTTCTCTCAGCGCAGTGTCCCTAATATGCATCTCAATCAGTCTTTCGAGGAGTTTAAGAAGGAAATATGTAAGGTTGATTGGCCGGAAGGATTTCGCCTGAACGTAAGACTCTAGCCCTGGTTTGGGTATGAATACCACTTTTACCTGTCTCCATATCATCGGTATGTATACCAATGCTAAACTAGCTCTAAGCATTGTGACGAAGTAGTTAGTCACAATAGTAAAATCGCGAAATAGTTTTTTTCGCGACCGCAAATAATCCGAAGCCGGACCTGGCGACCCATTTACGCGCGGCAAATCACCAATCGCGCTCAAATTTTGATACCGCGTACGTCTCCGCGTTCTGCGGCTGGCAAGCCTATGTTGAACCAAATCGGGTGGTTTTTAACCTAGTTTCCTTCTGAATCCAAACCACCCATTTGGTTAACATAGGACGAGCCGCCGACAACCTAATCCAACGCGATTCATTAGTATTTTTGAGTATAAATACGCGAGTGGAGCGTACATAGGCAGTCAATTGTCAGTCCGTGTTTACGACTCCTACCGGCTACCGAAAATCGTGTCTCACGTCTCGTCGTTAGCGAGTTCTCCGAGTTTTTGGATTACCGTTGTCACCGTCACCGCCGTCATCGCCGTCATCGCCGTCACCGTCGTCAGTTCCGCCAGGTTCCCGACCCGTGGTAAGTACCATCCGTTTTCTTTTACCTGTCAAATTCCGGTTTGATCGTTCAGCGCCACGTACAGTGCTTCCGAGGTCTCGCGGTCCGTGGAGTGTGAGTCTCGCACATTTTGATCATCAAACCGGCCTTTGTTTTCCTATTGTTGTGTGTTGCTCTCAGTGTTTACGTGCAAGTGTCAAATACCTACCCCGCACTCCCCTACCGTCCTATCATCTGTCAGTTTCCCCACCCCTCTCTCCGCTACCGACTCGGGCTCAGAGTAGCACGAGTCACTCGACCCCCCGCTTCGTCACCGTGCTGAGATTCTCACACGTTGGCGCTGCGGTGTGGCCGACACCGTTGTTGCGAGTCGCGGCTCTGGCCGTGCGCCGCTTCCCCACTCCTCCCCGCTCCTACCTTTTTTTTTTTTTACGAGGGTAGGAGGAAAATCTGCATTCAGACGCCCTATGCCATCCGGGGCACCGGGTAGTGCTGGGTTGCCAATTTATTGATCGCCGTTGGGCGACCAGCTAAAAACCCCTCCCTTACCTCCCACCCCTTCCCGGATCTGTTTGTCACAATGCACAGGTCGGGGCTCCTTCTTTGTCTACCTCTTATCAACCTGTATTCCGTCCTTCCGTCTTCTACCTCTCTTTCCCGGCGCTCTTTCTCCGATATTACTTGTTCGCAGAAGTTGTTTACTGCGTCCCATGTTTCTTTCGCCGCGATCATTTTCCCCGTGAGGTTCTCTGTGTTAACTCGCCGGTTATTCTAGTCATTTCTGCCCTTTCGTCTTCCCACGCCGGGCACCAGAACAGCGTGTGTTCGGCCGTGTCATTTTCGGCCTCGCAGTGCGGGCACAGCGATGACCTCCTCTTCCTGATTCTGTGCAGGTAGGCCTGGAAGCATTCATGGCCTGTGAGAGCTCCCCATGCTTCCGGCCCACCCACACTCCTATCTGGGGTATTAATTTCCTTGTCCAAGATCCATTGGTGCTAGCTACCCAACGCTGTTGCCACTGCCCCATCACTAGTGCTTCCCGTTCGCTCTTGTTCCTGGTTATTTTCCTTCCCAGGGCCTCCAGGTCAATGACCAGCACCGCGTCCTCCGAGACCGTTCTGTATGCAGCGCATACACGAATCCCCATCTTGCGCTGGACTCTTCCAATAACCAGCCGGTGACACGCGGTCTTCAGAGCATCCGCCCAGACTGGGGCCGCGTATAGCAGGATGGAGTTCGCGACCGCCGCATACAAACGCCTCTTGCTTGCCCCTTGACGTTCGGCATTATCCGGGACAGGGCCATAACTGCCTTTTCCGCGGTCACGCTAACCCTTTTGATGTGTTTCCCGTGATTGTTCCCTTTGGTGAGGGTCACGCCCAGATATTTTACTTCGTTAGTCGGGAGGATGCCGGCGTTTCCTATTCTAAATACAACGTCCCTAGTCCTTCTCCACCCCACCAGTATCACCGCCTCTGTCTTTTCTGGGGCCAGGCTGAGCGCGTTTCTTTCGAGCCACTCACATATCTGCGAGCTGCATACGTTTGCTTTCCTTGTTAGCTCCTCCACCGTTCTAGCCACTACGACCATCCCCAAGTCGTCTGCGTATGCGATTTTGGTGACCCCGGTAGGGGACTCTATCCTCAGTATGTCGTCATACATGACGTTCCACAAGAGGGGACCCAGGATGGATCCTTGGGGAACCCCTCTTGTGACTTGATATCTTTTTCCATCTTTGGTACTTATCCACCTGTTTGATAAGTATGATTTAACTATCTCCAGCAGATAGTTTGGTATGTCCCTTTTAGCTAGGGCTTCAACTATCCGTATCCAGGAGGCGGTGTGAAACGCGTTGCGGATGTCAAAGGTTAACAGCGCACAAATGTTCCGCCTCTTAACCGGCTCGTCTTTAACATCCACCGCAATGCGCATCACCTCCTGGATAGCCTGCACCGTACTTCGGCCCTTCCTGAACCCAAATTGCATATCGGAGAGCCCGCCATTTTCTTCCAGGGCATCGCTAATCCGCTTCTGTATCACTAATTCTAGCACCTTTCCCATTGTGTCCAGTAGACACAAAGGCCTATAGCTTGTAGGTAAGGTCGGCTCTTTACCAGGTTTTTTTGAGCAGTATTAGCTCCGCTTCTTTCCACTGCTCTGGAAAGACCCCCCTCTCCAGTCCCCGTTCCTACCTGGCGAATCATCAGTTCATTATTTCGTACCGTCACCACGACGCCTTCAGCGTGTTCGCATAGTTCCGTATCACCGTATCACCGTCACAAGCGTCTTCGCCGCGACGCTCACCGCATCACCGACCAGCGTGGTCGCCCCAGCGACCGTCCCTACGAAAACTACCACGCCCGACATCGTCCTACTGCCTCCCTGGCACATATCCACCTACAAAGAGATCAAATATATATATTTTCTATTTGTACTAAATTTGCTGTGTTCTTATTTTCTACAACCACACCTGATTCCTCCGACCGGATTGCTATCCGCGCAATTGGCGCCCGAGCATACCGTCGCCAATTTGTCTTGCCGTATCACAACCAGATACGTCGCAGCGTTGTACATAAGATGGGTGCCAGTTTCTCTATTCCCTGCTGTAGCATAGCTGGTACAATTCCATCTATTCTTGGTGACTTAAATGGGGATTGATTAAACACTTGCTTCGCAAATGTCCAGTCGTCCTTAGATGCTCTTGTGAAAGACTACTAAGTTTTCCTGTTGGATTATGCTGGTTTGTTCTAGGGTGACTGATTCTGGGAAATGAGTCTGTAGCAAGAGCTCCATCGTCTCTTTTCCACCCTCAGTGTACTCCCCTGTGTCTTCTTTCAGAGGGCCTAGTTTACCCTCTTTACCTTTTAAAAGAGCTTTTTGTGGTCTAGCACTTTCAGGTGTCTGTTCTAGTTCCTGCCAGTACTTTCTCCAAGAGTTCATTTTTGTCTTTCTAATGACTTTGTTATATTCTGTTAGTATGGCTCTATATGCCTCCCACTCACCAGTTTGTTTAGCTTTATTGAACACCTTTTTCGTGTCAATTCGTAAGCGGGATAGTCCCTCATGCCACCAGGACACTTTTCTAGAGGTTCTCTTCTCCCTCGCTGGACAGCTGACCTCGAAAGATGTTTTTATTGCTGTACGAAAGTTACTTTCTATAATTTCAAGTTTCGCAAAATTTACTACCCTATGAGGAAAGTTCTCCAGCTCGTCTCCTAGTTGTTCCCTGTAGAGGTTCCAATTGGTTTGCTTAGGATTTCTATAGGATATCGGGATCGGTTTATCCCAGAGAAAGATGGCTCTTCTAACACATGCCAGTTTTTTTACTGTGCTACATGCGTACACGGTACCCAGTGTTATATCAATTACCCCCTTCTCCTAATATCTACGAAGGTTGGTTCATTGTCCTTATTACCTAACTCTAGATTGTTTGTTACCAAATAATCAAGAAGAGACTCACCCCGTTTGTTAGTTTCAGTGCTGCCAAACACAATGTGGTGTGCGTTGGCGTCGCCTCCTATTAGGATTTGCCAGCCCTTGGCCTGAGCGTGCTCCACCAGTCTTCAGAAGCCTTCTGGTGGTGCGTTGTCTGGGTTGTCGTAAGGCAGTTATGCGGATCCGAGTATTACCTCCTTCGCGCTCCCTGCTTTTGACACGACCAGTTTTGCAGCTACTAGGTCTTTGTATCATAAGTCCCATAGTGGAGGTGCATGTAGCTCTTGCTTTATTAGAATACAGGCTCTAGATCCAGGTTTTGAAGTATCATAAATGATCCCCCTACCTCCCCCCCCTAAGCCTTTAATTTCGCCTTTAAATATCCAAGGTTCTCGAACTAAGGCCACATCAATGTTGTGTTTAGTCATAAATGCACCGAGGGCAGCGGATGCTGCCTTCCAGTGATGTAAGTTTATTTAAACAATAAGCAGAATTTTGGATTACCTTAGCTGTTATTGGAAGGTGATTTACAGTCCTGAGAAGGCCCCTCCGCCTCCATCCTCTCTTATTCCTCCGCCGTTCCGTCCTTTTCTTGACGAGAAGTTTGAACGTTACCCTATAGTTGACTTATGGTTTGTGGCCGTACCGTTCCATCAGGTCGCACAAAGTTTGGTCCATCAGAATAACAAGTTGTTGCCCTTTTGGATTCTTCTTCCGGCTCACAACCCTCCAGTTCATGGTGCAAAGCCTCTCGTTCTGGATTTGAAGACGGTTTAGTACTTTCTCTGGTTCTATCACTGGCCCCAGTATCCATACCATTGCACGCACCGGCTTGGAAAGGTTATTGGCTTCGAAGTATCGAAGCTTTACCCCTTTTAAGGATGTCTCGTGTAGCAATAGCTCGCTTAACCTGTCACGAGTGGCCTGGTCAGTGCAGGTTATGCGCAGAGGCCCCTCCCGATGGCTGCAATTTGTGAATCTCGGTTGGATCTTCCCGGCTTCAACCGCGTCGATCTTCTCCAATCTCCAGGTTTTCATGGAAGAAGGCCAGCTTAAACCCAACTACCGCATCCTTAAAGGAATGAGTTCTGTCTGCTTTGACCTCTTCTGAGGTCGGTCTTTGAACGTACCATCATCCGACCGGTGTCGCTTAGACGTCCCAGTCGCGATAGGCCCCGTTTTTATAGCTGTGGCTGTTGTCGGTGGTCGATGCACGCTCCCTTCTTCCTTACCCGCCCTTTCTCTTTTGATCCTACGCCGGGTGGCCCCGGAAAGTTTAGCCTTAGCAGGCGCAGGCTTTTCGGTGCTAGGTCCGCTGCTCCCGAGTTCTTCTGAGAGTCCTCGGTCCTCGATGTTGTTTTTATTTCTGTATTCTGGTCACTTATATTTATTCCCACAAGTATCAGGGCTCAGATGGTCACCTGTACGCTGCCCCGATCCACGCACATGAAGGCTATGTACAATGAGGTGCGCCCGGTGCCCCAAGGTTGGGGGTTGGTTCGCGGAATGGTTTTACCACGGCCATGTTGCGGATTTTATCCCGCTCAGGCCATTCATATGCTCACCAGCCATGTTACGAGTGTTAAGTCGTTCAGGCATTTGGCTCCTTGTATATGTGGTTTATGACCACTCTTCCCATTTCTGGGAGTCCTCCTATTCGCCACCTGGAGACGCGCCCGATGGGTAACCAACCACACGAGTATGGCAATCTATAATTTTTAGCATACGCCAGTGTTTCGTCTGTTTGTGTAACTTTATGTTGGATTTCTGAGTTACTAGATAGAGAGCAATTTCCTTTTGGAAATAAATCATTTTATTTTTTTATTAGTTTTAATTGTTTTCTTTATAAATTATTCAAGTAATTATCTGTGATTTGTACGTTATTTGCTTCCACTTTGGGTTTTTTAAGTATTTGTATTTTAAGGTTTTTTGCTTATTTTTATTGTCTTCGATAAAATTAATTTATAAATTTAGATGTTTCAAAGCTTCTAATCCTAATAGCTTATTATAAGTTTTATGGAATTTGAATAAGTAACATTTTATTGGGATTATATTTATTATGATAATGACGTATTCTGCGTAGGTTGATTTTCCATTCACTGTTTTCAACGTGAGTAATTTATTGTAGGTTTTTATCTTATCATGTATTACTAGATCGGGGTGTAACAATTTTTTTGAAGATCATGTGTTCTCTATCTTATGTCTCTATGTCTAAAACAGTATCGTCTGTATTCTCTGAGTCTTCGAGTTTTTCAGTGATCTCGTTTGTAAAATAGTCTTTATCGTCTTGTTCGTGACACAAATAGTTTGCTTGAATAGTTTGTGCGGTTTAGGTTGGAACTATCTTTTTTGTTATAATTTTGTTTTAAGTTTTTATCTTGGTGCAAATGATTTTATGGTTTGGTCTTATAGGAATTTGATAGGTACTGGTCAGGGAAAGGAATAGGAGGAATGTTATTCCTAAAATTTTGGTTAACTTCATTTTGTGTTTTCAATAAAGGTGATTGGTGTTGGTGGGTATTTATGAAGTTCGACTAATTTTTTCAACATTCATTCGCATCGCTCAAGAGTAGTAGGATCTTAGATAATAAATGAACTTCGCATTGATATAGGTAACAGATACATTTTCGATTTTACTCTAATATTACGTTCTTTTTGAGGTAGCTATAACCCTTTATTAATATTTTTTATTTGTACTGTAAATATTTGTCGTTAATAATTTTTTATATCTAGTTTCCATTATTTCAATTATCAGTGTTTTTGGGATGCTTTTATCCATATAATTGGTAGTTAGGAAGAGTTTTAAATCTTTCCAGGTTGTGATTTCAGTTTTTCTGCTAATTTCAGCGGTTTGGACATATAGTTTTAGTTTTATCATGCCGTAAATAAATAATTCTTTTACTAGAGTCTACCCCTTTACTGTAACAAAAATTTCAATATTAAATTATTTGCTTACAGTATAACGATAAGTAGTAGGATGTAAAATTGATGATTTGCTAACATTTTCTAGAGTTCTTAGGTTCTTCGATGATATTGGTCTAGCTGGAACAACAAATCTTCGAAAATGGGGAGATGTACATCTCGTTGGGCAGCGATACATTGAAGTTCGGAAAGCCTGACCCTGGTGAATTGTTGAGCCTATCTCTTTTACAGTTGAGTCGTAGTTAGACCCTGATGGACGTGAAACCTTTTGAGTTTATGTAAAAGTTTTTCGTAGTAAAGAATTAAAATTCAACACAATCCTGTTTTTCTTTTGTGTTACAGTGATTGTTTCTACGTTTTATTATTTCTACAGCGGCTGCGCCAATTAAGTTTTTCAATAATTAAACTAAGCTTTTTGAAAAAAAAAATAAACTATTTAATTAAACACAAGTACTTTACAAGAGAAAAAGACAGTTAGAACTGACTAGAGATACATGATAACATACATTTATAACTTTTCTTTTAATGGAAAAGAGTTGGTTATATAAATTTGAAGTTTATGACAGAAAAATTCGGGAGACGCCCGGACTCGAACCGACGACCTTCAGCTTGCCGGGCTGATGCTTTAACCACTAAGCCACGGCTCCCCTGAATGAGATAGGCGTCAACCGAATTTATCTGTCATAATGTCTAACACAGCATCGATCCCAAGACTCCTATGACTCATAGGAATTGACAACGGGTTTCGTCTGTAGCGACACAATCTGATTTTAAGGAAATCATACCACGAATTAAATTTCAAGAGTTTCAGTCATATGAATAACTTTGAAGTTTGATAAATTTGAAGTTTATGACACATAAATTCGGTTGACGCCTATCTCGTTCAGAGGAGTCGTGGCTTAGTGGTTAAAGCATCAGCCCGGCAAGCTGAAGGTCCTCGGTTCGAGTCCGGGCGTCTCCCGAATTTTTCTGATGGCCGTTGGCTGGACGTTGCGGGTGCAGGTTAGAGGACAGCCCTAGAACGGTGATGGCCGTGCTGTGGTGCTGATCAGAGAGGGCCAGCGGCGCGCGTGAGAAGTCGTGATGACCACCGAGTGTCCCCGGAGTGACAGTCGGAGGAAAAAGTATGCCAGTGAGGAAACATTACTCACTCAAAAATAATACAAAAAAGCCAGTTAGTAAATATAACTCACTCAAAAATAATACAAAAAAAGCCAGTGAGGAAATTTTACTCACTCGAAAATATGTCAGTGAGAAATTACTTTCTCACTCAATATGCCAGTGACGAAATTATTCATTACTCGATAATTTCTGAGTAAATAGTCCTCAAATATATAATATGGCTTTATTGCACTTTACTAAGCCTGCCAAATTGCGATATAATTTCAAGTTAGAAGGTCGTGAATCTTCGCCCTTGTAATAATAATACAATGATCTACGAGTTATAAGGTTGTGAGGCTTCGCTCTCATAATAATAATACATTGACCTAGGAGTTAGAAGGTTGTGAGGCTTCGCTCTCGTGGTTATTATGTGCTCAAAGAGCTATTTCAATTAATGCGGTGGCCTCACAGAACGTGCAAAAACCAAGAGTAGTCAAGTCGCATCTGGACTGTGAGACTTGAAACGTGCGGAACGTGCACAACCAAGGCTAGTTAAGTCGCATCTGGACCGCAGAAATCAACACTGATGAAAATTACCAATCTCGCAGAACGTGCAACAACAAAGGGTAGTCAAGTCGCATCTGAACTTTGAGAAAGAAAATGACCAACAGAACGTGCAACAACCAAAAATAGTAAAGTCGCATCTGAACTGAAGGTGACCCTGGTCGGAAGCAAGGTGCCTGTCCGGGTGAAAATCGTCCTGTTTTATACAGGTAAGCACCGCCCCTTGGTCCTCGATTGAACTGCGATCAGAGATGGAATTTTCCTAAGATAAACAGAAAACACAACATATTTCAGAGAAAACGCAGTTGTTTATGTTACTCTTATTCGTCAGCCTCGTCTTGGCGTGCTAAAGGATAGAAAATAATATTTGGCTAGTATCAGAGTGAGCGGACCATTTCTCCAGGTTCGTTTGCCTCTCTCTCATTTGTCGCGAGCTATTCCCAAATATTCGGAGTGACTTGGCGGGGTGAAATTCATGCATGTTGATTCGTTCGTTGGATTCTGATAGGACTTCTTACCCGTGGTGGGACATCCGATGCTCTGGTTTGTGTTCTAATTCGACAGAGACAGCTATAGTCCGCCCATAGTGGGTGAGAAAGAGACGGAACAAGATCGCTTTACTTTTTACTCCCTCTTAATTTAACACCGTCTTGTAGTTTTATCAAATGTTACATCGAGTATGTAATTTCTAGAGGTTAATTAATTAATTACTTAAAAAGAACAAGAAAATAAGTTTATTAAAAAGCTTATACTCTGATAAATACAATATTAACAAAATCATTAGTTATAAATCAAATAAAAACAGTATCAATGACGATATTTTTAAGTATTGGTGCCCGTATAAAAAATATTTGCCTACGCCGGTGAAGATATTAGCAATATCTACTTTTTTTGCTCGCAGATTTTTCCCATATATGCAATCATTTACGAGAATGAAAAATCGTCCAAAATCAGTTTTTCGCCAAAGTGACATATGTGAATTTCGGAGAAAACAAAACTAACACTATGGTGCTCCACACAAAGCACCCGAAAAGTCCCATTTAACCGTGGTCGTAGCTCCTCAGGTTCCGAGATTCTAATCGGTGAGCCTCGAAATATGGACATCTTATACATATGAGGGGTTTAATTTAGGGTACAATCTCCACTCTTTAAAGTTTCAAGAAGAACTGTATAAACATTAGCTGATACTACAATTAAGATAATAATAATGAAAGAAAGAAGTAAACGAAAAATGGCTTTTATAAAGAAAATTTCGGATTGAGAACGCTGTGGAAAACAGTTAAACAAAATCATTTTCATTACAAACTTTGACAATTACTGGAATATCAACGTCAAATAACTGAAAAATAACACAAATAACTTTAATTAACGGATTAATAGTCGTGTACTATTTTAATTATGGAAATACATATTTCCTAAGAGCTATATAATTTTATTTGTGTATCGTTGAAACAAATGCGTGATCAATTTAGTGATGTCAATTCTAAATGTTTGTAATAACCTGATGATGACTGAAGAGTCAAAACGCATTGTGTAAAAATAAAAATAATAAATTTGTGAAACTTAGCAAGTGTTTTCTATTTAAAACATAAATTTTAGGTATCCACTCTTAGTAAAAACATAAATTCCAATTCCTCTCTAAAGAAATATAAGTATTTATGTTCTGTGATAAAAATGATTAAATAACGTTACAACAAAATATGTCTCTTTAGTTTTTTACTAGCGGTCGGCCTGGCTTTGCCAGGCCTTCACGCTACGCTCCGCGAACACTGAAATAGGATTCATTTCTGTAAAACAATTGGGGATTGCATGTACAATCATAATCCGCATACACTGCCTTTTATTTCACCACAAAATATTTCTCTATACTAGTCATACATCAACTTAAAATGGTGATCTTAGTGTTTCATCTATCTCTCACTAGATGTAGACTGGTGCAGTGCATCAAATTATTCAAACATATCCCTATGCAGTCACATAAAATGCATGCGTGATAAAATTCACACAACAATCTCCAACACCCTAAAATGCAGTTCCTGCTTTTGAATTACACAGTATTTTGCAACACTCTAAAGTGTAACATCATAATGTGCACTCCGCGCAAAATGGCGGTTGGCGGGAATATATGAATCCATCACTTGCTATAAAACGTCAGTTTGACTTTTAGCAATGTTTTGATAATAATAACCATAGATAGAGAGCAAAGATTAATGACTCTTTAAACACTGGTATAGTTTAAAATAAATAAAAACCATAGAAAATAAAAGAATGAACTGGAAAAAATATTGTATTTTAAGTATAAATAATAGCTGTATTCCATTTGCCACTTGGTTCATTTAAATCAGTTCAGATGAAGTAGACAACATGACGAAATGAACTGAATTAAGCAAACTGATGCATTTATTGGAGTGAATTACTACAAAATAACTTAAAATGAGTAATTCAATTACCGAAAATAGAGTTAGTGAAGTAATCCAGCGAAATAAATAAATGATTTGATTCATTAAATGTAAGTTAGATCTGATCCAAATGGCAAATGGAATACGCTTATTGTGTATTTCGTATAAAAAATAAGAAAAATAGGAAAACAAAATTTCCATCACTTGTAGACAAGACATGAGAGCTAAGGAGCAACCCGTGGTGCCATCTACCGACAGAATCAGTTCAGCTTGTAAAAATATCACAGTTCACTAGTCCCTAGTTGGGCTAGCTGGATAGTTGATCACACCATACTGATGAGTCCCTAAAGGACGAAACGCGTCTATGGTTAAAGCTGAACTGACCAGCCGTTTGATGATGACCTGATAAGTTGATTCAAACGTGCTGTAAAAATTTTGGAATTTGTGACAAGTGATGGAAATTTTATTTTCCTATTTTTCTTATTTTTTAAGACACAGTTCCACATCGTAATTGACTTTTTGTCTTTATTTTATTTCGTATAAATTTATTAGTCGTTAGTCTCTTGATAATTATGAATTTAGTGATATATCGGTATCATAATTTGCCTTTTTAGACTAATTACTACGTACGCTACATGTCAATATGATTCAAAAATGGCTTCCAAACCGAAACTTCTACAGAAGAATATAGGTCTAATTCTATTATAGTAATAAACGGAGGCAAGTTAGTGGCTGATATGATATAAACACATTCGGATCAAACGAAATAAATTTGGACTGAAGATAAAACAGCTGCTTGGCTCATCGGAAGAAAATCTATCCTCTTCATTAGCAAATTGCTGTTATATAAAGCAATGATTAAGCCATTTTGGACCAACGCAGAATTATCCGCATTGTCAACGCTTCCTGACATTGTAGTTTTCTGCAAGATCTTCGAATGCTTTTAGTTAAAGAAAAAACCCCAAATAGAATAATACCTTCGATAAAACCTCAGTAAGGTAGTGCGATTAATAATAAAAATCTTAACATCCTGGTGCTCTCGAGGGTAAAATAAACTTAGTTAATATATGAATGTAGAACTATGAAACAAGAAAAGACTTACAAAAAAAAAATTTTCATTGACCGATATAATAATAAACGAATACTGAATAATATATATTTGTTCTAAAATATATATATATATATATTTTTAATAATTACAGGTTTTATACAAAATGATAACCGTCATCCTTTCAGTATGATAATAGTTTGAGCGTAATCGACAATGTAAATACAGCCTTTTATTCTCAATATAAATATACCGTTTAAAACATTTTCTTAATATATTTAGATTCCTTGTATAAAATCATAAATTTCGCAGTTCTATGATAGTTTGGCAAACTAAGATTTCAAAAAGGATAATATTTAGACAATACCAGATTTAAGATAAATGTGTTTCTGTTTTGTCTGGAAAATTGTCTTCTTTATTTGATTAGAGTTGTGGTTTCACTGTAAAAGTTAACTGGTTTTGAGAAATAGACAAAATAGTAATTTACGGCTGCTAATTTCACTATGGCTAACTGTAGTATGATGAAGCGTTATGCAAATATTATATTACTAATTATTTCCGCTAAACATTTTAAAATGACTAGATTAATGAACTACAGGGGTTACTTTTTGTATTGTAATACTTTTACGTGAATGTATTTATTTCTCTAAATTTACGCCGGTAGTCCTGATTAGATTAACTTACGTTTTTTAACGGTAAAACTTTTTATGACTACGATTTTATCCCTAATTTTGTATATTTGTCAGTATCCTGGTTAGGTATTAAAATGTATGTATTTAATGTACAAAATATTTAGTACGATCAGATTAAAAAAGTAAATTTTTGTGAATTTAAAATCATGTTAATAAATAATTTTTTCTTTGAACGGAAGCTCAGTGTATATTTTGTACTGTTTTCATGGATTTTGTTATCAAAACTTTATGATAATTCTTCGGAAAATAGATTAATTAGTGTAGGGATGGCCGGGATCAAATTAACACTTTGTTAATCGGTGACGACTTAACTCGTCTTTTCATGCCCAATAGTAGCCGGTGACATAACATAGTTTCTGCGTAAAATTGCCGGTTAACAAAATGTTAAAATAATGATGATCTGTAATTTACTATATATGTATATTGCATCATAAAGGCACATAAAAACTCCTGTCACACACACACTTCGTTTCAAAACCAAAGTCGCCCTTATCACACCACAGAAAGCCTATATTACCGACATGACCGGGAGCGTCTGTATCTCAGACAAAACAGGTATGTTTTGTCTGAGGTCTGTATAGTGCTGCCGTCTATATTTAAATGTTGCGCGAAATTTTTTAATTTGAAATATTTGACTTCAATTCGACCAGACTTGACACTTGATAAAACAATATGGTCGAGAAAAGCTATAAAGAAAGGAAATGTCTCCATTGCCGTCGACGGTAATTTAGTATTTTATGAATCGTTGCCAGCATTTTAAAAATGCGGTCTACTTGAAAAGGAAAGTAATTAAAGATGTGGTTTAATTTAGGTTAAAATGTTTGTTTTTAGTGTAAATCCACTTATAAAACACTTTGAAAACTATTTAAACAAAATTCAATGAGCAGATATAGCGCGACTTCGGTGTAAAATGTTCAAATAGCGAATTCATGAAATTTTAATATAATGTTATTTGTGAAAGCAATATTATAGGTGCCGGCAACTATTTAAGTTGCCGTCGACGGCAATGGAATACAGAAATTAATTTAAATATATTATTATTTTTAACTTCTATTAATTAGAATTGATTCCTGTTGTATAGTAAAAATATAAAAACGAACTCATCATCATAAAAATTTTCTTATTTAAGTTTGATAAAGAACTAAATTTTGTTTTAATGTTTAAGTAAGTGATAAAGAACAACCACTTTATTATATTCAATACTAGCTCTGCCTGAAGCAGATATCCTCTTTTTATTTAAAGTTACAACAAGCTTTTAACATTTGCTATGATCGGTAGAGTCTTCAGCCGACAGATTTAAAGAAGAAAGTAGTTGGGAGCTAATTTCACTGGCTTTCATATAAAAAAATGCGTAAAAAGTTTATACATTCATAATTTAAAATAGCTGAAAATAAAGGGTTCGGAATATTTCTACGAAGGTCCACGAACCTAATGGTAAATCATGCAAATTTTCAAAGCGATCCGACCGAGCGCAGTTGTCAATTTCTGTAAGTAACTAGCAAACTAAGAATGTTAGAGCACTTTTGTTGTATTTTCTAATGAAAAGTACTTGAATTTTCTTATAACACTTTGACATTGAAAAGTGCACTAGGACGAACAATTTTGATGAAGGATTCGTGTATTGAAAAAGAAAAATGTTGTTTTTAAAAAAAGATTTTAACATCTGTCATTACAAGAACATATGAAACAAAGGTAGGTATAAATGAACATATGATTTCACGAACACTTTATTATTACCCAAATGTTAAAGTAAAATTTAATTCAAATTCATAGGACATGTTTGCGCAGTGAACTAGTGAGAAGGGACCACTTCGCTCTCACCAATAACAGTCTGTAAAAAAAATAATTAGTGATTTTCCGTACGGATTGTAATGTAAAATAAAATAAATATGGATAACATTGCTATTGAAACATCGGAGGTTTAACACCGATGATAAAAATATCGATGTTTTTTGTAAAACATCGAGTACTCGATATCAATTCTAATGATCCGAGATGGATGAATTGACATTTACATGGTAACAACAAAGTATTTTATTAATTTTGAATAAGTATGATCCGAGTTCTGTCGTCATTTACGATTAGAAATGGTAATTTCAACATAAATATAATTATCAAGAAGGATGGATCATCTAAAACAAATCCCTGGTAAATACATTTGTCTAACTTTCTAGATTAGATTTTTCACACGTATCAAGACGGTTGACGTCGTCCTACATTTTATATGTGTGAAACTTCTTGAACCATTTATCTGGAAGTATAATTTATGAAAAACATTTTCAAAAAAATTGCCTCTTCAATTATTAAAACGACTAAAATTTCATATGATAAAAAGTTAAAGAACAAGAAATACTGAGCTAAGTTAATTGTTTAACAAAGTAATTGACTTACCACGTACTTATCAAAATCATTTTTTAATAGTTATAAATAATTTCATTTATTAATACATCGACACAAATTTATTTCTGGTTCTATTTTTAATATATCTAAGCAGCTTTTAATGTTTACAAATACCGTGACATGACAATATAATTGATAAATTTATTATTTCTTTTCATCGTATCTTTTATTATTTTATTTTCTTTATATAATTTGGATGAAGCAAAGATAATGGTTTTCTTCCTGACTTACAACTTCAATTGCATCTAGGCATGTCGATTTAAAATCGAGTGAAATAATCGATTTTTTAGTTCGATCTGAAACACTGAATCGATTCATAAACCTCTCGAATCCAACTGATTTACGTTATAATAATAAAAAAGTGGTAATTGCCAACATGACTTAAGTCGACTTCAAAACAACGAATCCCATTACTTATTGGCATCATCAAAAAACTTCTTCGTGTGATTCAATAAAGCCGATTGTCAATAAATATTTTTGTATTGTTGAAACATTCGTCCCATGTGAGCGGCTGTTTTCCGTAGCAGGAAATATTGCAAATGACGCAAGAAGTCGCCTAGATCCGGAACGATTAGATAAATTAATCTTTTTTAAATAAATCACTTGACTTAAAATATTGGGACATGTAATAATTTATTTATTTAATTCAATAAACCAATATAATTTATTTATTATTTTATTTCTTGATTGCAAGTTTGCATAATAACTGTCAAAAAAATCGACTTACGATTCAATTAATCGAGAATCGATTCTAGTGCATTCGATTCGTATCGAATCAAAGATAGATTTTTTTTAGAATGAATCGACATGCCTAATTGCATCACATTTCATATAAATATTCCCTGCATATAAAAATCCAATTAATATTTCTTTTAAATTTATCATTTACCTAGGCATTTACTTTTTTACGACGTTTATGGATATTTTATTACATTATTTGAATTGTACTATACTGCGTATAACAACATAACAATTTTAAAGTCATGCTTTTCTATATATCTAGAGAGTTATTAATCTTTACTCTCTATGGTTACTATTATGAAAACATTGTTAAAACTCAAACTGACGTTTTATATTTTTGCTTGCTGCGCCATCTGTTGGCAAGTCATGGATTCATATATTCCCGCCAACCGCCATTTTGCGCGGAGTGCACATTATGATGTTACACTTTAGAGTGTTGCAAAATACTGTGTAATTCAAAAGCAGGAACTGCATTTTAGGGTGTTGGAGATTGTTGTGTGAATTTTATCATACATGCATTTTATGTGACTGCAAAGGGATATGTTTGAATAATTTGATGCACTGCACCAGTCTACATCTAGTGAGAGATAGATGAATCACTAAGATCACCATTTTAGGACGATGACCAAGTTGATGTATGACTAGTATAGAGAAATATTTTGTAGTGAAATAAAAGGCAGTGTATGCGGATTATGAATTTCTGACGCTACCCAGACAATTGACACTATATAAATCAAATTATTTCCGAAGTAAAGGTTTTCAATTTTGCACGTCTATCCTTTAAAATACATTTAATTGATACCAAGCACGATAGGTTATGAAGCTCTGGCACTACAAAATTGACAATAAAAAAAAGTCCAATTCAGCACACGAACTCTTTAAGCTACCTTTCCTTTGATACCAAACACGATAGGTTTTGATGCGTTTTTACTAAAACATTTGCCGATCGAATAATATTTAATTTTCTACGCGAGCCCTTCTATAGATCTTTCATTTGATACCAAACACGATAGGTTTTGATGCATTTTTACTAAAACAATTGCCGATCGAATAATATTTAATTTTCTGCGCGAGCCCTTCTATAGATCTTTCATTTGATACCAAACACGATAGGTTTTTATGCAATTTTACTAAAATAATTGCCGATCTAATAATATTTAATTTTCTACGCGAGCCCTTCAATAGACCTTTCATTTGATACCAAACACAATAGGTTTTAATGTGCTTTTACTAAAACAATTTCCGATCGAATAATATTAAATTTTGTACGTGGGCCCTTCGACATACCTTTCATTTGATACCAAACACGATAGGTTTTGATGCACTCTTACTAAAACAATTGCCGATCGAATAATATTCAATTTTGTACGCGAGCCCTGCAACAGACTTTTCATTTGATACCAAATACGATAGGTTTTGAAGCACTTTCACTAAAACATTTGCTGATTGAAAAAAATCTTAATTCTACATGCGTGACCTTCAAAACTTTTTTATTATACCAAATACGATAAGTTCTGAAAAACTTTCAATAAAATAAATATCGATAATAAATTTAATTTTATAATAAGGAATCAAAAGATCCAGGGTTATTGGATAAAGGCTTGAGAATTTAGTAAGATAAATTAATTATTTATTTCATTAAAAAAGACGACGTTTCGAACACATGAGGAGTGCAGTCTTGCATACTCCTTAAAAAAAATTAATCGTTTTTTTTGTTAAAAAAACATGTAATTAATTAAATAAAATATTTATCATTTTAAATTGTTAATAACCAAGTTGTGGTTAAAATTATCTTTTGTAAGGAATTTATATTTTGTACTTTATTATGTTTTTAATGTAATTTTTTCACTTATAGACCTGAAGATGAACACGATCATTTGTTCGAAACGTCGTCTTTTTTAATGAAATAAATAATTAATTTATCTTACTAAATTCTCAAGCCTTTATCCAATAACCCTGGATCTTTTGATTCCTTATTATAAAATTCAACTTTAACGGCTTAATAATCAAAACTTCAAAAAGATAATAAATTTAAATAAATAATAATAAACAGTATTTGCTTAATAAAAATAAAAATAACCCCTAAGCCTTATATCAATATAAAGAAAAATCTAAATACTTGTACGTAATTCGAGAACTAAGTTCTCATCATCAGTAGACAAAAGCAATGGAAAACCCCCAGATTACACAACTTGTGAGCCAAGCCAGTGGTCCAGGTAGAATCCAAATTGCCGAACAGGTATATACCAATTTATTCTATTTGCTATTTGCTACTATTTGCTTAGTTTTACTATATATTTTTACCGAGGACAAATTTGGTTTGGTTTACCTGTATACTTAATAAAACTTGTCAATTTGACGTTTAAACCATCTTCATAGTGAACTGTCAAAAATTTACTTTTTAAATACACGTATTTGAAATGTGTAATTATAATAAAAACGTCCCCTTATTTCCCCAATATGTGTAAAATATTTCAAAACTACTCACAAAAATTTCATATTTAAGTAATTTATAATTAAAAATGCGACATGTCCACTGACAAATGTCAAATCGATCGTAGACGTTCTTCTTAAAAAAACCAAAGCCACCACACTCTTAGTTGATTTTGCCCCAAAAACGCAGGTTTTTTCAAGTTTTCTCGCACATCATGTGCACGAAAAATCTAAGACTAACAAAAGGCACCCCCCATGATTGACCACTATTAAATAAAAAAAGTTTCAAATTAATCGGACAAACCGTCTAGGCTGTAGAGGTGAGCAATTGACCGTGATGAATCCTCATATATATATATATATATATATATATATATATATATATATATATATATATATATATATATATATATATATATATATATATATATGTATATATATATATATATATATGTATATATATATATATATATATATATATATATATATATATATATATATATATATGTATATATATATATATATGTATATATATATATATATATATATATATATATATATATATATATATATATATATATACTCTTTTAGTATATAGGACTAGCGGTCGGCCTTTACAAATGGGCGTGATGAATCCATATATATATATAAATATATATATATATATATATATATATATATATATATATATATATATATATATATATATATATATATATATATATATATATATATATATATATATATATATATATATACCTTGTCAAAATAGTATATAGGACTAGCGGTCGGCCTGGCTTCGCCAGGCCTCACGCTAGGCTCCATGGACACTGAAGTAAGGTTCACTTCTGTATGACAATTGACAAAATATAAACTGAATTAATTACAATCTAAAACTTTTCAATTCTGTACGTTTATTCATGCAAAGACCTATTAATTTATGTCAAACACAATAGGTTTTAAATCTGTATCACTAAAACAAATGCCGCTCAAAAAAATCAATTTAATTCGCGTGCCCTTTAAAAGACATTTCATTTGATACCAAACACGATAAGTTTTAAAACACTTTCACGAAAACAATTGAAGATCTGAAAGTATTTAATTTTGTACGCGAGCTCTTCAAAAGACCTTTCATTTTATATCAAACATGATTGGTTTTAAAGCACTTTCACTAAAACAATTCTCGGTCGAAAAAAATACCAATTTTATATTCGAGCCCTTCAAAGGCCTGTAATTTAATACCAAATATGATAGGTTTTGAAACACATTTACTAAAACAATGGACGATCAAAAAAAAATTAATTTAACACGCATACTCTTTAAAAGACTTTTCATTTGAAAACAAACACGATAGGTTTTGAAATACTTTCACTAAAACAATTGGCTATCGAAAAGTATTACATTTTGTAAGCGAGTCCTTCAAAAGACCTTTCATTTGATACCAAACACAATAGGTTTTGAAGTACTTTCAGTCAAACAATTTCCGGTCTAAAAGTATTTAATTTTGTAAGCGAGTTCTTCAAAAGACCTTTCATTTTGTATCAAACATGATTGGTTTTGAAGCATTTTCACTAAAACAATTCTCGGTAGAAAAAAATACCAATTTTATATTTGAACCCTTCAAAAGTCATGTCATTTAATATTAAATATGATAGCTTTTAAACACCATTACTAAAACAATAGACGATCAAAAAGTAATAATTCATTAAATACGCGTGCACTATAAAATTGAAATATTTTTAGTAAAACAATTGACGATTGAAATGTATTAAGTTTTGTACGCAAGCCCTTCAAAAGACCTTTCATTTCATACCAAACACAATATGTTTTGAATCACTTGCACTAAAACAATTGCTGATCGAAAAAGTCAATTTTGCATGCGAGCCCTTTAAAAGACCTTCTATTTGATACCAAACACGGTATGATTCGCGAAACTTTAAATTTGAAACAATTGACATCGTAAGTTCTGTAAAAACTCTTTCATATGACATTAAACACGGCATTATTCCGAATACTTCAAATTTAAAACAATTGACTGTCGTAAAATTTCAATAAAATATGTGTTTTATTTCCGAAAACATTTTGCTAAACTAACTTTTTTTTATTTCATCGGAAAGTTCTTCTAAAGCCCTTTCATATGAGAGCAAAGAAGGCATGATTCGGAATAATTTATGTTTGAAACAATTGAGGATCGTAAAATTTTAACTTTTTTTATTTCATCTGAAAGTTCTTTAAACGCCCTTCAATATGACACCAAAGACGGTATGATTCGGAATAATTTGTTTGAAACAATTAAGGATCGTGAAATTTCAACTTTTTTTATTTTATCTGAAGTTGTTCTAAATCCCATTCATATAGCACTATACACGGTATAATTCGGAATACTTTATGTTTAAAATAATTGACCGTCGTAAAATATATATTTTTTATTTCATCTGAAAGTTCTTCTAAAGTTATGATTTGGAATACATTAAATTTGAAACAATTGCCTATGTAAAATTTCAACTTTTTTAATTTCATCTGAAACTTATTCTAAAGCCCTTTCAAATGACATCTACCATGTTTTATTTCCGTATACATTTTGCTATATATTAAAAATCCTTCGGACGTCATTTCTGATGACATTCCACATTTATATTTTATATATACATAAAATCAATTGGAAATTTTCTTTAAACTTTTTTGAAAAACTGTTGGAAATCGCTGGAATATTATTTCTGACATTGTTTTTTCGAGTTATCTTTGTTTGCATTGTAGAATGCTGCGGTAATTTTTTTATTATTTTTTTTTTACTGTATATTATTACTGCGGACAAATTATGCTCTGTTTTACTATATACTTTTAAAAATTAACGGACATTTTATCTTCAAATTTTTATATGAGCATAAAATCAGTTGAAAACAGTTGAAAACAGTTTAAAACATGTATTCTCAATTATTTAATGCCAAAATAAATTTTCAAAATTTTTCTAACTCTAGAAATTGAAATAATTCTATCAGAAAATTCCATGCGTACCAAACAGAATTAGTTTTGATGCACTTTCACTAAAACAATTATCTGTCAAAATAAATAAACAATTTTTCACGCGAGCCTTTCAGAAGACCTTTCATTTGATACCAAACACAATATGTTTTGAAACACTTTCAATAAAACAACTGACGATCGAAAAGAATCAATTTTTCACGCGAGCCCATCAAAAACCTTTTATTTAATACCAAACACGATATTTTTAAGCTCTTTCACTGAAACAATTGACGATCTAAAAGTAATAAATTTTATACGCGAGCCCTGTCATTATTTTCGCTAAAACAATTGCCGAACGAAAAGATTCCAATTCTGCATGTGAGCCCTTCAAAAGACCTTTTATATGATACCAAACACGATGGGTTTTGATGCACTCTCACTAAAACAGTTACCGATGGAAAAAAAATAAATTTTGTACTCGAGCCCTATAAATAACCTTTCATTGGTACCAAACACAATAGGCCTTAAAGTACTTTCACTAAAACTATTGCCGATCGAAAATATTTTAGTTTTGCACACGTTCCCTTTAAAAGAACTTTCATAATATATCAAATACGACTGGTTTTGAAGTACTATTAATTAAACAATTATCCATAGAAAATGTAGGAGTGTCCATATGATTCTAATTCGAGTTATCTGGTATTTATAAATTAAACTTTGCCGTAGACAAAATTTGCTTGGTTTTACTGTATATTATTATAGAGATCAAATTTGGTTGAGTTCACCTGTATAAATTATAAAACTTGTCAATTTGACGTTTGTTTCGAAACCAACTGCATTGTGGACTGTCAAAAATTTACTTTTTAAATACACGTATTTGAAATGTGTACTTATAATAAAAACGTCCCCCCATTTCCACAATATGCGTAAAGTATTTCAAAACTACTCACAGAAATTTAATTTTTAAGTAATTTATAATTAAAAATGCGACATGTCCCCTGACAAATGTCAAAATGACGTTAGATGTTCTTCAAAAATTCAAAGCCTCCATATTCTTTATACTTTATAAAACTTGTCAATTTGACGTTTTGCTTTAAAACCAACTTCATAGTGCAGTGTCAAAAATTTTCTTTTTAAATACACATATTTAAAATGCGTTATTATAATCAAAACATCCACTCATTCCCACAATATATGTAAAATAATTCAAAAGTACTCTAAAACATTTATTATTTTAATAATTTATAATTAAAAATGCGACATGTCCACTGACAAACGTCAAAGTGACAGTAGATCTTCTTCTTAAAAATTTCAAAGCCTCCACACTCTTAGTTGATTTTGCCCCAAAAACGCATGTTTTTTCAAGTTTTCTCGCACATCATGTGCACGAAAAATCTGAGACTATCAAAAGGCACTCCGCATTATTGACCTCTATCAAATAAAAAAAGTTTGAAATAAATCGGATAAACCGTCTAGGCTGTAGCGATTTACAAATGGGCGTGATGAATCCATATATATAAATATATATATATATATATATATATATATATATATATATATATATATATATATATACCTTGTCAAAATAGTATATAGGCCTCACGCTAGGCTCTGCGGACACTGAAGTAATGTTCACTTCTGTGTGACTATTGACAAAATATAAACTGAATTAATTCCAATCTAAAACATTTCAATTCTGTACGTTTATTCATGCAAAGACCTATTAATTGATTCCAAACACAATAGGTTTTAAATCTGTATCACTAAAACAATTGCTGCTCAAAAAAGTCAATTTAATTCGCGTGCCTTTTAAAAGACATTTCATTTGATACCAAACACGATAAGTTTTAAAACACTTTCACGAAAACAGTTGAAGATCTGAAAGTATTAAATTTTGTACGCGAGCTCTTCAAAAGACCTTTCATTTTATATCAAAATTAAAAAATTATTTTAAAGTACTTTCACTGAAACAATTCTCGGTCGAAAAAAATACCAATTTTGTATTCGAGCCCTTCAAAGGCCTGTAATTTAATACCAAATATGATACGTTTTGAAACACGTTTACTAAAACAATGGACGATAAAAAAAAATAATTCTTTTAACACGCGTGCTCTTTAAAAGACATTTCATTTGAAAACAAACACGATAGGTTTTGAAATACTTTCACTAAACCAATTGACTTTCGAAAAGTATTACATTTTGTAAGTGAGTCCTTCAAAAGATCTTTCATTTGATACCAAACATAATAGGTTTTGAAGTACTTTCACTAAAACAATTGCCGATCTAAAAGTATTTAATTTTGTACCCGAGCTCTTCTAAAGACCTTTCATTTTATATCAAACATGATTGGTTTTAAAGTACTTTCACTGAAACAATTCGCGGTCGAAAAAAATACCAATTTTATATTTGAACCCTTCAAAAGGCATGTCATTTAATATCAAATATGATATCTTTTGAACACCATTACTAAAACAATAGACGATCAAAAAATAATAATTCATTTAACACGCGTGCCCTATAAAATATCTTTCATTTGAAACCAGACATGATGTGATTTGAAATACTTTTAGTAAAACAATTGACGATTGAAATGTATTAAGTTTTGTACGCGAACCCTTCAAAAGATCTTTCATTTGATAGCAAACACGATAGGGTTTGAAGCACTTTCATTAAAACAATTGTCGATCGAAAATATTTCAATTTTTCATGCAAGCCCGTTAAGACACCTTTCATTTCATACCAAAGACAATATGTTTTGAAGTACTTTCACTAAAACAATTGCAGATCGAAAAAGTAAATTTTGCATGCGTGTCCTTTAAAAGACCTTCTATTTTATACCAAACGCGGTATGATTCGCGAAACTTTAAATTTGAAACAATTGACATCGCAAGTTCTTTCAAAACTCTTTTATATGACATTAAACACGGCATTATTCCGAATACTTCAAATTTAAAACAATTGACGGCCGCAATGTTTAATTTTTTTTATTTTGTCTTTTTAAGCCCTTTCATATGATATCAAATACGATATGATTCGGAATACTTTAAGTTTAAAACAATTGACTGTCGTAAAATTTCAATAAAATATGTGTTTTATTTCCGAAAACATTTTGCTAAACTAACTTTATTTTATTTCATCTGAAAGTTCTTCTAAAGCCCTTTCATATGACACCCAACACAGTATGATTCAGAATATTTTATGTTAGAAACAAATGACTATTTTAAAATTTCAAGTGTTTTTATTTCATCTGACAGTTCTTCTCAAGCCATTTCATATGATACCAAATATGTTAATTTTCGGAATACTTTAAGTTTGAAACAAATGCCTATCGTAAAATTTTAACTTTTTTTATTCCATCTGAAAGTTCTTTTAACGCCCTTCAATATGACACCAAAGACGGTAGATTCGGAATAATTTATGTTTGAAACAATTGAGGATCGTAAAATTTCAACTTTTTTTATTTTATCTGAAAGTTGTTCAGAATCCCATTCATTTAGCACTAAACACGGTATGATTCGGAATACTTTATGTTTAAAATAATTGACAGTCGTAAAATATATATTTCTTCTTCAAAAAATCTTACAAATGAGACCAAACAAGTTATGATTTGGAATACATTAAATTTGAAACAATTGCCTATCGAAAAATTTCAACTGTTTTAATTTCATCTGAAACTTATTCTAAAGCCCTATCAAATGACACCTACCATGTTTTATTTCCGAATACATTTTACTATATTAACAATCCTTCGGACGTCATTTCTGATGACATTCCACATTTATATTTTATATATACATGAAATCAATTGGAAATAGCTGGAATATTATTCCTGACATCGTTTTTTCGAGTTACCTTTGTTTGCATTGAAGAATTCTGCGATAAATTTTTTTTACTGTTTTTTATTACTGCGGACAAATTATGTTTTGTTTCATCTATACTATACTATATATATAAATATATATATATATGGATTCATCACGCCTATTTGTAAATCGCTACAGCCTACACGGTTTATCCGATTTATTTCAAACTTTTTTTATTTGATAGAGGTCAATAATGCGGAGTGCCTTTTGATAGTCTCAGATTTTTCGTGCACATGATGTGCGAGAAAACTTGAAAAAACATGCGTTTTTGGGGCAAAATCAACTAAGAGTGTGGAGGCTTTGAAATTTTTAAGAAGAAGATCTACTGTCACTTTGACGTTTGTCAGTGGACATGTCGCATTTTTAATTTAAATTACTTCAAAATGAAACTTTTGTGAGTAGTTTTGAAATACTTTACGCATATTGTGGAAATGAGGGGACGTTTTTATTATAATTATACATTTCAAATATATATATATATATATATATATATATATATATATATATATATATATATATATATATACATATATACATATATATATATATATATATATATATATATATATATATATATATATATATATATATATATATACACACACCGTAAAACCGGGTGACTTGCGCTCCATGAGGTAACTTTGGCCGAAATGGGGAAAGTTATGTTTTCCTAAATAATTCTGATTTGCGTAGTATTTTTGTTATATTAAAAATATATTTCCATTCAGGTAACATAAATCTTTCATTTTCATATTTTTGATAATTATTTCTATTATATAATTAGGTAGGAAAAAATATTAAACAAAATGAAGAAATAAGGAATAAAAAGTACAATGAATAACTTTGTATATCAAACATGTAATATATTTTATTATTAATTTATTAATCATCATTTTTACTCAATAAACCTTCATACATAATTTGAATATAATTGTTGTAATAATATGTTGTTTATAAATTATTTATAACTATGCCAATGTCACCCTTGAAAATTTCAGTAAAATTTGGGGTGACATTGTTCTTCCCTGATTGCAAGTACTGAATCTTGTCGGGAAAGGTCAGTTAGTCTTTCAGTGTTGAACTGGAAATATCAGTCTGACAATATTACATTCGTATAGGTAAATTATAGTTTTTATTATAATTTTTCATTATTTTAACAATACTTTTATTTATTTTAATGAAATTGAGCAAAAAATTCGAAGACCACTCTCTACAAAACGTGGATATTGTAAAATATAGGAGATCGACTTGTTACGGCAAAAATATGTTAAATTACATATTATCTTTTTTATATTATTAATAGAATTATATTTTTGTTATATTTATTTGTTATAAAAATGATGTTTGTTTTGTTCTTTTTATTTATAAATTTACACTCCCTTCGTTTCTGATCATTTTTATTCGTTTTCTGATCTTACATTGAGTGTTTAACTGCAATTGTGTGGAATTCACTTTCAAAAACAAGCGTAGAGCGACACTCCCTGCCTTTCTTATCTTTTAATTCGTTTTCAGTTCTTACGTAGAGTGTTTAACTGCAATTGTGTGGAATTCACTTCCAAAATCAAGCACAGGGCGACACTCCCTTCCTTTCTTATCTTTTTGTTTCATTTTCAGTGACTGCATTGTGTGGACTTTTCTTTCATATACAATTGCAGACTATCACTTTCATCTTTTCTAATCTTTACAGATTCGTTGTTAGATTCGTTATTAGACTCGTTGTTAGGAGTAAGTGCGGGTAATTTGAGATGTTTTATGCATGTGTTATGTACGTTGAAGAAAGAAGATGAATGATAAGTGAATAGGAGTGATTGGATGGATGTAATTGAGGGTTTATTATGTAAGAATGATTTTGAGTGTAATAAATAAATGAGTTTATATGGAGAGATCTATGGATGTGGTTGAAGTGAGGGTGGTGTGTTTAGATGTTAATGTTTGACGGGGGTTGATTATTTGATTAATGTTATGAGTGAATGTTTTATGAGTGATTTTAGGGTTCGTGCTACCCCATTTGATGGGATATAGCGTGAAGATATGTATGTATGTATGTAATTTTATGCTTTATAAATATATGATTAAAAAAGAAATTCCCCAATCCAAAAGAGTTAAAAGCAGGGTTTTAAAAATTTTATAAAGAGTGAAATATTTTTTTCATATTTCACTGGCCAATCTCGCCCGTTTAAAGAATATATTTTGACTCACAATAAAAACTACAGTGTAAAATAAGGCAAGGATCAAAGTGACACTAAATCACCGGGTGACTTTGGCCACCAACAAAAAAATAAAAAAATAAATTTTAGAACAAAAAAAAGCTAAATATTATATCATAGATCGAAAGTAACACATGAAACTATAATTTAAAAATATATATATATAAATTTTAGACTTTTTATTTTAAGAAATATAACGCAAAGAACTTGAGAAGTCGTATAAAGTAACCCGGTTTTACGGTATACATATACATATACATATATATATATATACTGGGTGTGGCACTCTGCTGAAGCAGATCTCGGTAAGTGAAATATTTTGCGCATGAAGTGCGGTTCCCAGTCGTCAAATCACGGCCCCCAAACATGTTAGTGGTGGAGGAGCCACAGGGATAGCTTTTTCAAATTAAGAAAATTTGTCGCCTGTGGTAATCGAACCAGGAACCTCAGGATCCACAGGCCGACTTCATACCACTGAGCTAGCCATCCCATTATATATATAGTGGTATCAAGTCGGTATATATATATATATATATATATATATATATATATATATATATATATATATATATATATATATATATATATATATATATATAGTGGTATCAAGTCGGTATATATATATATATATAGGTGTAAATATTCGAGGTCGGCATATTTGAAAATTTTGATATCCGATCCGTTCCGATCCCACTTGATTCAAGATCCGATCCGATCCGACTCTATCTGAGATCCGATCCAATCCGAAATCCGATCTGAGATCCGACCAGACGTGTTATTAGATCAGTACAGTTCTCCTAATTAAACCAATTTTAAAGTTGCATCTTCGAAAGAAAAATAATAGTTATAGATGAAATTTAATAAATCATTTTGTTATAAAAAACTAAAGAGACATATTTTGTTATAACGTTATTTAATCATTTTTATCACAGAACATAAATGCTTATAAATATAAAGTAGCGTTATATTTCTTTAGAGAGGAATTGGAATTTATGCTTTTATTAAGAGTGGATACCTAAATGTTATGTATGTATATATTTTATCCAACTTTCAGATCGGATGTTTTATCCGACCTTCGGATCGGATATTATATCCGACTTTCGGATTGGATCGGATTCGGATTTCGGATATTTTTCCTATATATATATATATATATATATATATATATATATATATATATATATATATATATATATATATATATATATATATATATATATATATATGTGGGGATCAAACCGGGATTCTTTGGATCCACAGGCCGACTATATATATATATATAACATAATCTGGAATTTATTCGTCTAACTTTATTATATTTTATATTGATAAGAATTCCTAAGATGAGGCGTTTCATTTAAAAAAAGAGACACGATTTTATGGGCTATGAAAACTTCATGCACACATACTAAGTAATGTTACACAATAAATATTTGATACACATGTGCAGAAAATGCTGATATTAATAAATAGCCTCATGTAAATGTGTATTTTTATTTTTAAACCAGTGATAAATATATAGATGCAAGTAAGCGTTTTTGATAAATATGCGAATAATTACGTGAATCACTACAAAATTTACATGTATGTTATTATTGTAACCTAGAATAAATGAAAAAATTTGAATTTCTGTAACAGAATATATTCTGGACGTACGAATAACTGTTTAATTTATTAAATAAAACAAATAAATGTTTTCTGAATGCACTTGGTTTTATATGAATTTGTATATGATTTGCGTACCTTAGAATTAAATCCGTATGATACAGTCAATTTTCATGTACATTTATTATCAATTGTTTGTTTTCTATCTTAATGGAAATGCTAAAAATTGAAGATAAAAAAATTGCTGTATGTAACACTAGTCAATTATTTGTTATGACGCGTATGCGTATTCTGACAATATTTTAAAGAAGGATATTGTATTTTTTAATATAAATTTGTTAAACGTCAAACGTTAACATCAAACATGAACAAAAAACATCTTTTTGCTCTTGCAGCAGTAAATGTAGTATAATAATTAAGAACAATAAAAAACAAAATAATGCAAAGAAAAGAAAGTGAACAAGAACCTGCCGACAATGCAGAGAAATGGACAACAGCGTTTAGACAATGAGGGAACTGATATTGGAAGATAGCAGTTCATTTTGTCTCGTACGTTTGTTTTTATACCTATATAAGAAGCACACATACTTCGTTCTTATTAGACTGTTTTGTTCAACGAACAAGTCTGTTCGAGCAAAAGCGACACAGAACTGAAATGTGTGGCGGAAAACTGTCGGTTTTGCTCGCATACAAAGCTAATAAAAATAATCGGGCTGAATTTGATTATGTCTGCCTAATTTGTTCAAGAACTTGTCAGTTTAAGCAAAGACGAAGTGTGTGCGGTAAACAGAAGATAGTATGTCCAGTAGCGTAGCTAAAAAGGTTTTGCGCAGTTTATATTTCGCAACGAATTGTTTCAATATGACGGATCCTCTCCAGATTAGTAGAAAGTTTTTATTAGAATATATAAAACTGTATCGCAGTCTTCCGTGTTTATGGAAAATAAGATCTCGCGAGTACGGTATTAAGAAATACAAAACATATGATCGGCTAAAAGGGTGTAATAAGTATTGTAATCCATTCTTAAATAATTAAACCAATATCGATGTTCCATTTTAAAATAACTAGTTAATATGTATGTATGTATATATTTTTGGGATTTGAACCTGTGGTTAAAACTAGTTAATATGTGAAAACTTGCTTCTCTTCAAAAACCATTCTATCGCCCATTTTTTTTTTTTTTTTTTTTTATGGTAAATGCCGCCGCCACTGCACATAAATATGTTGCCTTCATGTTTATTCAGTGGCTAAACAAAACCGAAGTCTGCGTGCAATACACGTTCTTCGTTTTTGGTCGAACAGACTTTTTCGTCGAACAAAACAGTCTAATAAGAACGAAGTATGTGGACCCCTTAATAAGAACGAAGTGTGTGGGCCCCTTAATGCTGTTTTCGTATCATACAAACACGGATAATTTTTGGATTCTAATCTTTATAGATTCGTTGTTAGGAGTAAGCGTGAGTAATTTGAGGTATTTTATGTATATGTTATGTACGTCGAAGCAAGAAGATGAATGATAAGTGAATAGGAATGATTGGATAGATATGATTGAAGGTTTGTTGTGTGATACATAATTTCGAGTACAATAAATAAATGAGTTTATATTGAGTGATCTATGAATGTGGTTAAAGTGAGGGTGGAGTGTTTGAATGAGAATGTTTGACAAGGGCTAATTATTTGATGAATGTAATGAATGAATATTTTATGAGTGATTTTAGGGTTCTTGCTACCCCATTTGATGGGATATAGCGTGAAGATATGTATGTATGTAGGTGGTATAAGAGCGGTCTGTTCCCGCGAGCACTACATTTTAATTTAGTTGAAGAGAAATACTTTTATTTGCGTAACTAATAGTAAAAACACAATTAATATAAAATGGCCGTTTTGCAGCAATTTCAAATGACATAGATGATAAAATGTGTTGTGCGCATCTTTACTGCGCATTTCATTGAAAAAAATTGATGAAAATAGAATAAGTTCTATTTTTTCATGTACATTAAAATTAAGTAAGACGTTGAAGTAATTTCTATGTATGCAACGTTCAATTAAAATTAAAGACAATAGAATGGCATTAAAATGTACACAAAAATTGACTGTGCCATACGGACTTTAGAATCAATTTGACATATAGGGTAAATAACTATAAATGCATAATGACAATGATAATTTAAAAGTTAATGAGGGTGAAGCTAAATTAACTGTAAAATTCGAATCAATTAGAAAAGAAATATAATTAATGGAGTAATTATATTTAAATCTATCTACCCTCATTTTAGATTTAATCATAGTACTTTAAGCCCCCCAACTGAATAAGGCACTGCTTCAAGTAGAAAAAATAATTTCAAAATTTAAATATTTTATCATAATAGAATTTATGTCAATGTTGTTATTGTAATTACTAAAATATTAATACGAAGTCCTTGAACTCTAGAAATTCCAATGTATTTAAATTGTATTACTGTTGGCACAAACCCGAATAACGTGAATGTATATCAAATAATTTTTGTTATGTAAATTTCAAATAAAAGATAAACTCGATTTAGATATTATGCGGACAATATATTCAGTTTTTAGAGAAAACATGATTAACAAAATAAATAGTTATAGATTATAAGTTGTATTACAGATCATTCTTTCCTTGTGATTTGCGTTAAGCATAGTATAATTGTCGTTAAGTTTGATTGTAGAACCTTCAAGGTTGTGACACATCGAAACAAAGACTTACAGAACAAAGACACCAAATCGAGCATTGCAAAGGTGGCGACTTAAAACTAGAATATTTTACCCTGATGCCATCGTACATATATGGGTAATGGCTCAGTGGTATCAAGTCGGCCTGTGGATCCTAAGAATCCTGGTTCGATCCCCACAACCGACAAAACATTTTCACCAATTTAAAATTATCCCTGTGGCTCCACCACTACTAACATCTTTGGGGGGCGTGATTTGACGGCTGGTAACCGCACTTCACGCGTATAAATATATCACTTACCGAGATCTGCTTCGGCAGAGTGCTACACCCAGTAATGAGTAAAAAGGCGTGATGATATATTTATAAGTAATCACGTTATATTTGTGTATAAATACACCTAAGGTCTTCGGTGCAAATACTGCTCTTCACCCGGCTTTAAGCTGTTATCAATGTTTGTGACTTGTTCAGATAAAAAAGCCAGAGAGTAAATGACCGAAAAAAAGGCCAATAATTGTTGGTAAACTGTGCTATTAACCAAGGTCATCTGCGTACACACATGCATATCGTTGCCTCTCAGCCCGCTGGGTTGTGATGATCGTGCGACAGACAGGACCGTATCTATATATATATATATATATATATATATATATATATATATATATATATATATATATATATATATATATATATATATATATATATATATATATATATATATATATATATATATATATATATATATATATATATATATATATATATATATATATATATATATATATATATATATATATATATATATATATATATATATATATATATATATATATATATATATATATATATATATATATATATATATATATATATATATATATATAGTCGGCCTGTGGATCCAAAGAATCCCGGTTTGATCCCCACAGTCGACAAAACATTTTCACCAATTTAAAAATACCCCTGTGGCTCTCACGCCACTAACATCTATGGGGGCCGTGATTTGACGACTGGTAACCGCACTTCACGCGCATAAATATATCACTTACCGAGATCGGCGTGATGATATATGTATACTGAGTTTTTTTTCTGAGTCACGATTGGGATTTCGAGAACTATAATTGCTACGACTTTGGTTAAATTAGCAAAGTAGTGCCATTTTTTTGCGGTGATTATTATGATGTTTTTGTTTAAAAAAAAATGCACAAGTGACTAGACCTGAGAAAAAATGTGAAATTTGCGATTCCTATTCAATCATTTAATTCCAAAATGGTGATAGATAGAAACAAAAGTTTCAGATAGAAGTCATAGATATCGAAGCCCTCTTTACACTAGGAAGTAAACAGATGTTTTTATTACATTGATTATGGGATATGTCATAAAGTCAAATTTTTTTAATGGAAACATCCATATTTTTTATTCCGTTGCAAAGAGAGAATTTTTTAATTAATTTTACACCATTAATTTCTTTTATTTTAACAATAATAACCAGTAAAATTAATATTAATATCTTATTGAAAACAAATAATTTAGGTGGCCATGAAAAAAAAAACAGATAACAAATCATTTAGCAATAGAAAAAAAATTATTTATAAAGTTTATTTATATGAAATAAAGACAAAGCAGGTAATTATTATTAACAAAAATGCGAAGCACATTTAAATAATTTACATCAAATATATCAAAATGTTGACCCATTTTGTTCCAGACACATAATTTATTTGTTTGCATGTAATGTAACATTGTGTCATATTTCGAAATCTATGAAGTATTTTTGTTTACTTCCTACTGTAAAATGACCTTGATTTCTACAACCTTATAGTGTGTCCCTCAACGGGCAAAAAGTTATTTTTTGCTCTTTTCATGTCTCAAATCATCTCCAAATATACATAAAAAATCTTTTCTTCTTGACTTAGGGACCCCTGTAAGCCCTTATTAGGTTATTATATTTTGATAATCGAGCTTATATTCAATATTTATGTTTTTAATAAATCATGTCGGAAAAAAATTTGTAAAGGTTTTTCAGCTTGCTGAGTTCAAATTTGAGGTCAAAATTGAGTTTTAACAAACTATGACAAAAATTGAATATTTTCAGAATTAATTATTAATTCCATATATTTTATAGGTTTTTGGGGTCGCTAATTTCAAATCTGAAGCCAGAATGGGTTTTTAACCATTTGTAGGTGGCGTTACTCAAACATTTTTATAAATTCCTGAAGTTTTAGTTGAATTTGGCTAATATGGTTACAAAACTTATCATACAATATTTAGTATAATTTTAAATCTGAAAAAATTAATAATAATATGAAAATGATATAGTTCGATAGTACTTCGTTGTGCTTTATTTATTTTATTTATACAATAATTTATTAAAAAGTTTTTGTAATCATATTAGCGAAATTCAACTTAAACTTCAAGAATTTATAAAAATCCATTCTGACTTCAGATTTAAAATTGTAGAAAAAATCTTTTTTTGTATTTCGACTGTTTCGATTAAAAGTGATATTCAAACGTGCAACAAAAAAAATTTCAAATTTCACACACTTACTCCAAAAATAACTATGATTTTGTTATTGTCTGCACAATTAAGGGCCTGATTTTTCATCTCCGGATAAAGATCCCAATAACTACAAAGCGGGATAAATAAAAAATATAACATCGAAATCCTAGCACAAATCCGTCATAATTATACTGAATGCTGTTTCTGATGCAATAATTTTTTAATTGTCCTACCGATAGTTATCCAGTGATGGAAAATTGGCCGTAAGAACAAAAATCTCTTCTATAACGAAGTTATTTTTTCAAATATCAAAAACTTTAATTCTTCTCATCTAACTGGTAACGTGTTAATGACGCATGTGAAGTTGCAGTTTACTAGTGCTACCTTTGTCACAAGAATATCCTTGGTGATCGTTATGAATAATTCACTTTTTGATTCAATACGTTAATTCTATTGATAGGTACTCACTGTTGACATGATATTCGTACTGGATTTCAACACAAACAGAGACACGATAATTTTTTTTTACCGCACAAACACAAACACAAACCATTTAAAAAATGGTGTCGTACGCTTTTTGATTTTTCAAAAGTTATCATGATTTTTTTTCGTTTTTGTGTTTTTAAGACAACTCGAAATATCGAGTACAAGAAGCGTAATTTTTAATATTATATTACAATATTGAAATTTAGGTATTCAGACTGTCTAATCTTGTAATTGGTTTTATTTTTCATACTTACTATAGGTACGCCACATTTGTTATTTAAATCAATATATTAAAAGTTATCACTAATTTACGTATATATTTGTTTAATTTCTGTCGCATACAGACTATCAATTTAAAATTACGATGACTTTTGAAAATAAAAAAACGTACTCCTGTATTTTTGATATATTTTATGAGGGGGCCATCTCCAATATTGTCGATCCAGAAACTCGAAAATCGATGGTGACATATTTTTAACATTAAGTGCATTATTAGCTCCTAAACTCACTTAGTCAACTCGGTAACTCTTCACCGATATTGAAAATAATAGGATTTAACTAAACGTATCGAAAATAAACTAACTCGTAAATTTACAAAAATAAGTTAATTTGAAGCCAATTTTTCGACCTAGTCTCCTAAAGATTTTTGTCAAAAAGGGCCATCTTCACTTCCACAATTAAAAAACCATTTAAAAAATGTTTAATTGAAAAAAAAAAACAGTTTCCGATTGTTTCCCCAAATTTGGCGAGATCCGTGGATATTCTGTCCCATTTGACATGGAATGACCTATATATGTGTATATATATATATATATATATATATATAATGGGGATATGTGACTCCGTGGTATCATGTCGGACTATGGATATTAGAACCCGGGTTAGATACCCACAGCCGATAAAAATATTCACTATATTAATTTGCCTCTGTGGCTTCCTCATAACATCTTTAGAAGCCATGATTCAACATCTAGTAATCGCATTTCAAGCGCAAAAATATATCACTTACCAAGATATGCTAAGGCAAAGTTCCACACCCAGTAAATGGATAAATGGCGTTGGCGTGGGGATATATTTTCTTTATTTTATTTATATAAAAATTCGTAAAATTAAAACCATTGTTCTCCAAATATAAATTTTTAGTGTCACTGGTCGACACTCCAAACAGTCATTTATGTGATATTGTATAATGAATAAGATTGTTTTATTGTTTGTAATTATAATTTAATTCATAATTTATTAAAAAAAAACTACTGAACCAGAGATACTAAAAATGTTTATTTAAGGTAAAGCACAATTAATATTTTGTAATATATCGTTGTAAAGCCCTATCAGCAAAATAAACACTAATAGTAGTGGTTTATTAACGTTATAAATATTGTAGTATATACCTTTAAATTAAAAATTTTATTAAAAAAAACACACGCATTAATACAACTGTCTAAAATAAAAAAAAAATAATCGTGAGACTAAACTCAAATAATTTATATGCTGTTATAGATGAACTATACTAATTTTTTACACTGAATATAAACTGCGAAAGCCTTTTTAAATAATAAATTTATTTGTGCTATAGAACAATATAAATATTTTGATTTAATTTAAAATATTTGCAAAGATTTTTAGAAAGATATTATAATTTGTTCTTATGAAAATAAAGTGATTGTAGATTTAAAAAAATTATCATAACATTTTAATTATTTAAAAAATTGCAATAACCTGCAAAGTTATGAGAGAAACAACTAATATAATGACGTTAAGTAGTATGCTGTAATTTTTTTATTGCTCGAAAATTTAATAAATATGTTTTCCAAGGCAATATTCAAAACAACAGTAAAAACAACATGATAAATACGAATTGTGTAAGCAATCGTATTATTTTCTTTTTTGATAAAAAATTGTAAACATAAATAAATACATATTTTAAGTAATATGTTTATATGTAGTAAAAGTAGGATAATTTAAAACAACAATTGTTGACTGAAATAACAAAAAAAAATATTCCAACAATTTTCAAATATATGTTTACATAGTTTACAAAATTAAAATTATTTGCAATCAATTTATATTTTGAATTTAATTAGGTAATAAGATTCTATATAATATAACTGCAATTAAATTTAAGTACTTGTACATTTGTTACAATTAATTAATAATGTTTGAAAAATAAATAAACTACCTATTAAAAAAGGAATGTATTTCAATTAAATGAAAAATTAAAACAGTACTGAATAGTAACCTACGCACTGAATTTAAATTATAGCACACTAAACTTTGATATAAATAATTATTTGATAATATTCTATTACCTTTATGTATGTTGTTTTGGTATGTATAAAAGTATTAACAGTAAACACAAATAAATTCAAGAATATGGTATAATATTTGTACAATGTTTTTATGTCCTAAAGAAATATACTTGCAGTTAAGATTTTTATTGTTTAATTATTGCCTGAAAGTATTTGTAATTAAAACTAAAATTTGCTACAATGAATTAGTAATACTAGTTTGATATAAATAGAAATGTTTGATTAACCATTTGATATATGTTATTGATATTTCTTGAAATATGTACATATTATGTCATTTATTTTAATTAAATTTGAAATGTTCCTATGTTTCAAAGCAACTACAGAAAACTTAAAAATTCAATAATTCACCTATTTATAGGAGTTTTAAAATATTTTCTCAAATATCTAATGAATTTTTATATCTACATAAAGAAAAAATAGTTTCAAAATAAAATAACAAATTACAGACGCTCTTTAACTATTGTTTCAGTCGAATAGTATAACTATTTATTACCTTTAACTTAAAAATCTGCTTAAATACGAATGCTAGGAATTAAAAAGTCGTGTTTGTCATCCGCATAACTCTTTTGAAACCTCAGTTATCAATACCTTATAATAACTTACGACATTAACTATTTTGCAATTACGTCACTGTTATTTAGAATACAAATCCTAGGGCTACGTAACGTACGCTTGACAAACTCAGTCAATAAACTCAGCTATTCCTGAATATACTCGTACAACATGTATTAAGATCTTGAGAATCAAAAGTGATACAAAATCGGATAAATTATCAAAGTAGGTAATAAACACAAACTAAAAATAATTTTTAGTCAAGTGTATATATATATATATATATATATATATATATATATATATATATATATATATATACCATATTATACCATATATACTTCCACCATGTGTATATATTTTTAGATTGTGTTTATTACTTACTTTGATAATTTATCCGATTTTATATATATATATATATATATACATACATACATGGTGGAAGTATATATGGTGTATCAGACTAATAACGAAAATTCGTTCTGTTTGCGCATGATGTCACATTTAGAGCATAGTTGTGTTGAAGGTTAAGCGAAACAAGCTAGAACACGCGTGTTTTTACATTATTTTGGTTGTGTTAAAAAGAAGAATCAAGATATCTTTGAATATGACAAGAAATCCAGAACGAACGTTGTCTGGCATAAAATCTACACTGGAGATGCAAGACCCATCCGTCAAGGAGCAAGACCAGTGGCGGCGCTAGCGGGGGTCCAGGGGGGCACTTGCCTCCTAAAATTTTCAGTTGCCCCCGGGTTGCCCCCTCCCCGACTTTTAGTGTCACTCTAAAAATTTTTGCTAGTAATATTGCTTTTAACATCTGTTGTGTACCCCGCATTATTATTACTTATAGTTATAATTATTCGTAGTTCTATTTTCTTGTTTTAAATTAAGTTAATGCATGTTAGATATAAGTCTAGTTATGTATTAATCATTTTAATTTTCTTATATATAAGTTTAAGTTTAAGTCATATAATTTGTACATATTTTAGAAAGCTACTTTTTGTTGATACAGAAACATTCCTTAACGCCATAAAAACCCTAAATTCCAATCCGCTTTCTAAATCCAGCAACATCACAACCCTTAACTTTCTAAACTGCCCTTTTCCCCTGGCCCTTACTTAAAATGCTATAAAAATCATACCCGTCCAAGAAGACGCTCTCATTCCTCATTCATCACTCAGTCAGCTCAGTCAACCTATTCACTTTCCGATTCATTCACCATCCAGCAGCAACAGAAAACAGCGTAGAGTTACACAAAATTAACAACCACAGTAAATAAAGATATATTTAGTTTGTACTTGTGTGTTTTATTGTGCAAATTAATCCTTGCCATCACAAGTACACAACATAATTTTGGTGTCAGAAGTAGGGATTGTTCGACGTTTTGGAAACCGTCCAGGTGAAAAAAAGACGACAATTTTAATTGTTTCATCGAGCAAAGTCCCAGAGGTATCCGTCCACGGAGCTGTCTACTTGGAATCTTCCGACTTCATTGCCGCACCAGCACGAGCCGAAGATTGTCTACCAAGCCTCCAGGATCTCTCATTTGCGGTGAGTCTTGTTTTCTGTGTAACTTGAATCTAATTTAGAAATTGCATAATCCCTAATTCTTCCCTTATACTCCTTTAAATTTCATTGAAAATATATATTTATAAAATGTTCACGTTAGAGTATTTAATGGATTTAATCCCAGAATTTGATGGTGATAGTAACTTACTGCCAGAATTCATAAAACAAGTTGAATATGCTTTTGAAGTAGCTAATCCAATGCAAAAGAAGTATTTAATAATATATGTAAGAAATAATAGAATTATTGGCAAAGCTCGCGATTTACTAAATAAATATTTTTACTTATCAACTTGGCCCGAAATTTCAGATTTTCTTATTCAACGTTTTCCAAACTCTAATTCATATAATAGTAATTTATATAATAATCAAAAACAAAATTCACAATTAAATAATCCTTCAAAACCAATTAATTTCATTCAAAAACAAAATAATAATGTTGTAAAACAATGCAGATATTGCAAAAATGTGGGTCACACTATAGAAGAGTGTAGAAAAAGACAACAAAATAATTATAATCTAAATTCACAAAGGCAAAATAATGCATATTCATATTTAAACAGTCAAAATAATACTCTTTTAAAACAATGCAGGTATTGTGTAACAGTGGGCCACTCTTTAGAAGAGTGTAGAAAAAGGCCACAAAATAATAATCCAAATTCTCAAAAATTAGAACAAGAAACAAACAAAACTAAAAATTTAAATGAAAATAATTCTAATATCAACAAACTTGAAAATCAAACTTCAAATTCACAAGTAATTTCTGTTGATATTTCTAACTCAATTAAAATAACTTTACAGAGCCTCGAAAATCGAATTATTTTACCTATTACGCCACTACAAAATGAAATATATTGTGAAAATTTGGAAAATGAAACTAACAAAATTAAAAATTTAAATGATGACAAAAATTCTAATTCTAATATCAGAGAACTTAAAATTCAAAATAAAAATTCACAATCTAATTCAGTTGTTATTTCGAACTCAATTGAAATAACATCACAAATCGAAAATCTAATTATTCCACCTGCACAAAATCAAACTACATCTAAAATACATTTACAAGATCACGAATCTTCAAAAAATCTATCAAATAATACAAACATTTCTAATGAAAATGAAATTATACATAAATCAAAATCTCATTCTAATCTAACTACATCTAAAATACATTTACAAGATCACGAATCTTCTAAAAATCCATCAAATCATACAAACATTCCTAATGAAAATGAAATAATACATAAATTAAAATCTCATTCTAATCTAACTGCATCTAAAATACATTTACAAGATCACGAATCTTCTAAAAATCCATCAAATAATACAAACATTTCTAATGAAAATGAAATTATACATAAATCAAAATCTCATTCTAATCTAACTACATCGAAAATACATTTACAAGATCACGAATCTTCTAAAAATCCATCAAATAATACAAACATTTCTAATGAAAATGAAATTATACATAAATCAAAATCTCATTCTACTCTAACTACATCTAAAATACATTTACAAGATCACGAATCTTCTAAAAATCCATCAAATAATACAAACATATCTAATGAAAATGAAATTAAACAAAAATCAATATCTAAATCTCATTCAAAATATATATCTAAATTGTATTTGCGAAACCACGCAACTTCTAAAAATATACCAAGTAATATAAACAATTCTAAGGAAAACAAAATTAAACAAAAATCAAAATCTCAATCTCATTTAAAAAATATATCTAAATTATATTTTCAAAATCAAGAATCTTCTAAACATCCATCAAATAAATTGAAAACATTAAACAATAATGTTCATGAAGACACAGACTCTTCTCCTAAAAAACGTAATTGTAATTCTAATTACTACAAATATAATCTTAAGTCTAATAAATTTAAAACATTAAACAATCATATTCATGAAGACACCGACTCTTCTCCTAATAAATATAATTGTAATTCTAATTCCTACAAATATAATCTTAAGTCAAATAAATTTAAAACGTTAAACAATAATATTCATGAAGACACCGACTCTTCTATTTTAATAAAATCTAATTCCAATAAGCCTCATCATAAAAATAAAAATAATATTTATAATAAACCTAAATTACTAAAATATAAGTCTAAACCAAATATCATAAAATCAACCTTTTTTAATTCAGAAGGAACAAAGTCTATTAATTTAAAAAAATATTATATCAAATATCCTTGTAAATATAATAAGATAAATAAATATTTAAACAATGCAATTATTGAAAATCCTATACATAAATGTAAGGAAAAGAAGTTTACTAATTAATAATTTTTATTTTAAACTCATTTCGTATTAATTAGTTTAAATGATATTAATTTATATTCTATTTTATCTTCATATAATTTTTATATATATTTACTTAATTAGCGGATCGATTGTTTAATGAATTTCGGTACACGTTATTTCGTCAATCAATACAGATAAAAAATTTCAAAATCTTTTCTTCAAATAATTTTATCATCCTTCCTATTAAAATTCCGCTGCTTGATAAAGTAGCTTATAATCTATTTAATCTAATATTCCTGCCACTCCAGCATCAAAATTTATCCGTTAAACCTTATCTTCTCGTAGCCCAAATCAAAATTTTACCCTTATGCAAGATCTTATTAGTTGCAAGGAGCATGGAAGACAGGAATTCATTTGTAAAGACGAGCACACCACGAAGAAGACGGACCAACTCACCTGTGAAACACAATTATCGGCACCGCATCGCAGAATCATTCTTGGAAGACTGTGATACAGTTAATTTATTAAAATGTTTAAATTGTGCGGTTGCCTGACAATAATTAAAAACTGTGTTGTACTATTAAAAACTCTAAAACTGAAGTGTTGTCCCCTGCTCCAAAAACTTATATAAACTATAATTCTGATCCCAATGTTGTAGCAGAATCTTGCATTGTTCCCCATGATACCAATGGCGTCTCCGTGGCCGATCTCGAAAGCGTACCTCTGCAGCCGATCAACTTCCAGCACCAGGATCAACCGTCTTCAGTGATAGTTCTCCACCGCCAATCAATCCGAGGAAGGCGTAGCACTACTCCACTGTAAATCGTTCCATCACGATTTCCATTTTTATGGGGGGAGGTGTTGTGTACCCCGCATTATTATTACTTATAGTTATAATTATTCGTAGTTCTATTTTCTTGTTTTAAATTAAGTTAATGCATGTTAGATATAAGTCTAGTTATGTATTAATCATTTTAATTTTCTTATATATAAGTTTAAGTTTAAGTCATATAATTTGTACATATTTTAGAAAGCTACTTTTTGTTGATACAGAAACATTCCTTAACGCCATAAAAACCCTAAATTCCAATCCGCTTTCTAAATCCAGCAACATCACAACCCTTAACTTTATAAACTGCCCTTTTCCCCTGGCCCTTACTTAAAATGCTATAAAAATCATACCCGTCCAAGAAGACGCTCTCATACTCATTCTCATTCCTCATTCATCACTCAGTCAGCTCAGTCAACTCATTTTCATTCCTATTCATTCGCTATTCACTTTCCGATTCATTCACCATCCAGCAGCAACAGAAAACAGCGTAGAGTTACACAAAATTAACAACCACAGTAAATAAAGATATATTTAGTTTGTACTTGTGTGTTTTATTGTGCAAATTAATCCTTGCCATCACAAGTACACAACACGTCTTAACATTTAAAAAAGACGGCAGTGCCTTTGTGTCAGATTACACAGCCCCAAACACTTGAGACATCTGTGGAAATGGGTTCCAGATGTGGGTAGTTTTACCCAAAGGATGTTAAGTGTTTGGGATAGCCAAGTCAGTCAGAAACAGGGACTCTACGGGTAAAGATGTGCGGACATCTTTACAAGATGCGATGGCGCGAATTCACTTAAGCTTTATTTTATTAGTGCAACTTAAATTTATAATCAGACTGTTTTCACACCTATTAGTATGTTCAAGTGTTTTATATTTTATCCTTACCTATTTTATTATATTTCAATACGTCTAAATATCAAAGTTCGTTTAATTAATCCTTTCAATTAACTAAATGTTCATCAGTTCTCAAAGAAGTGATTTGTGTGTTCTAACTGGCAACGATTTGCCAGTCCAGTAGTAGTAGTTTACTACCATAAACGAAATTCACACAACAAGTAAGTAACATTCACATCAAATTAATTATATTATTATCAGAATTTCACTTATTCGCTCGTACACTCAGTAACCGCTTTGTTACAAATCAATGCACATGTATCTAAAAATCTCTATCTGCATTTAACCATGTTTATTATTGGTGTTATAATAAATGCGCTGCCGAACTTGTCCAAACTTGTCAAACGAATTGTGCGAGTCCGATAGCGACGCAATGCACTTGTAATTACTTGTTAAGATTGTTCTATACTTTAATTACTCGTCCACGTGCATAGTTTAGCAAGTTCAAACATGTTTTACAAATGTTGGTCAAAGAGTAAAGTAAAAATAAATGTGAATAATATAAAAAATTATTTTTTATCAGAATCAGATAAAAAAAATATTTAAAACTAATACTTTCCTGCCTTCGACCAGTATCGGCAATACAAGCAGTAATTTAGAAAATATATTAAAAACGAATAAAATGGTGACATCTTGTAACTTAAGTGCTACTGAAGAAAGTGATAGTGAGTCTAGTTCTTGTGAAAATAAAACTAGTAAGGATGATATAAGTGATGATAATGAAACTGGCGTACATACCCCAACAGTGAAACCTGAACCAGAACAAACAATTCTTACTGTTTCTGGACCTAGCGACTTGTCACAGACTCCTGAAGAAGGACCACGTCAGCCGATACTATCGCAGTATCCAAAAGTTAAACAAGGTGAAAGAATGAGAAGCTTTAAATCAATGTGGTTTAAAAATTTACATGATTGGTGGAGTATAGTGTTTTAAAAGACAGTGTTTTATGTTTATACTGCCGATTTTTCCATGGTATAAATCAAGCAAACATTTTTGTGAATGAAGGGTTTTTCGCAACTTGAAGAATGCACTTGATTCAAGTAAAGGACTAGTAAAACATGATAAATCTGAACAACATAAAATGTATGTTATAAAATATGTAAATTATATGAAATTAAAGAAACAGAAAACAAATATTGAACAAATAGCGAATGATCAATACCAAAATGAAATTAAAGAAAACAGACAAAACTTTATGTGAGTGTTTATTATTTACATGTACGCAAGATATTGCTCAACGTGGTCATGATGAAAGTTTTTCAAGTTTAAATAAAGGTAATTTAAGAGAATTAATGTTATTGATAAGTAAACATGACACCATTGTACAAAAAAAGTTACAGGATAGTTCAAATAATGCTAAATACTTACATCATGCTATCCAAAATTTATTAATTTATATTATGGCGACCATTGTACGTAAAAAAAATTCAGACGATGTAAAGGAATCAAATTTTTTTGCAATAATGTCTGACGAAAGAAAAGACTTGAGTAAAGATGAACAAATAAATGTTGTAGTCCGGTATTTGCATCACAATGCAATTCAGGAGAGGTTTTTAGGGTTTAAAAATGCAAACGGTATGCTAGATGCTGCTAGTTTTGCAAATTATATAAAAACAATATTAGATGAAAATAATATTTCATTAAGCAATTGTATAACGCAATGATATGATGATAATGCTGTAATGAGTGGTCATTTAGGTGGCGTGCAAAATTATATTAAAAGTATTGTTCCGCAAGCAGTATATATTCATTGTTTTAACAATAAATTAAATTTAGTTGTTGTTGATTGTTGCAAACATTTGAAAAAGTCGGCTATTTTTTTTTCTAATCTTGGAAAATTATATACATTTATGTCAAACTCTACAATTCATCCTCTATTTTTAAATACGTAAAAACTAATTTATCCTACAAAACAGGCTCGAGAATTAAAAAGGATATGTGATACACGATGGACTGTTCAGTTCAGAGCATGCGAGACTGTTTTAGAAATATTTGAATCTATTTTGGTAACATTAAACAATCTTATTTCTAAAACTGATGTAAAAAGGGATGGAAGGTTTGAAGCAAAAGGTTTACTTTTACAAATTGATAAAGAATTTATCGTTTTACTGATTATTTTTATAAAAGTTTTAAAATTAGTTACAACTGTATCTAATTATCTCCAATCCCCTGATATGAATTATGTAAAAGGTTTAAATTTAGTTCAAGAAACAATTAATGAATTACAAAACTTACGAAACAATGATAATTAATGGAATTCTATATGGAAATCTGCAAATAATATTTTTTTGTCTCTTGGTTTAGATAACACAGACTTTTTGACAAACCGGAAAGAATGAAATCTATTCCAAAAAGGTTACAAGAGTTTATAGTAGATTGTGAAATAGATGGTTCTGTAGACATAGAAGTAAAAAATGAGTAAGATGTTGCCAAACTTAAGTTATACATCCCTATACTAGATAAAATTATAATTGAATTAAAAGAAAGATTTACAAAAAATGATACTATTTTAAAATCATTACAAGCTTTTGACCGCACAGATGATTTATTCCTCAATGAAATTCATTTAACTAAATTATCGGAACATTATAACATAAATTGTGATTGTTTAGACTCAGAAATAACGCTAGTTAAGAAACTATTGTGTAGGGAGGAAAATAAAAATATTAAATCACTCATGGAATTCCTGTCATTCGTTGAACAATATAAGCAAGCATCTGAATGCATTTATAATTTGGTAAAAAATTGTATGTCAGAGTTAACTTTTCTTAAAATTCAAAGTAGATCAGCGTTCACAAATTTTTGGTACAGTCGAACCACTTGAGATAAGATGATGCAAAACCACCCTTGTGAGAGCGTGTGTTTGTTTCCTTTAGTTGTGTTGTGCGCGTGTTGTGTGAAACAAGTGTTTTGACTAATCTTACGCTTGGTGAGTACAATTGGTTTATTTATGTCAAATTGCATGTAATATTTGTATTGAGAACTTAGAAACATGTGTATATTAATTGTTGATGATATGTTCACATGTGTGATGTAGAATATGATGTTTATTTCTACATGATGAGTATATTGAGGTATACATGATAGTTTGGGCTATAAATGAAACGCTTTATTGAGGAGCAGGGCTAGTGCCGGTGCTCCCTAGTCCAACGAGGGCTCGGGACTGTATCGTGATTTACTCAGTACCCGGGTCGCAGGTTTCGCGGCCAGCGAGGGAAACGCTAGTGACGCGGTTATCTGGTGCATCGAGGGATAAGATTAGTGTTGTGTTCCCTAATCTGCGAATGTTGTTGATTGTTGTATATAAGAGTATGACATTGGTATTGTTGAATTTGGATATTTTGATTAGTGTGTGTGTGATCGCTAATCTGTGTGATTATGTTTGGAGAGAGAAGGCTAGTGTTTGTTACCTAACTGGCAGACGTGTTGGAGAGAGACAACTAGTGTTTGGGTCCCTAGTTGAACACGTGAGTTAGAAAGAGAAGGCAAGAGTTTGGCGCCTATCTTGAATGTATATTTTGGAGCGAGATAGCGATGGCTCGCAAGAGGGTGGTCCTTTTTGCCGAGAACATCTGGGCGAGAGCGAGACGGATACCTGGGTTTGAGTACATGTGATAGAGTGAGATAGCACGGGATTGTCCGATTGTCACTTACTGAATATTTTTATATTCACGGTGCTATTTTTCTAATTGTTACAGACGCCCCGCTTAAACGCTGACATCTATTATATATTCATATACATTCATATACTTATATTCTATACATGTTAAACTACAGATAGTGGGTAATTATTGCATGTTTTAATAAATATTATTGTGTTCTCATTTAGCATGTTCCTTTTATTTATATGAACCTTCGAACTTCAAAACAACAGTAGTGATACAAGTATTCGGGATTTATTGTTCTGCATCCGCTGTCATCGGCCCGCCGCTCAGTCAATTAATTATTTATTTAATTGAAGATTAAATCTTGACAAATTAAAAATACGCGGCATCTAACATGTATTTTAATGCCTGTATCAACAGCTTCTTGTGAAAGATCATTTTCCTCTTAAAAAGAATTAAAAGTAATTTAAGAACAAGAATGACAAATGAAAGATTAAACAACATTAGTATATTAAGTGTAGAAAAAGACATATCAAAATTATTAGACCTTAATGAAGTTGTAGACAAATTTGCAAGTTTCAATAAAAACCGAAGGATTAAATTAGTATAACTAAATCACTGCTGTGTTTTGTATTTATCGTATTTTCTTTTAATTATATTAGAGAACATTTTTGGTTTTATTTTTAAAGAATATACTTGTTTTCGTTTATTATTTATACAGTAGAATCTCCTACAGAACGCGCTAACTCGTTTCGTGTTGTAAAAGATTCGTGCAGTAGGAGACGCTCGACTGTATTATAGCACGTTACAGTAAAAAGCGCCGATTTTGTGTTATTTCACGTGTTATATGTGAGATTTTTGACGTGTTGTAATAGACTGATGTGAGTCGTAAATTTAGTTGGGGTGTTGTAGGAGAGCATGCTATAAGAGATTCTACTCTATATTATATTTATATTTGTTTGGTACCAAATAAATTTAATATTGACAACATTGTTATTTATTATTAAAATGATAAAAAATATATGTCCCCCTAATTTTCTTCCTGGACCCTACTGGCCCCCCTAGATTTCAGAACCTAGCCCGCCACTGAGCAAGACGATAACCACTGGCAAAGCGAGAAGAAGTTGAAAGGATAATTGAAGAAATGAAGAAAGAAGGCATGATTGAACCTTCAAGTAGTCCATGGGCTTCACCAGTGGTATTAGTGAAGAAGAATGATGGATCTACCCGATTCTGTGTAGATTACCGTCAACTTAACAACGTGACGAAAAAGGATAGTTATCCACTTCCCCGAATAGACGATACACTGGACACGTTAGCTGGGTCAATAATATTTTCTACGTTCGACCTAAAAAGCGGATACTGGCAAGTTGGCTTGGAACCAAAAGACCGTGAAAAGATAGTTTTCACAATCGGAACAGGACTTTGGCAATTCACAGTTATGCCATTTGGACTCTGCAATGCTCCTGCAACATTTGAACGACTTATGAAAACCGTGTTAGCTGGGCTGTCATGGAAAATCTGTTTGGTGTACTTCGATGATATTATTGTAGTTGTAAAAACGTTCGAGGATCACATGAAGATTTGGAAGAAGTTTTTCAAAGATTGAAACAGGAAAATCTCAAGCTCAGCCCGAAGAAGTGTCATCTGTTCCAGGAGAAAGTGCGTTATCTCGGGCATGTGGTTTCTGGTAAGGGAATTGCAGTGGATGAAGAGAAAATAAAAGTTGTAAAGGACTGGCGAGTTACCACGAACACACGGTTTTCCCCGTATCGTTTTGGATGAGGTGCCGGCTTCTCAATGGAGAAGGGTGGGTTACTCGGGGAAAGAGGAAGAGCGACACGCAATTGGAGCAGAATGCTCACCCAAACCTAATTGCGAAGGTCGATGTGGAGAACCGATAATTCGCAAACGTAAATGATGGCGACGGCACAATATAATATATCGAGGAGGCGTAGACAAATAAACAACAGACGATTAAATTATAATTGACGGGCTATATTAATGTAAGTGAAATTGTGTACTACAAAAATAATAAAATATTCTAAGTTATTTTTATCATAAATAGTTAGGTATTTAAGTAAAATCAAAAGTATATCAAAGTAAAATATAATCCAATCAAGAAAGGAAGTGAGTAACTATAAATTATATGAAATAATAAAGCCGTGGGTCGCCGTGTTTCAGGGTAGACTTTAGGACTGCGAAGTAGAAGTAAATAATCCCTATATAATGAAATAAAGGCGCAAAACGAAGCACGCTATACGCTGGTACCAACGGACGCGAGAACGAACGCCGAATTAAACGTAAAATGCAGGCCCTACAAGATACCGTGACGCACAAACCACACACCACTAGTGTGAAATAAATCAAAAATAAATTAAATTGAATAAAACAAAAATCGCTTGACCAGATCTTACAATTAAGATTACTAAATCAAAATTAATTAATTAATAAAAATAAAGTAGCTCGTCAATAAACAAATTATAAACAAAACAGAAAGATTTATCTTAGCTGTTGGCTTTCCCGCGTCGTCAACTTGAAATTGCGTCAGCTAGAATGATCGGCAAGTAGGCGGATGAGCACGAGCAGCTCCGAAGATAGAATGGCTCACGAGCACACTCCAAAATGGCGGCCACGCAGCTCCGACTGATGAATCGGTAGATGACTCCACGTGCGACACCGTGATGTCACACACGTTTGTCACACTTATTGCCAGGTAAAACAGTTGGCCAAAATAAGTGCCAAACAGCAATGGACGGTAGAAATACTAACGGCTCAAATTGAGATAATAATTTGGACAAAATCCAACAAAAACGATAAATAAAAGAAAAAAGCCTGAAAAAGAATATCGCAATTAGGACCATACAAAGAGACGGAATGCCACTGCATTTAAACGGAGGTGTAAAACTGACTAACTGACTTTAGCAAACAAAAAGAATTGATTTTAAATAATAAAAAAATTTACCTTAGTTCTCGGGCGGCTTTTAAGTTGTAATAAAACTTTGATTCTTGGTTGAATCCAAATCCGGAATTAATCCGATGAATAAACAATATTCAAAATAGTTGAGTTATTTTCAAATCTCAAATCATTGGTAATGAATTTTACGCAAAATAAAATTCCAATTCGTAAATATAAATTTTCACAAAAACTTTCAACTTGGAATCTTATTTTACGATTGACAGTTACAAAAAAATAGCTAGTTAAATTATGCAAGTCAGTTCGCGAATTTGCTAATTAATTTATACTGAATACAGTGACGATTCAAAGGCCTCCACGCATGGACATTTCATCGCGGCATTCCGAGTATACGTAGATAACAGGAAGGAAAGAAAATAAAACAAGCTAATAAACTACCTAAGAATTTGGGTACGAACTACAATCTAGGAAAAATAAATTAAGAATAAGGAGAACAAAACGTAAATTAATTTATTTAACAATAAAATAACTATTCATGAATTCGCGCCTTTATAATTTTTAAACCAATCGCGCGTCAGTGGCAAAACAATAAACTAACGCTACTGCTAATTGACAAAAGTCAACAAAACATTTGACACAACTAAAGAATAAAATGAAAAATAATTAAATTCAAGTACAAATTAAATTTTATCAATTGAAACAATGAAGAAATAAAAATTTACGTATGTATCTGTTTTACTGAAATATTTAAGAAGCTAAATTATAAAACATTATATTCTATTTTAGGTTAAAAGAATAGAAATAAGGTAAAAAGGATCAAGGATTAGATTGGCACGTCACACAGTACCAAAGGACAAACATGAATTAAGAAGTTTCCTTTGTTTATGCACCTACTATCGGCGATACGTACAAGGATTTGCCAATATTGCTAAACCACTGACACGGCTTACTGAAGAAGGTAGAAGATTTGTTTGACTGTCAAACAGCATTTGAAAAATTGGAGGATTCTCCGACTACCGCGCCAGTCTTAAGTTATCCTCTTCCGGAAGAGAGATTCATTTAGGTTTGGTTTGTTCATCAACTTCATCATCAAAGAGTGATAAAATAGTAATTTCTTCTGACAAGTACCAAAGATGTTGACTAAACTTCCTCAGGGCTGCTTTGGAGATCTCTTTGTCAACAATTTCATATTCCTTAAGCCTCTTTGAAAAGCGCAAATCTTAATTTGGAGCCCTCACCGCCAGACTACATCCAAACCATGATTTCACATATATAACAACCGTAATGAATAAACAAACGTCTTCAAGTGCTCGTCTATCCTTGGCGCTAATTTTGAATTGAGATTGAAACAAACATATTTTGAAAGAGTAAATAGCTCTAGGCATCCACCTTGCTTGATGCATTGCTCCAGGAGGTCTTATTTGAATTTTTTTCTCATTATCTCCTCCTAAGAAAATAATAGACAGTTCAATCAGTTCCCGATAATCGTCACGTTCAATGGATTTTTGCAGTTCTTTATTATAAAATGTCAACAATTCTTCGATTTTTGTATTACAAAAATGTAGTGTGACAATGTCGGTGTGTGTTTCAATAGCAGCAGGATTAATAGTTTTCCAGTCGTCTCTAAACTTTTTGAACATCGGGATATCAGGGCTATTTGTGATTTGGTGGATTTTTGTTTCGAATACACACTTTAAAACTAGTTCGTAAACGTGATGGCGGCAAGCAAAAAGTACTAATTCCCTGTCTAGCTTTTGTTCCAAAAGTACACAAGCTCCTTGCAATAGCCCTGTATTAGATGCAGTTGTATCACAGCACATTATTTGTACTTTGTCCTCGAGGTTCCAGTCATAAAGTGCGTTCAACACAGCTTTAGCTTGATCTTGACCGGAAGAACTCTCCAGCTTGGGCACAGCCAAAAGTTGTTCCTTTTCTCCAAATGACATAAGTATTGGCAGGCGTTCTTCTTTAGAACTTCTTACGTCCAGTCCAGGTAATAATTTCCCGTCCCAGTGAACGGTCACAGTTTCAGGCAAATTATTCTGAAAATCTGATTTTATCGATTCCGCTCTTTCTTTTCTACTCTGTGTGCGAATGCGTTCAATAGACGATTTGTTTATCGAGAAATCATCACAGCTAAGATCTAGTGGTTCTACTACAGCCTGAAGTATATAGACAGAATCCCTTATGCTTAATTGAAAAATATATTTTAAATAGAGAACGTTTTTGCGCGATGATTTTTTTATGATTTTAAAAGTATCTTAACACCACAACAGTGCATGGAATGACTTGTTTCGGCTTTTGGTGATGAAAGCACCACCAAAAACAACAATTTATCGCTGGTATCAAGAATTAAGGATTAGTCGTACCAGACTCTTTGTGATAGGCGTCCGCGAACTGCTGTTGTTCAAAAAAACATTGATGCTGTGAGTTGTATAGGCATGTTACATACCGTGAGATTCAGTCAACCCTAAGCATCGACATGAAACAAATATATGTAATATTGCATGAATATTAGAATGCAAAAGAACTCTGCACTCGTTGGATTCCCCACAATTTGACCAATGCTCAAAAAAAATTCGTGTAAATTGGTGCGAGGAATATGCCCAAAAAGTTCACGGCAGGATCATCAAATCTGGTATACGACGTCTTCACAGGTAACGAAACTTGGATTTATTCTTATAAATCTGAAAGTAAACGTCAATCTGATGTTTAGGTCTCTCAAAGTGAACTAAAGCCAACAAAAGTTGTTCATGCCCGAAGTGTTTCGAAAAAAATGATCGCTTCATTTTTCGGTTTTACTGGACATGTTGCTACTGTGGCTTTAGAAGATCGTAGAACAGTTAATTCTGAGTGGTATACAACAATTTCTTTTGTCACAAATAATTGGCGAAATTACAGAAACTAATGTGAGACGACGAATCATTCTGCATCACGACAATGCGAGCTCTCACACAGAAGCTTAAACAGTCGAATATCTGAAGCACAAAAATATCGAATTAATGCCTCATTGTCCTTATAGCCCTGATATATCACCCAATGACTTCTTTCTTTTCCCTTTAATAAAAAATAAAATGCGTTGTTACCGATTTATGGTAACTGAAGAAGCTGTTGGAATTTATAAATCGCATGTTTTAAAAACTATAAAGTTACTTGTTCAATTTTTTATGTTTTATATCTCATACTTTCCCGAAATTTTAGCAGCTATATATATATATATATATATATATATATATATATATATATATATATATATATATATATATATATATATATATATATATATATATATATTAGGGTGACACAAAAAAAATCCGAATTGCAGTTTTTATCGAACGTCTCTGCTGAAAACCTTTACTAATGTATAAAAATGATTCCTTGAAAATTTCAGTAAAAAATATTAACTCTAAGTCGATGCCACTCTTCTTTTTTTAAAAATTAAAATACGTCAAATTTATTTAATAAATGAAGACTATATAAAGTGGAGGTGTAGGAGATCGTGAGCCTTCTGATAATGTTTTGATACCCATACTTATATTTTCGGGTATGCTGAACATGATCCAGTACTTAGTTTATCTCTCTGGTCCATAGTTTTTGAGATACGGGTAAAATTATACGGTAAACCGTGAAAAGAAAAAGGAAATTTGATTTTCGAATACTAAATATTCACTGAAATCGGGGCTTAGTGGGACGCTGTAAGGTCGGGACTTATGTTTTCGGGCATGCTGAACATTATCATGTACTTACTTTGGCTATATGGCCCATATTTTTTTGGATATGGGCCAAAATATAAAGAAATAAATAATTAAAAAAATACTGGAAATTGGATTTTTGTTTTAAATCTTTTTTGTTGTAATTTCAGTAAATAAACAAAACTTTCTTATTTTTATTTATTAATATTATTTATTTAAATTGAAGAAATTCTATTCAATTCGCAAAGTTTTGACAATTTGTTCCTTCAAAAATTTTTTGGGAAATAGTTTCCTATTTTCTATTATTGTTTGTAAAAGGTCCTGAAATTGGTCCTAATTTCTGGTTATTGTAATTTTGCGCTAATGCAACTCCATGTTCGGCAAGGTCATTTGTCACTTGTAAATAAAGACCCGTCGCTGTGGTGTGATGATTGCAATTACAAGAAAGGACTGCAGAAAGTCAGTGGTTTTCAAGTGACAAATGACCTTGCCGAACGTGGAGTTGCATTAGCGCAAAATTACAATGGCTTAATAACCAGAAATTAGGACCAATTTCAGGACCTTTTACAAACAGTAATAGAAAATAGGAAACTATTTCCCAAAAAATGTTTGAAGGAACATATTGTCAAAACTTTGCGAATTGAATAGAATTTCTTCAATTTAAATAAATAATATTAATAAATAAAAATAAGAAAGTTTTGTTTATTTACTGAAATTACAACAAAAAAGATTTAAAACAAAAATCCAATTTCCAGTATTTTTTTAATTATTTATTTCTTTATATTTTGGCCCATATCCAAAAAAATATGGGCCATATAGCCAAAGTAAGTACATGATAATGTTCAGCATGCCCGAAAACATAAGTCCCGACCTTACAGCGTCCCACTAAGCCCCGATTTCAGTGAATATTTAGTATTCGAAAATCAAATTTCCTTTTCTTTTCACGGTTTACCGTATAATTTTACCCGTATCTCAAAAACTATGGACCAGAGAGATAAACTAAGTACTGGATCATGTTCAGCATACCCGAAAATATAAGTATGGGTATCAAAACATTATCAGAAGGCTCACGATCTCCTACACCGCCACTTTATATAGTCTTCATTTATTAAATAAATTTGACGTATTTTAATTTTTAAAAAAAGAAGAGTGGCATCGACTTAGAGTTAATATTTTTTACTGAAATTTTCAAGGAATCATTTTTATACATGATTAAAGGTTTTCAGCAGAGACGTTCGATAAAAACTGCAATTCGGATTTTTTTGTGTCACCCTAATATATATATATATATATATTTTTTAATGGGGTGGCTAGCTAATAGGTATGAAGTCGGTCTGTGGATCCTGAGATCCCTGGTTCGCTTCCCACAGGCGACAAACAATTTTCATAATTTCAAAAGCTGCCCCTGTGGCTCCTCCACCACTAACATCTTTGGAGGCCGTGATTTGAGGACTGGTAACCGCAGTTCACGAGCAAAATATATCACTTACCGAGATCTGCTTCGGCAGAGTGCCACACCCAGTAATGGGTGGAAGGCGTGATGATATATTTATATTTATTTATTTATTTATATATATATATATATATATATATATATATATATATAAAAAATTAACGACCAAGTGGTCGGCGCAGTGGCGCTAAGCTTGTCGTATGAGTGCGACTGCGGCTTCAGTTTTTTGCAGGCGACATTCAGCACTTATGAACACGTACTGTAACCGTACGGACTTTGATGATGCATAAATTTATCTTAAATAATGGCACGTAATTCTATAATTTGTGATCGTCTAGTACAGTGATTCTCAACCACTGTGCCGCGGCACTATTGTGTGCCGCCAAATTTTGCAAATATATAATAATGTTAATATTATTAAATTATATCATTTAAAAAGAAAAATATTTTTAACATGAATATATATTTAAATCCACAAAAAAATAAATTATTTTATTATTTGCTTTGCAACGCGGTTTTTCTTAGTGCCAAATTATGATGAAGCGGCGTGCATAGCAATAGGAATATGTCTCAAGTCGGCGCACACTTGCCACTTCTGCGTACAAAACGTGTTGTTTTAGTGATAGTTGGGATTCACAAGGTGTTGCATAGTAGTTACTGCACCTTTTCTTTCGTTAAAATTGGCAAATGTATGTGATTCGGTTTAATATTAATTTATTTGCATGTAGTGTCAATTTATAAATTTGTAAACTTATTAACTTTGCAGTACACATATCCAATGATTTACACGGTACTTGTTTTACACGTTTTCGCTTTTACACGGTTTTCCAAATAAGTTTTTTTTTGTTTTTATCGCACTCTACTAAATGCTACTGTGATTGAACACGTGCGCTGTGTACACATCTCACGGGAAATCCCGAGCTTATGTGCTGACTTGCTGCACACGCACACTGTGTCTGTATTTCTTCGCATAAAATTTAAGTTTTATCTACGGAAAATTGTATTTGAGTGAAAGTTTCACAATTTCAGAAAGGTTTAATTTTCCATATTCATAAATTACAAGTGAGTGCATAATTTAGATTATTATAAATTGAAAGGTAATATTTGAACCATTTTTTAAAAATGTTTCGACAATATTATTTTTATTTTATCAGATCCTTCTGAAAATGGATAAATGGTTAAAAAGAAAAAAGTTTAATGATGATAATAGTGATAATGATAACATTAGGGACCAAGTTAATGAGCCAACCCCCGGCACAAGTAAAAATACTTCTTGCTCAAAAAAATACGTTGTCGATCGGAAATATAATGATGATTTTTTGAAATTTGGATTTACCTCTACAATGGAAAATGACATAGTTGTTCCCGAGTGTGTGATATGTGGTTTTAAATTATCAAATAGTGCTATGGTTCCTAGCAAACTCCAACGTCACTTGGTGACTAATCATCCTTCGCTTTCAACAAAAGATAAAAGCTACTTTGAAAGGTCTTTATCATCAAAAATTAAGCAAGTAAAAGTTTTTGAAAAACAAGTATGTGTGTCTGAAAAGGCTCAAGTAGCTTCTTACGAAATAGCTGAATTGATTGCTGTTAACTTAAAACCTCACAATTTGGCTGAAGAAATTATATTACCTGCTTGTCGCAAAATTTTAAAAACAATGATTGGTGGATCAGCTGATATTGATATTTGCAAAATACCACTTTCAAATGATACAATCCATCGCAGAATTAAAGATATGTCAGAAAATATTGAGCAAAATACTGCAAAAACTCTTGCAAATTCGAATTTTGCTCTACAAGTCGACGAAACAACAGATATTACAGGAAATGCTCAATTAATTGCATTCGTTAGATTTATTCACGAAAATGATATAATTAATCAATTTTTATGTTGTCGGGAGTTACCTGATTTTACAACTGGTAAACATATTTTTCAAGTAATTAGTTCATATTTAGAAGAAATTAAAGTTTCTTGGAAGTCATGTATTGGCATTTGCACAGATGGTGCTCCAGCTATGACTGGACATCTAAAAGGATTTGTAGCACATGTTAAAGAACTGAATGAGGATATATTAGTTACCCATTGTTTTTTGCATCGAGAAGCACTTGTTACAAAATTTTTGCCATCAGATTTGAAAATAGTTCTGGAACAATGTGTTAAAATGGTTAATTAAATCAAATCAAGATCATTAAAAAGTAGATTATTTAGTAAATTATGCCAAGCTATGGAAGCCAAGTACGAATCCTTGTTACTCCATACAGAAGTAAGATGGTTGTCCAGAGGAAAAGTTATATCTCGTGTGCTGAAATTAAAAGACGAAATGAAAATATTTTTTGAACAAAATAAAAATTATGAATTTGTTCATTTGTTGGAAGATAAAATATGGTGTACTAAACTGGCTTACTTATCAGACATTTTTGTTATTTTTAACAACATCAATTCAAGTATGCAGGGCCTAATGAAAATATCTTAAACTCAACCGATAAGCTGGTGGGATTCAAAAAACAAATAACTTTATGGAAAAATAAAGCTCAGGAAGGCAATTTAGAAAAGTTTGAGTCAGTCCCTAAAGACAGTTATAAAACTATTAAATTAATTGTTGTTGATCATTTGACAACATTAGAGGAGAGAATTATTCATTATTTCCCAAAATTAGATATTAAGAAATTTGATTGGGTTCGTAATCCATTTCTCATAACGGATATTTGTATTTGACTTAACTTTGAATGAAGAGAAAGAACTCATTTTGCTTTCCAATAATCGAGATTTAATTTTAAAACATTCAGAAGAATCAATTAATTCATTTTGGATTAACATCAGATGCGATTATCCAATGATAGCCAAAAAAGCTTTAAACATATTATTACAATTTTCCACATCTTATTTGTGTGAATTCGGATTTTCAGCATTAGCCAATATTAAAACTAAAAAAAGATCAAGATTGTTAAATGTAGAAGACGATATGAGAGTAGCATTGTCATTTTTACGACCAAATATAAATGAAATTATCAAAAAACATCAAGCTCAAATTTCGCATTAAAAATATTTTTATTATTAGCTTGTAATTAATCCCTTAATAAACGTTTAGTTATTATTGTAGTATATATTAGTTTATTTCGTATATTTAAAATTTTTGTCATAAACTATTTATGCAGTGTGTTGTAGTAAGTAAATAATTTTTATCTTTTTCTTTGTGTGCCGCCAAATTTTGAAATCGTTAAATATGTGCCGCAACAAAAAAAAGGTTGAGAATCACTGGTCTAGTATAATCAATTATTATTTATGGACCTACGTTGTGTTTACCTACGTTGTGTTTAAATATCGACGAATGTAACCCTCAAATTGTTCGTAATACGAAGTAGCTGTCAATGGTGGGGGAATTCGGGAAAGGTTGATTTGAGTAAAAGATTTATATTCCTTCCAACGTCATACCTTGTGCATTTATTGAAATTCAAGTAATAAAAGAAATATCATTTATTATGTTAATTTAGAACGAACAGAGTGATTTGAACACAAAGTTCTGTCGTGAAATAATCATATTATAGCTCTCTGGTATCTACCTTGTGCAAGAGGGAAAACACGACAAAAAACCCCAAGCGGAGAGACAAAACCAATAATCAAATATTATCAAAATCAATTAGAATGTATCTTGTACAATTATATTACAGATTTTTATATGTCACTTTAAATAGACAAAATCTATACTTCAGACTCGTCACAATAATTTGTTAATGCATCAATATCTTTGAATGACTATTAAATCGGCAAATAAACGTTGTTATTAATCTTGTCAGTTTTGGATATGATTAAATATGAGTAATCTATTATAAACAATATGGAGGGTTTCCTTATTAGGTAACCAATGTCCACTAGGGGAGTTTCCTTAGTAGGTAACCAAAGCCCATTGGGGAGTTTCCTTTATAGGTAACCAATGCCCAGTCATAATTTATTGTTATGTTAATTTACTTTAAGAATTAATAAAAAATACTTGATCAGTGTATATTGGTGATAATCCAGATTTATATCATTGTGACTGTCTTTCAGTATTCCAATTTATATGAAATATTTACATTGAAGAGTTTTATAATCAGAGAATGATAATTAATTGAATTTAACATCGTAGTGTCAATTTGGTTGCTACTCTTGTGAGAAAGTAACAATCCCTTAAAACTGACGTATGAAATTAAACCAGAGATTCAATTAAAAGTATTTGGTGACAGAAGGTAAAACCAGCAGCCATGGCCGAGCCAGAGCGCTTGGTGATGAGGAAGGTGTCCAGCAGCCTTGACAGAGCCAGAGCGCTTGGTGATGAGGAAGGTGTCCAGCAGCCATGGCAGAGCCAGAGCGCTTGGTGATGAGGAAGGTGTCCAGCAGCCATGGCAGAGCCAGAGCGCTTGGTGATGAGGAAGGTGTCCAGCAGCCATGGCAGAGCCAGAGCGCTTGGTGATGAGGAAGGTGTCCAGCAGCCATGGCAGAGCCAGAGCGCTTGGTGATGAGGAAGGTGTCCAGCAGCCATGGCAGAGCCAGAGCGCTTGGTGACGAGGAAGGTGTCCAGCAGCCATGGCAGAGCCAGAGCGCTTGGTTATGAGGAAGGCGTCCAGCAGCCATGGCAGAGCCAGAGCGCTTGGTTATGAGGAAGGGGTCCAGCAGCCATGGCAGAGCCAGAGCGCTTGGTTATGAGGAAGGCGTCCAGCAGCCATAGCAGAGCCAGAGCGCTTGGTTATGAGGAAGGCGTCCAGCAGCCATGGCAGAGCCAGAGCGCTTGGTTATGAGGAAGGGGTCCAGCAGCCATGGCAGAGCCAGAGCGCTTGGTTATGAGGAAGGCGTCCAGCAGCCATGGCAGAGCCAGAGCGCTTGGTTATGAGGACGGGGTCCAGCAGCCATGGCAGAGCCAGAGCGCTTGGTTATGAGGAAGGGGTCCAGCAGCCATGGCAGAGCCAGAGCGCTTGGTGATGAGGAAGGTGTCCAGCAGCCATGGCAGAGCCAGAGTGCTTGGATATGAGGAAGTGGAGGATACGAATAATTTAACCTCTCGTTCAATAGGTATAGAGCCAGAGTAGAGTCTCGTTAGAGTCTCCTGGAGTCTCGTGAGAGCCTTCTCGATTACGACAAATCATGCAGTTTATATACAGTGGTTGTCCTCTCGTTCCTCCACCCCGAGGACCTACGATCAGTGCGTCCCCTTCACCTCTTCTCCGAAGATGGCGTGGGTTCTCTTCTGCACCCCGTCTCCGAAGATAGCGTGGGTTCTCTTCTCACCCCGTCTCCGAGATGTCAAAATGTAGCGTCATGTACTGTTTAATATCTTTCACACCTTTCTGAAACAAAGAAGGACCACACATCTCCATATCGCACAGATTTCCAAATACCACAACCCTAGATTCCAATGACTGTGATTCCGTACCAGTGGCGTACCTAATATTCTCACTCAAACCTTTGTTAGAACCAAATTATAATCTAATAGTAAATATTCTCATTGGCGCATTTTCAATAACCTCCATGGTTAGATTACTTAGTTTTATAATAGTCGTACTTAATTATCAACGCAAGAATACGATAACGTCTTCATTGTAACTTTGGATACGCCACTGCAAATGCAGCCTTGAGATTTGTGAATATCCCTTAAAAACAATAAACAGAGCACGCGCCCCGAAGTATCGGCTGGCCGGCCCGCCAGATGTTGTAAACTCAAGTACCTAGGAATTATCTGCAGACGTACAAAAAATGTACAGAGATAATATTTATACATACATACATATTATGTCATAACGATTTCAAATCAACAATATAGTTCTGGCCAGAACGTTGTATAACAATATGTAAGTAAATAAAATAAATTTGATATAGATGCGTGCCGTTACAGTACGGAGCGTACTTCTGACTCGTTGAGCAGCTGGATTTTGGCGAGCGGTCAGTTATCGCCAATAATAGCGGATGATATATTTATTTATTTTATTTATATATATATGTATATATATATATATATATATATATATATATATATATATATATATATATATATATATATATATATATATATATATATATATATATATATATATATATATATATATTATGGGACGTTCTTTCTCAACCGGAACACCTCTGCGGCCAGATATGGTCTTGACCGATCGTATTGATTTTGGGCTAAAAATTTTCCTTTTTAGGTCTGCTTTCGAATGCCGGATGGCGCTTTTTGAAATTTTAAAATGGCGGCCCAAAATGGCAACCGGAAACCACAAAAAAATCAAGCATCTGTACTAAAAGTCGAGTAGAAAAAAAATTCTCAACCGATTGGGTCGTTTTTTTTTACTTAAATTGTAGCGGAAGAACACCCCTCAAAAACTTTTGCAGTTGGTTGACAAAGAACGTCCCATATATATATATATATATATATATATATATATATATATATATATATATATATATATATATATATATATATATATATATATATATATATGGGACGTTCTTTGTCAACCAACTGCAAAAGTTTTTGAGGGGTGTTCTTCCGTAAATATTGTCGGTATTATGTGGTTTACCTTGATTTTATCGAGTTTTAAAGACAGTAAGTTTATTGAAAAGTTAAAGTTTGATATTTTATTATTTTCGAGTTTAAACTTTAATTTAGGTAGCAATAGGGGTAGTTCTTGTGTTTTATCGAGAAATATGAATATTTGATTTTTAAAAATTATTTGACAATTGTTACTACCTTTTATTAAGTAGATGCCGGCTAATGATTTTATGCTGGTTCCTTCGGGACTAATTGTGGAAATGTTTTCTTCCTTAGGAAGGATGGCTAAATATTGGTTTATCTGAGGCAGCAGTTCGAAATGGTTTTCTTGTACGTATGTCTAGCTTAGTGTAATGACACTGGCTTGTGTGTTGTTTATCTAATATTTCTTCTTCGCATACAGGGTTGATGTGGCCGTGGAATTTATTGGGGCACTGATATATCCTACTCTGAATACACATGTTGCTTAGAGGAATAATATCTTTATTTGGTTTTAAAACATACTTTGAATCTGGTATAATTGTAACAAATTCTGATCCGTATCTAGTTAGGGTTGAGATGAAATGATAAAGATCGAAATTAGTTTCATATTTAATAGAATTAGATATAAAACAGATTAAATTTTGAAATTATCTTTTAACAATTCCTCATACAGATACGCATGTGAAACGTGGTGCTGAATTGAATACGAATGACCATTATTTGGTGGTATCGCGTATACGTCTAGATAAATGTTGGCGATTGACGGTTAAAATACCGAAAAAATGTTTCGTGTACTGCACAGAGCTAGAAATGGACCGGAGCTGACCGGAACGCTGTTCCGGTTCGTGAAATGGTCAGTTATATCGTTCCGTCTCGTAAAATGATTGAGAATACCGCTCCGGTTCGTCACTTTTCAAAAAACACAAATGAAATATAAAGTAATATTTATTTTTAATTCCTAATAAAATTAATTTTGAAAGACATTCTGAATCACTGCGCTCTAAGGCTTTGTATGTTTCGTGCACTCTACGCCCTTGCATATTCTGTGATGTGCTGCTGTATGATATGTGAGTAATATTAAGTAAAAAATCATAATAAATACAAAAATTATATTTCATTCTTAATTACAATAATTTTAGGCTATAATGAAAGACTCAGCATGAATTTTATAAATAATTGGTTAAAAAATTCATCGACCGAGAAAGATGAACAAGATATTGATTTATCATCAAATAAACGTTCATTATCACCACCGAAGAAAAAAATTAAGTCATCCTGTGACCAAACAACAAGTAAAATAACTGTTACAAATCTAGCGAGAAATTTGATAAATCTATTATAATTATAGAAACTGATTCTTATTTTCCATCTTGTTGAACTGTGGAACAAGCCAAGTTATACCAAAGTAATAATAATTAGCTTATTATTAAAAAAAAGCTTTAGATTTTGGTATAAACAGCGATAAATATCTACGATTGTCTAAACCTTGGCAAGATTGCTTAATCAAGTCTTATGGAAAAAGTAGGGAGAGTGAACAATCTAGTTAAAAAAAGTGATGCACATACAAAAGCAGCCCTAATGTTTATAAATATCGCAGGACCACAGTTTCAACCAGAGAAATATGTTTGTTCATGGTTACAAAATGGTCATCATTCGGCAGATGATACAATTAGTCGAAAAAGGGAAACTCAAGTTGACAATACGCTTGAATATCTGTGGAAATTATTGTAATAAACATTACATTGCTTAATTTTTTTCTTTGTATGTATATGTTTTTGTTTCATATAATAAAATTATAATGTTTGTTGATATTGTATGTAATTTTTATTGTTTATATAATATTATAAATATTATAAATCGAGCGTTCCGTTTCGTAAAAATTTCCATTTCGAGCCCTGGTACTGCAGGATGTTAGAGATAGGTTTGTTGAGAAAATAAATGAATCTTTGCCTGTATGTGAGCTTAATTTTGAATGCTGTATAAATGATGTTTGGTTGAAATTTAAGGATACAGTTCTTAATTGTGCAAAAGAAGTTTGTGGTAAATGTAGATTAAGTTCTTGTCCAAAGAATGCATATTGGAATGATGAAGTAAAAGAAGCGATTGAGGAGAAAAAGAGCATATTTGCGTTTTCTAAATATGAAAGATGTACGTGGAAGTTTACGAGTTGAATGCTTACTAGAATACAAGAGATTAAATAAATATGTTAAAAGAGTGGTGAGAGAAATTAAGGCGCAGTTTGATGACTTGATGAGTGAAAGATTGACAAATGATTTTAATATGAATAAAATAACGTTTTGGTTGAGTGTGAGGAGATTGAGAGGTGGTAATTTAAGGGCAGTGGACTGAGTCAGATGTTACGAATTACGAATAGATAGTGTAAATACTTTAGAGCTTTATATAGTAGCATAAATGGACGGAATATTTGTAGTGAAAATATTAGAGAAAATGTTAGTGCTGATGACTGGGACATAGATGAGAGTGATGTTAGTTTTGCATTGATGCGTCTGAAGAATGGTAAGGCTCCTGGATTGGATGGTATATCGAATGAGATGTTGAAATATGGAGGCGAGAGGTTATTTGAATTGTTAGTTTATTTGTTTAGATTTTGTTTAAAACGGTGTGTGGCTCCTGATGATTGGAAGCGTGCTATCATTTGTCCTTTATTTAAAGGCAAAGGTAGTTCGAGTGAATGTACTAATTTCCGTGCGATAAGTTTGCTGAGTGTGGTAGGGAAATTGTACGGAAGTTTCTTATTCATAAAGTACGAAGCTTAACAATTTCCAAGCTAAGCGATATGCAAGGTAGTTTTTTGCCTGAGAGAGGGTGTGTGGATCAATTGTTTTCTCTTCATATGATTGTTGAGAAGTCACTTGCTAAGAACAAAAAGGTGTTCTGTAGCTTTCTTGATCTAAAAAAGCATATTATAGTGTTCATTGCGAGACTTTGTGGGATGTACTGCAACAGTACGGTATAAATGGTAATTTGTTGAGGGAAATTCGTGCGCTGTATGAAGGTAGCGAGGCTGCGGTGCGAGTTGATAGTAGATTGAGTGATTAGTATTGTATAGATGCTGGCGTGAAACAAGGTTGTGGGATGTCTCCGCGGCTGTTTAATTTGTATATGGATGTGTTCTTATGAAAGGCGCTGAATGGTGTGGATGGTGTACATATTAGTGGTAGTGTAGTGCCTGCGTTAACATACGCGATTGATGTTGTTATGGGTGAATCTGAGGAACAATTGAGAAGGATGATTCTAAATATAAATGAAGTAGGAAAATGTTTAAATCTGTTATTAAATGTTGATAAATGTAAAGTGTTAGTGTTTGAGAAGAGCGATTTTGTGACTGACTGAAATGTTTCAGTGAATGGTGTGAGACCGGATCATGTGAATGAGTTTGTTTACTTGGGTAGTATGTTATCAAGAGATGGACGTATAGACCGTGAAATAGAAAGAAGAGTATTTGCGAGATACAAAGTATTGGGAACATTTGCTCGAAATGTAAAAGCTCGATTGAGTATTTATAATGGTGTTTTAGTGCCTACATTGATGTTTGGTAGTTAAGGTGAAACATTCGGCCTGAAGTTCGTTAACCAACAATTTGTTATCGCGTAAGTGGGGTTTCTTGTGGTCCTAACAAAAATGTGGATCTGACCTATCACAGAAAATCAGGAATATTCTTTATAGAATAGTGGAAGGGGTATTGGCGCGCGTTTAAAAGCTATACAAACTTGAAGATCTTCAAGAAAATGATTTTAAACCACATGTCAACACAATAAAATCTAAAATTTAATAAAATATTGTATTTTATTTGATTTAATATAAAAATAAAAAATTTTACTTACAATTTTATTTCAGTTATACATAATCAAATAATAATATTAATAATAATAAATTTATTTCCATCGATCAAATACAATGATATAGGATAAGTCAGACAAAAAAAACAACATTATTCTATGGATACCTAAACAGTAAAAACAAAATTATAATTATAAGCTAAATAACATTTATACATAAGACATATATTCATTAACAGAATAAAAACAATATAATTGTATATTATTTTATAAGGAGCTAAAGTGATACTTTTTTATGCTCGTCCGTCAAATACAGAAGAGGCACAAAATGTCACTCGTGAACGGCAGAAAGACATTTTCTGCCGCAAGTGAACTAATGAAATTCCTTGATTTTAACGAGCGTCAGAAAAAGTATTTGACAGTAAAATCTAACTTTAACTGTATCTATAGATTCTGATATGTCATAATTTTCTAACGTTTGAAGAAAAACTATTTTATGTATCAAGGGTGAAAACAGATATTTCCGGCCCGTGGCATTATTATTAGGCGTTTTGCGCCTCGTGCTAATAACATGCTCAAAATAAAAAAATCATAATTTCACCCGTGGTACACAGTATTTTATGCACAACAAAAGAACATTTAATTTTTATATTTAAAAGATTGAAACAGGTATATTTATATGTTAAAATGACATTTTGCAAAATCAAGTATTTACAATAAACAAAACTTGCTACTTCATTTATGAATCCGTCGGAAATGATTTTATTATGGCTTTAGGCCAAAAACAGGTGTTCACGCCTGATTTTCATGACTAAAACACATTAATTTTGACCTCGTTGTACAATTTTGTCAAAAAAGTTAATTAGGAAGTATTAACATTTATTGGTAGGTAATATTATTTTATCATCTGTAATATTGTTACAAAACTGAATGTGATATTTTACTGGGCGAGAGTAAGCATAATCCAGCGTGAACCGTAGGCGAGCTTTGTAAGCTTGAAAGTCCAGTAGACACTTTCAGGATGTGTTACGTACATACTCATACGGTTGCCGAACTAGACTTCGTCTCGTTCGGAAATTTCCTGCATTCGTTCGAAAAACTGCATTTTTCGTCCTTGTGTAACAATTATTTTTATCTTGGTACACAAATAGTTATTTTTTGTATGTAACTTCTTGGCGAACCAACAACTCAGGTCATATGCCGTCATTACGCCTTGATCCGCTTTTAGGTGTTATTTGTCAACAGCAACGCGTGTTTCACTGGACGGTCAGTCATCCAAATACTTCCCGTGCGCAACATTGCTTAACTCACGTTATCGCTTAGATCAGTACCAACCAAAGCCGTTGACAATAGTTATTAAATAGATCGTTTATGTAATCATAAACAGATCGTACATTTTAGTTAAAAACCTGTCGGTAGTAACGCAGAATACACTTGATAGAACGGCACTGTGACGTATTCTGCCCAATACAGAACACGTATGTCAGGTCTACACTAAGTCAAATTGAAAGAAATCTATTTGATACTAGTCGCCGAAGTTGACATCTACTTACTTTGGTAATTACACACCGTAAAATGTTACTTTTACTTAATTTTTCAAAGTCTTATTTTATTCACTGCGTTCCATGTTAATCGCATCATAAATGAAACATTAACTTTCAGACAGTTTGGTACTATGTGACATTTTAAGATCATATCTAGGTATATAATATAAGAAACGTATGGCTCGTGTGTCGCTTAAGCATCGGTAGCGAAACATGTCACATTTAGTTTCTCGCGATGTATTCACTTCACCTAGATATACTATTGAATCACGGTAACTGTTTGATTCAGTTACATGTGACTATCTCTAGTGGTTTTCAAATATCGACGCTATACATGATGTACAATAATATTAGAAGGATGGCATTTTGATAAACTTCTCGCTGGGTAAAGATTTGCCTGGCTGCTTAATCAGTTTCATTGGTTGGCATCAGTATACCGTAGAGCTTGAGCTTATGCCACTATTGAAAGTGACTTATGTTCTAGAATACTGCGGCTTCAAACTCATAGTGTTGACAACGCACTTGATGAATACAACTTCTGCAGCAAATAGTCATATATCTTGCGCTCCGAAAACAATGTTGCGAGTTAATGTTATGTAGCCACTAATTGAAATATGATAATCTTATGACGCCATTATCAACTGTACAGGCCAGTTGAATATCACCACTGATTATGTCTGTAAACAAATAAAGTTAAAGGTTTTTTTTCAGATTACCGATTGATATGTACTTTATTGCTAATAAAATGTAACTACAAGTAATGTAGATAAAGGTATCTCAACTGGGATCCTGAAGAAGACTGATTTGCAGTCAAAACGTTGCTATTTTATTGAAATTTAGTGATAGCCTGAATTCTTTAAAACTGTCATCCTTCAAAACGTTTATAATTTTGAACCGAATTTGGAATCTTCTGATTTAGTTATTAAACTATTATTTCCGTTTAAGTACCATAATCTGATTTATAATATAATTAGCTACAAAATACTTGCAATATAAAAATATAAATAAAGCGAAAGTAGACTTTATTTATGGAATGTATAGTTTATTCCTGGGCAACATTTCGATAGTTCTGATGTATTTATTTTGTCAGCCTAATCTTATTAAGGCAGTGTCCACTTCAAAACTGTTAAATAAAAACTTTAATATTAATAAATAAACACTTATAAATACAAACCTAGTTACCTTACAGACATTTGACGTTTGAGGTTAAAACCATTTTCAAAAATTTTAATATTACTTTATTTTGTAAACAACATATAATATATATATATATATATATATATATATTCATTATTGTTATCATTATTAGTCCATTATTTTTACATATCTGTCAGCCAAATTTAATTTTGAATAAAACTTCGATACTTGAGTGTACATCATACGTCATCAAAAATCCGAATCTCACAACGAAAACTCATGATTCAAGAGCACCAACAATAAATCTATGCAAATTTGAATTTCAACAATTAATTTCTTACAAATGTCATTATATAGATAAATATAAAGCAGTGTATTACTTTCTTATAACATTGTAGTTTATGAATAAATACTATTCAAGAGCAAATAAATCATGAAAATATATGAAAAAAATTATATAAATGAAGCAGCCAAATTTACAATTTTGAGTCAGATTTTCTCAAAATTGGGCCCTATGTTTTTAATAAAAAAAATATTTATATTTAAAATGAAGATAGTCTATAACACAACAAAAAAATCAGCCAAATTAAACACAACACTTTTGAGAAAAAAAATAAAAACTCTGTTTTTCATGGTATTTTGGCCTATTTTATTTTTTTGCTAAAAATTGTCGTGTTTAATTTGGCTGAAAATTTCATCAGGCTTAGTTTGTCGTATTTATAATTTACTGTATTTTTTATATTGATATCGTAGGGCCCATTTTTAAATAAATTCAAATTAAATTTGGTGTAATATATAATTTATTTTCTTTTAGTATATGAAAGATATTTCAAATTAGTAATATTATTATAAAACTTTAAACCTTTGACTAAAAGAATATGTACAATAAATAATATGTTTCATTTATAATAAAAAAGATATTTTATTTCAAATAGATCAAGACAGATCGTCATTTCACCACTGTTCTGTTGTTATCTTCAGATCGAGTGGTTCACCTTAAGGTTTGGTGTGGATGAAGAAACATAGATGTCGTATAACTGCCGTGGAAATGAGGTATTTTCGGGGTGTGTGTGGATATACTAGAAGAGATCGTGTCCGGAATAAATGGTCAGTGTGAGATTGAAAAGAATATAGTTAGAAAAGTGGGTATAAGTCAGTTGAGATGCTTTGGGTACGTAGAACGTATGTCGAATGAGAGATTGGTGAAGCAGGTATATGTTGGTGAAATTAAGGGTGAAAGATTGCGTGGAAGACCTGTGAATAAATGGATGAATATGATTGAAGGATTGTTGTGTGAACGGAAGTTTCCGAGTATGAGGAATATACGTGCTTGTATAAAAGGAATTATGAATGTGGTTGAAGCTAAAGTGGTGTGTCAGGATAGGAACATTTGGCGAAAATCAATTGCGGGATGAATCAAATGATTTAAGAAGAGTGCAGGATTTTTTATTTTAGTTTTGTTGTTTAGTAATTTCATAGAATTGCAATTGTGTGAAATTCACTTTCGAAAACAAGCGCAGGAACGATACTTCCTTCGTTTCTTCTCTTTTTATTCGTTTTCTGATCTTACATTGAGTGTTTAACTGCAATATTGTGGAATTCACTTTCAATAACAAGCGTAGAGCGACACTCCCTTCCTTTCTTATCTTTTATTTCGTTTTCAGTTCTTACATAGAGTGTTTAACTGCAATTGTGTGGAATTAACTTTCAAAAATAAGCGCAGGGCGACACTTCTTTCCTTTCTTATCTTTTTGTTTCATTTTCAGTTACTGCATTGTGTGGACTTCTCTTTCGTATACTATCGCTTTCATCTTTTCTAATCTTTGTAGAGTCGTTGTGAGATTCGTTGTTAGGAGTAAGCGTGAGTAATTTGAGATGTTTTATGCATATGTTATGTATGTCGAAGAGAGAAGATGAATGTTAAGTGAATAGGAGTGATTAGATAGATATGATTGAAGGTTTGTTGTATGATAAATGATTTCGATTGTAATAAATAAATGAGTTTATATGGAGTGATCTATGAATGTGGTTAAAGTGAGGTTGGTGTGTTTGGATGAGAATGTTTGACGAGGACTGATTATTTGATGAATGTAATGAAGAATATTTTATGAATGATTTTAGGATTCGTGCTACCCCATTTGATGGGATATAGCGTGACGATATGTATGTATGCATATTCCAAAATATTTTCTAATTTAGGTTCAAATGGCAACTGTGTATTTTTTGAATTTCTAATAATTTATCTGGTTGAATTATACTTGGATGCAGAGTTCTAAGTTTATAAAACGTAACGAAATTTTCAATAGATTGTAATATGTTCAGAATAGAATTTTAGAGTATGATTAATTGATCGAAAATATTTTTTTCTTATAGGAAGTCTTCAACAAGCAATTTATTTATAATTTCGGATAATTGCATTATTTTTGTTTTTAACAGATTTTCATTATGTTGTATATCTTTTAGAGTACTATTAAAGATATCTATAACTTGATTATTTACGGAATATGCTAATTTTACTTGGTTTCTAATTTGTGTTGATTTTGTTCTAAATCTGTAAAAATTTGGAGATTTCTATATTGTTCATTTAAATTATTATATTGCTGAAAGAGCGGTTTCAAGTTGTAATAATGGACGAAAGTATGGGTTATTTTTTTTTAATTTTGGTGGGACTAATTTAATAGGAAGTATTTCCAAGTTATTAGTTATATTTTGGGTGGGTTATCCGTGGCTGATCGCAAGCCGCCTGGAAGTATTTTGAATTTATAAGTCTTTTTTCTAGGACGTTTTACAATAGTTAAGTGGATTTTTTTCCACTATATTACCGTGTGTTTGTTTAATTCGCGGTTTTTATATTTTTGTCTGATATTCTTAATTATTCGGGTTTATATTTGTTTTTAGTTTTAGCCTGTTTTTGTCTGTTTTAGACGCAAATTTCGCTAAGAATTTCCGGTAATTCTTCTCCAGTTTTGATAAATTTTCCGATTATTTGTTTCTTTATTTTGGTTAATTTTATCTTTAGTTGACTCATACAACAATTTTGTTTTATTTTTATGGTTTTCAATGTAGTTATTCATTAATTGTTTTGCGATTCCGCTATTGATGTATAAATTTCTACTCACACAATGAGCTAGATTGTTAGTCTGTGGAGCGTTAAATAAATTATCTTTTACTTCAAGTATATTGTTGTTTGTAATTGTATTAATCAGTTTGTTTGTTAAGTATTGTTGGTATTGTGTTAGGGATTGTGATTCAGGTTGATTAAATAAATTTTAGAATTTCTTAATTTTTTCCAAAGAAGACGCGACTTAATGCATCCGCATTTGTGTTTAGTTTACCCTTCTTGTATATACACTAATAAAAAAAAAAACCGGTCACCTAAAGAATCCCAAAAAAACGTCACTTTTCAAACCACTGTCAATTTGTCAGTTTTGAAGCAAATTGGATGAAATTTTTTTCCGAAGTAGCCCAAAGTCTAGTCTTTGAAAAGCTGTGAATTGCTTTTGACTAACCTCCTTTTCCCTTCCCCCAGCCACTCCCAAACGAGAACCACTTTTTTCTAAAAAAAAGATGATTTTCCAAGCTTTCTATGGGAATCATCAGCCGTAAATTGACAAATCTGTCATCAGATAATGAAAATATGGACATTTTAATATATATAATAATAATAATAATAAGAATAATAATATATTTTTAAATATAATAAAGGCAAACAAATATTACATTAAAACAAAAAAAAAAACTTATAATATAATTAAACTTATTCTCGACCCACGTGAGCAAATTTGTAAAACGATACGATCAAGTATTATTAGATTATCTGTTTATTGCATATATGTTAGACTCAACAAGACGTAAATATAAATTAACATCCATTTAACATAAAGCAGCTATAATACAATTAGATTATATGTATAGTTATATTGGAGTATTATCATTAATAATGAAACTGTAAGCAAAATCGGAACCATTTAAATAGATAATGGTTAATGATGAGGTTTTATGTAATATCAATTCAATTCAATGGTGGCTTTTTCAAGAAGAAGTTGCAAAAATTTCCACAAATTTGTGTATCATTAAAGAATTTGAATGTGCATCTTTTGCATCTGTAGATCGTATTTTTTCTTCGTTTGAACTTGTTCACTTCAATAAACAAATTAGGCATAGCAAAAGCAGGAAAGATGGTATTTTTATTGAAATATTATAATCAGAATAAAAATTAGCGCCAATAATGAAAAATATCTATGTATACACTTGTATGTTATAAGTTCACATTTTTATTTTCTTTTTTAACAGAAATAAAGTTTTTTTTTATGTTTGTTACGTATTTTAGTAATAAATAATATTTTTCTTTTATTCATTTTTTATTTAAATTAGTGATTCTTATTAAAGAATTACATGGTTTAAATCGTAATTTAAATCAAATGTTTTAGGGGGGACACCCGTTGAAAATTTTCAGAATATCGAAATAATTTTTTTTGCATTTTCGGCATCTTTATACTGTCTAGAATGTTGTGTCAAAATACCAATTCGATATACAAAGTCGTCACGAAGGTACAGCGAGAAATATGGAACCGAGTAGGTATAAAAGATCGACGAAAATCGCATCGCCAAGGCGTTACGCGAGCAGCAAAGAGGCACAACTGCTTGCTACTTCGAAAAAGAATGACGAGCGGTATCTGCAGTCCGAAGGATAAGTTTATGGTGCCAGAATAACAGAATGAATTAAGTCGTTTTTAATCTTGCGTTAAACCCACTTAAATAAAACTCAAATCTTTAAAGGCGATTTTCTCGAAACCACATTTTTTTACCTTGCGGGACAGATATTTTTGAAACTATTCGATCAATTTTGCTGATTCTTTCGGTTTTCTATGTAGAAATGAATTATGTGAAAGGTAGCATAGGATTTTTCGAATATACCAACTTTTCGATTTTTTATGCGTATTTTAGTAACGATTTTTTCAACGAAAAATGGAACTTTTTTTTTTGAGAGCCGCCATTTTGTTAATTTTGCGAATTTCGAAAAAGTCCTATGCTACCTTTTAGATAATCTAATTTAGAACCCGAAACACGAATCCATTTTTTTCTCCGATATTTCATTACTGAACGAGCTGTCCCGCAAGCGACTAATGCACCGCCTGCAGCTCTCTATTCGCAGGGCTGCCAATGGCAGGGAAACAAATTGTTTCTGCTGAAAATTTCTGAAAATAAAGCTGAAATATTACTTATAACATGCTAAAAACCCAAAGTGATTGCATTTATTCTAATGTCCTAAAAAAAATATCAAAAAATACCATTTTTTTAGCAGGCTCAACGGTTGTCCCCCCTTAAATCATACAACTTTATTTTCTAGTAATTATTAATGTTTTGAACATAAATAAATTCCTTAAATAAGACACTATTTACAACTGGACAGTGACATAATCTGCTATAAAATTCACTTCTAATTTTTAATTGTGGAAGATATTATTACATTCTGCTTAAATTTTATTTCGTATTGATTCAATATTACTGAAATGTAATTTATAAACTTTTTCTTGGGATTTCCTGGCCAATGAATGATACTCCCATGTCTAAGGAGTTTAGAAAGCATTGGTCCCGGTACAATTTTGTATTTTACTACGAGTATTGTGTACAGGACATCTGTCATATTTTCATTTTGATCGATATGTCTTTCTATTTCTGGTCTTAACTGATTTTCTAGGAGTTTCAAATACATATCGGAATATAAGTTGCCTTCAATCAAAAAAAGACCAAAGATGCGTGCCCATACATTAACTTTTTCAGGATATTCAGAGAAACAAATATTTCTCACGAAGTTTTTTTTTCCCATATTTGCCTGTATAGAAATCAATTTACAGATTTCACTTATATTTATTTTGTCAACATCAAATATTTCCTAATGTTTAGAATATTTGTAAGATTAATATTTTAGTTTTTTAATATTTTAAAAAACTTGAATGAGGTAAATTTATTTCCAAAGTAATTTGACGAGTATTAGGCTTTTTAGTTATAACGTCGATTGACTAATAATAAGATAGGCAACCTTATGCACTTTATGTAATGCTGTTTTGGTACCAGATTTGACAGAGCCATCTGACGGCCAGTACCAAGAACTATTTCAATTTGAAGACAGATATTTGAACATTTTTCTTATTTCCCAAATTTAGCAATGGAAACCAAGTATTTATCCGTGCTCAAAAAAGGAGCTGGACATGAAAACTTAAGAATTGCTAATTCTGGTAGACTTGGGTTTAGGAAACATTTTAAATATTTGAAGTGCATTCGACATATAATTGTTGAAGTTGACGTTTCGTATTTTGTACTTATTTTTTGTTTGTGAGCTGTTATTAATCTGTGAAAGTGATTTACTTATATATTTTCGTGTAAGTATTACATATCTTTTATTTATATTTATAAATATAATTGCATTGGAATGATGAATTTTTTTGTTTAATATTGACTGTCAATAACAATTATTTTAGCGTTCTAGCATTTAGCATTGTTGCTGAACCATGATAAAGTGCACGTGGAAAATTCGCAAGTGGATTTTCATTTATATGTGAATATTTAATCATTATATTTAAAATTTAAATAAATCGTAACAAAATGCATGTTTATTACGATATGACCTATTTCCTATATTTATTATTAATCTAAGTATAACTCGGTCCGTAAGAGGTATTTTCAGTAATTAACTCTTTTTATAATAATTTGTGCATATTCTATATTCTAGTATATTTTCAAATAAAAAAAAACAATATTATTATTTTTAAATTTCTATATATTATTATCTTACTTTTGACAGCTTTTACGAGCACGACTCCAGTGTCTTTGTTGTTTATGTATTGAGACAAAGAAACCTATTCCCTGAGTTGTTCTCATGTGAAGGAGGTGACAAACCTATTGTGGGAGGTACTTGAGCACGACTCCAGTGTCTTTATTGTTTATGTGTTGAGATAAACAAACCTATTGTGAGAGGTCCCTAAGTTGTTCTCATTTATAAGAGGAAGTGACAAACCTATTGTGAGAGGTCCCTGAGCACATATCTCTATAACGTTGATGTAATTGTCAGATATCACTGTGTATATTCATTACTGTATGAATGTCGTATGTTGTTTTATCACTAGTTTTGAGTAAAGGAGGTTATGACATTGAAACAAAGATCCAAACGTCCCAGTGGGTGGGTGAAACGTCCCCCAGACCCAAAAGAGCTCGCTAAGTTCGATCTAATGTCAAGGTGATGCTGACAGATTTCTTTGATACTAAGGGTGTTGTTCATCACGAGTACCTCTACCAAGGCTCACAGTGAACCATATTTACCAAATTGAAGTTCTGGAATGTCTGATGGACGCCATTCCTCTTTTTTTACAAGTAACTTACTTCAAGTAAAGGGGCATAACTTACATATTAATATATTTAAATACGAGGGTCGTTCGAAAAATTCTCGGCCTGATACAGAGGTGGCGCAAGTATAACCAAGTAACTATGATATTGGTTAAGTATGATCCATTAGATGGCGTGCTGCGAAATTTTCAGATAAGAGCGTTTAGTTCTTTTAAAAAATGAATAAAATGGAAGTCTGAGCGGTTATAAACATACAAAAATAATTACATTCTACTTTATAGGGTTCTTCTCCTTTGTTTTCAACGATAAAGAATTGGACTGCTGAATTTAATTTTGGTTAAACATCCAGTCAAGATGATGAACTCTCGGGACGCCCAGAAACTGCTACGACGAAATCGCCACAAAAATCCACAACATTGTTTTAAATTATTGCCGACTGAAGGTACGCGAGCTTGCTGGCATTGCAAACGTCTCGGTAGACAGTGTCCACTACATTCTACATGATGGTTTGGGTATGGAAAAGCGTTGCGCTTAATGGGCGCTGCGTTTTTTAACAATTGAACAAAAGCGCATTCAAATGAACATTCTTCAAGAGTTATTGAATTTATTTAAACAAAATTCCGCTTAGTTTAATCAACATTTTATGACGGTAAATGAATCCTGAATTTATTATTACACGCCAGAGGTTAAGCAGCAGTCCAAACAGTGGGTACGATTAAGTGAATGTGCTCCAAAGAAAACGAAAACAGTTCCATCTGCAGGTAAACTCATGGCTACGATTTTCTGGGATTCTTGTAATGTGGTGCTCATATGCTAACTGGGAAAAGGTAGGACCATCACCAGGCAATGTTACGCTTGACTTTAGGACCAACTTAAGATGCTAAAAGTTTACATAATGCCAAAAAGAAAGTGCTTTTTCACCATGATAATGCGCCTGCGCACACAACTCGAGTGCACCGTATTCGCTGAATTTGGCTCCCAGAAATTACTTTTTCTTCCCCAACTTGAAGAAATGGCTTGCTGGACGAGGATACACTTCAAATTATGAGGTCTAAGCTGAGAAAACCGCTAATTTTTTAGAGTTGGACAAATCGCATTATGCCGAGGGTATTAAAAAGTTCTAAATCCGTTGGCCTAAATGTATTAATTTGCATAGTGACTACGTTGAAAAATCTCTAATCTCGTGTTTCATTTTTCAGGACTAGAACTTTTCGAACGACCCTCGTAGAATCATAAATTTACCATTATTATATTCCGATTTTTTCTTTCTTTCCTGTACTTATGGTTAGATATGGCGGTAAGAAATAATAGAGAGAGAGAGAGGAAATTGTGTACAAAAGTCAATGGAAGTAATGAGTTTCTTAAGAGTCTATGATTTAATAAATACACAATTTAAAGAATTAATTAGTAATACTTATTATACAACGTTCACAAAGTGTCACATGGTGTTAGGTGTGGGGTGTGGAAACATTCTGGATAAGATATATATATATATATATATATATATATATATATATATATATATATATATATATATATATATATATATATATATATATGAGTACAAACTAGAAGAATAGCCGATACTAAAAGAATCTATGATTAGAACAGAAAATACAGGAACTTCAACAATAAATCGCAAACGCGCAAATCCTTGGAAGTAAAATAAATGACAGACAGGCGAACATTATGAAATATATCGGAAAGCTGTAAATTTAGCACAAACATCACAATAAATGCAAATTCATCATTTTCTTTTATATATGGTACCAAAAGTTAATGAAACCATCAAAAGACTGCAAAAGAAGGACAAAAAAAACAATTATCAGGATTTGAAACAAGGTTTTGACAAGCATTATCAAAGGGAAACATATATTATTTATCGCAAATTAATTATTAGAATTGAAGATAAAACTGAAATACTACAGTTAGATCATACTTGGACGTTAGATGAGACATTAAAAAAATCAAGCCAGCTATATCGATCAAGAGTCAAACTGATGGACTGCATAAACTGCACAAGTTATCTAAAAATGTTGAGCGTGTGCAGCAAAACCAATATAAATTCAAATATTGACAAAGAGAACCAGAGATAATTCTAAAAATTGATCAAAAACATTTGACCAGTGTAACACATGTGGTCGAAAGCCAAGCTATTCGTCGAAAGAATTCCCAGCTTTAAATGAAAAATGTCTAGGTTGTATTTTAAAAACCATTACAGGAAATATTGCCGAACGAACAAAATTAGAAGAGTCGACGAAGATACTCAAAGTTACACAAGTCCAGAAGAAGATGAAGAAAGAAATAACCAATCACATTTAAGATTGATACAGGTACAGATACCACGGTACTTTCAAAATATTCTTACGAATTAATTAAAGATAATTATCCTTTGTTACTACTTTCAACTTCATTCGATGAAACTGGAAAAGAACAAAGGTATAAATTACAGATATTTGAAAAGGTAAAAATTCCGACAAATTACAATAACCAACAATTCATAAATATGTACGTAGTAAATACAAAAGACATCTTCTCATTAGATCAGCGTTAAAAGAACTAGAATAAAAAAGAAAGAACTAAATATAGAAGAAATAAAATTAAAATAAATGAAAACACGGAAGATATAAAGAAAACGAACCTGATTATGCAAAGAACTATTTGAAGATCGTAAGTAAAAAATAAAAAAAATATTCACAATTCCTGGGAAAATAGAAAAATATTGATACAAAATACGATTGGAATATGACGCAGTTCTATATGTTACAATAGTTCCAACAAAAGTACGAATTTTTCTATTGGAAGATGAGAGAAAAGAATTACAAAGTATAGTAAAACTAGGCGTTATTGAGAAGATAAATAATCCTACAGAATGGTGTTCTCTATTAGTAGTAGTTAAGAAAAAGTATGGGGAAATACGAATTTGCACTAAGTTAAATAAATTTATCAAATGAGAAAGATATCAACTTCCACCAATAGAGGAAACAATCGCGCGTATACAGGACGGGATAGTATTTTTTAAGCTTGATTGTTCTTCAGGATATGATAAAAACGGGGATTTGATCAAATCCCTAAGAGAGTTGATCATATCACGAAAGATGTTAAAATGAAAACTCTATAGGGTCATTTCCCTAAAAATATTAAGTGATATGGTCAAATCCCTGGGTTGTTTTTGTGAAATGATGAAAATGAAATTTCTAAAATATCAAAAACATTTATTTAGAAAAAAAAACATTATTAGATGTAGAATAATACAACAAATGTCATGTAAAACGTAACTTGAATTATTTATTTCAAACAAATCAAACAAAGTAGTAAGTACTTATATGAAGAGTTACAAAAAAGTATATTTTTAATGGAATATAATATTAAATGTAATTATTTATTTTTGTTGAAACACGTAGTATACTTGTGGCATCTTGAATTACAAAGGACGTCACTTTTTAAACAGGTACATCTTTTTGTTTTGCATTGTACTTTGGATTTTTCACAGGAACATTTCTTGAACCCTTGACCTCCAAATAAAGTTAATTTTCCTGCAATTTCACGCAAACTAAGTTCAATCGTTGGGACTGTTCCGGTAAATGTGGTTGTAGATATTTGAAGAACGTTTCTAGGAAGCCAATCTTTTATAATGCCAGCTGAAGTTCTAATTTGGAATAAATTATTTTTTATATTTAATAAGACTCCCGTAATGCTATTTCCATCCGGTGGACCTCTATCTACCTTAAGTACATCAACCAATACGGTGGAATCCACTAAAAGTCTTTAAATTTCTTCAAAGAATTATCTTTAATTTTTTCAACCGATATTTTTAAGAATTTTGCAGCTTCTTCCCTTTGATCTTGAATGTTTCCTTCTTTTTGGCATAGAATTTTCGATCCATATCCTTTTTCTTCTATTGTATTTCCACATATTGCGTGTACTGGATTTTTACAAATATCGCAAGAATGGGCTCCTGTAAATTCCATACCACAAATAACACAATATGCTTTTTCTTTGCTTTCATCTGCAAGTAATTTAGAAGTTGAAGTGTTGTTGTTAATCAATTCAACTGCTGGTAGGCTATCTAAAGTTAAAGTATTATTGTTAATTAATTCAAGTTACGTTTTAAATGACATTTGTTGTATTATTCTACATCTAATAATGTTTGTTTTTCTAAATAAATGCTTTTGATATTTTAGAAATTTTATTTTCATCATTTTACTAAAACAACCCAGGGATTTGACCATATCACTTAATATTTTTAGGGAAATGACCCTATAGAGTTGTCATTTTAACATCTTTCGTGATATGATCAACTCTCTTAGGGATTTGTCCAAATCCCCGTTTTTATCATATCCCTGCGACATATACACTCTTAAAATTTCCCTGATATCTTATGCATCTGCGAGCACTGGGTTAATTCAGACAATATCAACCTAATTAAGATTAACTCTTACCACCTAGCTATCTATTACTATCGGCCTCACATCGCGGGTGGTGAAGTGGCAATTTTTGTTAAAAGTAATTTGTTACACTAGAAACTTGAGATTTTCAATATCATCTCCACTGATAAAGTCTTTGAAATTTGTTCAATTGACGTTTTATTTAATTCCCGTAAATACAGCATAGTCTCTCTGTACAGATTGCTTAGCGGTGACTTAACTATTTTTCAAAGAGAGTTAAATACTGTCCTGATTATACTGTGCTAGCGCAAAAATGTCTTCTTCGTTTGTGGAGATTTTAATGTCGACTTAATGAAAATAAATAAAATGTGTGATGATATAGTCAATGTATTTTACTCTTACGTGTTTTCGTCTTAGATTTTTGAGTTCTTTAGAATCACTTCTACAACATGTACCCAGATAGACAATGTTTTTAGGGATATCCCCCGCCACCAGGTTGTTGATTCTTGCTCTATCAATTTATCCAACACGTATTGATGGTTTCCGCCTTAACTGACCAAAGCAAAAATCAGAAGCACGCTATCCGGAATATAATAATTTTGAATGACTGCAGCGTATCATATTTTTGTTTTCTATTCAATTCTTCAACAGTTTTAGATATCTACACTATCGATGACTTCAATTTAAAAATGTAGATTTTCCTAAATAACTTTATGTATTGCTTCGAGACGGCATTCTCTGTAGTGAAACAAAAAAATAAGAATAGACCAAATCCATGGATTAACGATCAAATCCGTAAACTGTCCAACGAAATTCGTTTAACATACAATGAATATAAAACTCTACTTAACCTGAGAACTCGTGACTATTATAAGGTACTAATTAATAAGCGTATACACTCAGTTATTATTATGGTAGTAATAAACGTATATAATCACGTAAATTAAAAAAACATTGAAATTTTCAAAAGTAAACGTATAATCAACATACATAACGTTACGTTTTAAATACGTTACGATGTTTATTGGGTAAATACCAATGCCAAAAAATCTTATCATGATAATTTATTAAAAAATTTAAAAAATAAGCCCAAAAACGATGTTGTCTATGATCAACAATAATATAAATATTCGTGAGTGCGCAAGCATTCCAAACGAGTTTAAAAAACGGACAACTCTGTTGTTGCTGGATTCTGTAAGATTGCCAATGCTTTTAACGAGCACTTTAAGGTTGCAGATATATCTATCTGTAATTCTGCTCCAATTAACTTAGAGGATATCAATGTCATAGCTATTACACAAACTATTTTTCTCGACCCGGAATTCGAATCTCAAACATTCAATACCCTCAAGGAAATATCCAGTAAGAACACAGCTGGTCTCGACAATATCGCACCTTCATTCCTCCTATTAGTTTCCGACGTAATTATTCATCCCCATACTTACCTTCTCAACGAATTTTTAAAATCTGAAATATTCCCAAGCCAACTTAAATTAGTTAAAATCATACCGATATTTAAAAAGAACGAAAGAGATTGTATTACAAATTACCGACCTATCCCTTTACAATCAGCTTTTTCCAAAATCTTCAAAAAAGTCATATTTTCCAGTGACTCAGGTAATTTAATCCTGTAAATAAAGATGAGTTTAAGACATAAAGCACAGTGAGAGTGTTATCGTAGAGTCACGCACATCAATCCTCACCATTGGGAGCACTGCAAGTAAATTAGACTGGATTATCAATGATATACCTCCTCCAGAGACAGGATAAGAACTCGGGTTAAAAATAGGTCATTGGGTTCACCCGAAATAGCTAACTACGAACTGTAGTGCACACTAATTTTTGGAATACACCTATCACCGGCAAACCGAAAGGATATTTTAGAACCGTTGCCATCAGCTTTTCCCAGATATGGAAAGCCAGTGGAGCAACTCATACAATTTTCGGCGTACAATTTACTATGAATCCATCATAAATTACATCAGCTCTAAGAACCATCTTCCTTATTAGAGAATTGATCGCTTGGAGCGATACTCCAGGCGTAACTATTTGCGAATCTTCGTGATACTTGAAGAATCAACTGAGAACATCTATTCTACAGTTTGACCTACATATCCATTGTAATCGCGTGGAAAAAATATCTCATAATACTGCCTTATCTTCCACTCAAAACCCCCGTCATTGTTAAATTTATGTTTTACCGCCATCCTGATAAAGTTAGTAAATCTATAAACAAATTTAAAAAATACAAAAGGTTTTAGTAAAGAAATTTAACCAAAGCCCGCCTTGAGCTTTGAAAATCTTACAAATTTGGATTTAAAAATATGTAGTCTACGGATGGAAATATTTTTTATAACTGTGGTAGTGTCATATAAAAGTACATTTATCTTATGACATTGATAAACTGTAATTATTTATCATCTCTTATGACATTTAATTTCCGTCGTGCTGATTTAACAAGTTTATATCAATTATTATCTAAAACAAATTGGAACGTCTTAAAGAATTTTGAAGATGCTAATGATGCTTTTCGTAAATTTTATGACATATACTATGATATATTAAATATTTGTTTCGCGTACTAGAATCTTTTAATATAAATATCCTTGATGATATAAAAATTAACACTAATTATCATAAACTCTACAAGTAAATAGAGCTCGTTATATATCTCTGAATTTAAAGCTATAAGATCTAAAATAAAAATTGACATTAATTTCGCTCATAAAATGTATTTATCTAACATTGATACAAATTTGTATCATAATCCGCAACAGCTTCGGTCGTTCATTAAAACAAAAGACAGAAGTCTCGAATTCCTGGATAATATTACTTATGATAATACACCTTTATCGATGCATTTGCAGAATATATTTCTAGTGTTTATCAGAGTAGCATAAATGATCAGTTTTTTTTTCATATTGATCATCCTAATCTACGTGAATGTGTCTCTACGGATTATATTTCAAAAGCTGATATTCTCTTGGCAATTCGAAAATTAAGGTCGTCGCGAAATACTGGTCCTGGCAATATTCCGGCTTATATTATAAAAAGATGTGATGATATCTTAGTTGAACCTTTGTGTATATTATTAAATTTAGACGAGTATATTTCTCGTGCGACTTTTCCTGACAATTGAAATTGACACGTATTTGTCCTATTTTCAAATCGGGTGATAGTTAATTTCTAGATAATTAAACGTCCTGTTACTCTTTTGTCACAATTAATTAAAGTTTTTGAGAAAATTATTTATAACCCAATTTATTCAAGTGCAATTAATAATATATCTTCACCAATAAGGATTTATCTATGGCAGATCTACTAATTGAAATCTTACAAATTTTACAGATTTTACGCTGAATTCTCTGCATGATAAAACATAAGTTGATGTTATTTACACTAACTTTGTTAAAACTTTCGGCAATATTAACCATACAGTCTTGTTAGAGAAACTTAGTTATTAGTTAATTTTTTCGACAATTTAATCCGCCTTAATAATTTTGCTTCTAAACAGTACAGTGCCAGCTCTGGCTCAAGGTTCTAATTTTACAAATTACATTACTAATGTGTTACAGCACTCATGCTATATGCTGATTATGTTAATCAATTTAAAACTATAAATACAGTAGGTGACTCCAAAGAATCTCAATCTGATATTGACAAACTTCTAGTTTAGTCTTCAACTTCTATTCTTCTCTTTAATTATAGTAAAAGCAAAATTATCTCTTATAGTACTACTACATAGTAGTTAATATTATTTTAGTACGTGTCAGTAAATTTACTGATTTGGGTGTAGTTTTCGAAGACAAATTTTGGTTTGTTTTCCATTTTTGTCACATACTCACAATTTGCTTTGTTATTAGTAACTTGCGTTCATTTTAGAATTTGGATACTATAAAAAATCTGTTCTACTCATTTGTTAGACCTAAGCTGGAATACTGTACTGTACAGATTTGGAGTCCTATATACTACAAATATGTTGATTCCATTAAAGCTTTAGTTAAAAAATACTGGGTCTATCCTAAAAATGAATTTAGCTATAACAATTATTTAGTTGAATTTGGAATTATGTTCTTAAAAAAACGTCGAAAAATTATTTCATCAATACCCTAGTATTTGTCCTTTCTCCGGTCTGAGAAGAACCCATTAAAATTATTTGTTAATTCTCCTTTAATAAAAGGAGGGTTACAATAGGATCAATGGAAACAAATTTTCTAACGAAGCTAACCGTGAAGAATTAATTGCTTATTTTTGTTGACATATTTTTAATAATCGAGTGAGGAATTGCTTCCTGCATCCCTGCTTCCGGGGGGCAGGGTACTCGTCGCCTTCATCGTTCCTGGGATGTCCACCAACAAAACGACCCGCGTTCCCGCTTCCGGGGCACTCGCCGCCGTCTCCCGCCGACATCCGCCACGTCCAGCCATGAGTTGTTTCATATACCAGCCGTCACCTGAGGGTGCCCGCCTGTCATCATACACGATATAAATCGGAGAAGAATTGCTTCCTCTTTTACATCACCCTTCGACTGTCATCACGGTGGAAATCGGTTGTTTTTTGACTGTTTCAGAAATCCAGCGCCGCTCGGTCTCTTCACAAAGGTACCGCTATTATTGGCGATAACTGACCGCCCGCCAAAATCCAGCTGCTCAACGGGTCAGAAATACCCTCCGTACGTTTCATAATTTCAAAAACTACTCCTGTGGCTCCTCCACCACTAACATCTTTGGGGGCCGTGATTTGAAGACTGGTAACCGCACTTCACGCGCAAAATATATCACTTACCGAGATCTGCTTCGGCAGAGTGCCACACCCAGTAATGGGTAAAAGGCGTGAAGATATATTTATATTTATTTATTTATATATATATATATATATATATATATATATATATATATATATATATATATATATATATATATATATATATATATATATATATATATATATATATATATATATATATATATATATATATATATATATATATATATATATATATATATATATATATATATATATATATATATATATATATATATATATATATATATATATATATACATATATAATATAATATAATTAACTACAACTATCATTACAACTCTTCTTATCTACTATGTTGACCTCGGGGATCGGGTAGCAGGTAATATTCTGTGAATGAATGTGATATGCAACTTGTGTATCTCACTGTATTTGGTGGTGAAGTAACACCTCCCTCATTAAAAAGAAGCTTTCGACATTTGATTTCTATGGTTACAATTTTTTCTGAATAACTTGTTTTTCAACCATTTACATAAAATATAAAATATAATAACAATTAATGCACAACATAGTATAATAGTTCAAATGCATGGTACATAATAGTGTAACAAATCATGGTGGTCAAAATGAGAATTTATCTTGACCACTGATTGTCTACGTGCTGAAGTTGGATAAGTAATGAAAGCTGCAAGTGCGAGTTATAAATATTTTATCAAAACAACATAATGAAAACTATGGTAAAATAAATACAATGAATTAATTAAACAACAAATAACAAATTAATGACATCATATTCTCGGGATAGATACCCTCGAATATTATTTTACTCAAGAATCATAACTACCGACAACTTACGTACTATCTACGAACTAAGTTTAACTACTTTTGAACTGTGTCCTAACTATCCTTAAATCCTTGTTTTAAAGTAAATTGCAATAATTTCGCTGAATGTAACAAATGCTTGAAACGCTCGCGGGTGTTCCAAAAGGTGAATAACATGACATATGACGCAATTTAATCAACAATTTTGCAAACGGCTATTTCTTACATATCCGGTCTGTTACAATAGGTCGCTATGTTTTCTTTTATAGTTGTAACAGGAATTAGAGGAATATCTTTAAAATCCATAGATTTAAAATTAATTGATAAGTTCGACAATTTGTTTTCTAATAAGTTAAAATTTAATTTTGTTAATATTATAGGTTTTCTTGCTGCTACGTCTACGAAAGTTAATGTTTGTTCTTTAAACTTAATTACACAACTATTTGCTTTTAATAAGTATACGCCTACTAGTTGCTCCACTATTGCACTGTCTGCGCACTGTACACTAATTCTTTCTTTGTGTGGGAATGTTCTGAAATACTGGTTAATTTCAGGAAGAAGTTCGATGTGACTTTTCTGGATGTTTAGTCTTGTACGAGGGCTGTTTTCTAAATGTTGAGCCTACCTGGACGGCCGTGATTTTTTTATATAAATTTTATTCTGGCAATTAAATTTCATTTTTTGTTAGTTCAACAAAAAAATAGATCGGAAAAATATTGTGACGTTTTGAAAATACAGTTATTTGAAATGAACACCTCCGTGAAAAATCATAAAATTTAACAACGATCATTTTCGAGCTGTAATTTTCTACAATTTTAAGCGTGGGTTAAGCCGCCTAGAATATTTTGATGAACTGAAGAAGGTGTTTGGTTGTGAGTCATGTTCATTAGCTACAGTAAAACATTGGTACAATGAATTTCGTTTTAGCCGTGAATCTTTAAAGGATCAACTTCGTACAGGACTTCCAAAAACTGCTGTTAATGACGAAAAAATTGCGCCTGTACGCGACATGATAAAGGAAGATCGTCATGTTGCTATTCGTTCGATTCAAGCAACCCTGGGTATTGGCGTGAAAGCGATCAACACTCTCTTACACTATCATTTGGGTGTATGGAAGCTATGTGCTCGCTGGATTCCACATAATTTAACACCAGTTCAAAAGGCAGATCGTGTCAATTGGTGCAAAGCCACTCTCGTAAGCTTTGCTCGCGGATTCTTTCACTTGATTTATAACGTTGTGACTGGTGACTAATGTTGGATCTATTCGTACGATCTCGAAAAAAGCAGCAGTCGATTGTTTGGATCTTTCTAAATGAGTGTGCTCCTACAAAAGTTGTTCGTGCAAAAAGCCGTAACGAGAAGATGGTCGTTATTTTTTTTAGTATTACTTGGCATGTTGCAACTATAGCTCTGGATAATTATACTACGGTCAATTCTGAATGGTATACTATAGTGTATTTTCCTGCAGTACTTCAAAAGACCCGTCGATCAAGAGGAAGAGTCATATTGCATCATGATAACGCCCCTCCACATATAACTGTTCGAACAGTAACGTATTTAAATGAGCAAAATATTGAATTAATAGGTCATCCGCCATATAGTCCCGACTTGGCACCCAACGACTTCTTTTTGTTTCCACAGGTCAAAGATAAATTCCGGAAATGCGTTTTACTTCGGTAAATGAGGCTATCGATGCATTCAAAACAGAGATAAATGACATACCTCCAGAAACATGGAAAAAATGTGTTGAAAATTGGTTCCTTCGAATGCGAAAATGTATAGACTAAATGGGGAATATTTTGAGAAACTGAAATTATCAGGATAAAATACCGTCGTATAACGGTAGCTGCTGGAGTTTTGATGGAGAAGTATTCCATGTTCACATGATGGATTGAAATGGGGGTGGACTGCATTCGGACACTGATAAGTTTTGATTTTAGCACACATATCTGTAGAGGTATAATTTCGGTTTCTGACTTCAAAAAATTGCTAACGTCTGGAATTATGGTTATAAATACTGATTCACGTGTTGTAGATAAGAAGCATAAATAGTAAAGTTCAAAGTTCTTTTCGAAGTTTGTAAATATTGATATAAAATAAACAATTTAAGTTGGTTCAATTTTCCAATTTACTTGTAATAGAGATTCATAGTCCAAAATATTTTCTAATTTTGGTTCGAAGGGTAGTTGACCTCCATAATGATAGGAAATTTGTTATAGTTCAAATAATAATTGATCGGATTTTATAACAGAGGGATGCAATATTCTTATCTTGCACAATGTAATAGAGTTCTCGATATCTCGTATGATGTTCAAAATGGTGTTGTAAAGTGTTATTAGTTGAGTGTAAATATATTTTACGTATAAAATATTATTGTTGTTCAGATTAATTTGTAACAGGTCGTTAATATTTTCAATTTTTGCTTTTAGAATTAGTACATTATATTGAATATTGTGCAATGAGTCGTTAAAGTTCCTTATCATTTGACGGTTCACTGAATATAATAGTTTTAAGTGATTTTTATATGATGTTCGTTTTCCTTTAAGAATTTTTTTTAATATTAAACTTAAGCAATGTACTAAGAGTAGGCCTCTCTTTGATCTGATATTTGAATATCATTTTAAGCGATTTAATTTTTGCTAAAAGTGTGTGTTAGTTGTTCAACTTTTCATATTCGTTTAAGAGTGGTTTTAAATCGTAATAATAAACAAATATGTAATAAGTTTTCTCTAGTTTCGCAGATCCAAAATTGATTGGCAAGATACAGTGATTTTCGAATCCGTAGCAAATTTCGAATAACCTAGAAGATTTAAAAAAGTGTGAGTTTATTTTTCAGGTCTTTTGATATTGGA